>JACEFZ010027834.1:0-82500 GCA_014155875.1 Cepaea nemoralis | reverse complement strand
TACTACTACTACCATGTACTACTACTACTACCATGTACTACTACTACTACCATGTACAACTACTACTACCATGTACAACTACTACTACCATGTACTACTACTACTACCATGTACTACTACTACTACCATGTACTACTACTACTACCATGTACTACTACTACTACCATGTACTACTACTACTACCATGTACTACTACTACTACCATGTACCACTACTACTACCATGTACCACTACTACTACCATGTACCACTACCACTACCATGTACCACTACCACTACCATGTACCACTACCACTACCATGTACCACTACCACTACCATGTACCACTACCATGTACCACTACCACTACCATGTACCACTACCATGTACCACTACCACTACCATGTACCACTACCACTACCATGTACCACTACCACTACCATGTACCACTACCACTACCATGTACCACTACCACTACCACTACCACTACCACTACCACTATCACTACCACTACCACTACCACTACTACTACTACTACTACTACTACTATTATTATTATTACTACACCTACTACTATAACTACAACAACAACTACTATTGCTACAACTACTACTACAACTACTGCAACTACTACTACTAATATTATAATGCCTCAACATTTACTACTACTAATACTATTACTACTATCTTTGCCAATCTACTACTACTACAACATCTACTATAACAACAACAAAACAACTAGACAACAGATAAATATAAAACCTATATTACACATGTATTGACGATTTTCTAATCTAACATCTGGCAATATCTACATAAAGGAACACACCAGAGTACATCGCTGCATCAACAGAAAGGCATTATCACAGTAACGAATTGATGATTTTGAACAATCAAACCATAAATACTTGCACATCTCATCTCACAAACCGAATAGAGATAATTAAATTAGTCTGTTTGTTTTTCTTTTATCGGCTATTCTGTGCTTCTTTTTACCCTAACATCCCTTGATTCAGGTTATATCTCTGGGTCGGTCGTCTGTATTTGGCATGATGGAAACGAAAATTATTGGAAAGAAAAAAACCTAACAACGAAAGATTTCTTCAAGACGTAGATATGTCTTGCCCTGGTGGCAATATGAAGTATAGAACTTTACTACAGATAATTCATCCTATGACATATATGACTGAGCTACCGTATTACAGAAGACTGATTGATTGATTGATTGATTGATTTAGGAACCGACATCACAGCATTCGGGGCATTCCCATAAGCGCTCCGTCCCCATCCTCAGCAGCCAGCGAAGAGTTCCAACACTAATAGTTCCAGTAGCAATCTGATTATATGTCAGTCTCGCCTTTCCTTCTATCTTTTAACACCGAACGTTAGGCGGAGCTCACCAAACCGGACACCACGCATTGTGACAACGGCTTCGGGAGGAGGAGCGCAATTTGGAAGTTAGAAACCTAATCCTGGTGTAAGGAAGTGCAACCTAAAGATTATATGTCCTGGCGGGGCAGATCAGGCCCTACGCCTAGAGCGGCAATTGGTCTGGGATGAAAGCTCCGAAAGGCCAACAGTTAGGGTATTGATGTGCTGATTCGGCAGCTTCTGTATCTTGTTTTATACCAGACGTATTGGTGTTACCTCTCCTCTGAAGTAAACTAGACAGACCGAGAGAGGGATCATGCTGCATGGACAACACATGGTCCCTGAAATTTAGCCCAGGCTTTGTGCTATGGAGAGGTTATTATGTTGTTGTTTTTTTTATTTTACAACGCAGGTTAAAAAGACTATCGTCTGTCAATATGGCAAGGCACCAGTACAGTAAGCAACACATAAATAACACAGCATTCAAGAACATTGTGGCTTACAGTAATCATAAAAGAAACACATAAATAATACAGCATTCAAGAACATTGTGGCTTACAGTAATCATAAAAGAAACACATAAATAACACAGCATTCAACAACATTGTGGCTTACAGTAATCATAAAAGAAACACATAAATAACACAGCATTCAAGAACATTGTGGCTTACAGTAATCATAAAAGAAACACATAAATAACACAGCAATCAACAACATTGTGGCTTACAGTAATCATAACAGAAACACATAAATAACACAGCATTCAACAACATTGTAGCTTACAGTAATCATACAAGAAACACATAAATAATACAGCATTCAAGAAAATTGTGGATTACAGTAATCATAAAAGAAACACATAAATAACACAGCATTCAAGAACATTGAGTACTAGTTATGCAGTGATGAAACCGAATGCAGACAAATAGAGGTAGAGAGTGACGTCATCATACGACAGTAACACCACTCTTTGAAATGTCTACGATAATCATAATGATGTTGCTGGTGGTAATGATGATGATAATAAGGATGATGAACATCATGATGACCACCTTCGTGATAATAATGATCTCAATGACTATAACGATGTTGATTATGATGAATGTGACCATAATGATGATGATGAAATGATGATGATGATAATGATGATAATGATGTTTATGATGATGATGATGATGATGATGATGATGATGATGATGATGATGATGATGATGATGATGATGATGATGATGATGATGATGATGATGATGATGATGATGATGATGATGGTGGTGATGATGATGATGATGATGATGATGATGATGATGATGATGATGATGATGATGATGATGATGATGATGATGATGATGATGATGATGATGATGATGATGATGATGATGATGATGATGATGATGATGATGGTGGTGATGATGATGATGATCATGATGATTATGATGATGCTGAATAATAATAATCAGATGATGACAAAGATGCTGGTGATATCTATTCGCGACGATGATAATGACACTGAATGATAATGATGATGACGCGGCTGAATGATTGTCATGATGATGATGATGATGATGATGATGATAATAATGATAATTAAAATCATCATCATGACGATGGTGATAAGGATAATGGCATCGACGATGACTATTAATATGATGATGTTCTCAACTCATACCATCGCGAACGATGCGATTGAGAACTTATTGTTGTATTTAATCGTTCTTGCTTGACTAATGACGCCGACATGACAACATCAAGACACATAAGACTGCAGCAAAATTAGTGCTCAATCCTTGGACACAAGTATCTCTATACATTGTGGCACTACTGCTACACAACACAAACACCACTTCATGTGGAGCAAGTGTGAAGTATGCCAACGTATGTAGATTGATATCCTTTTGACTCACCACAGAAACATCACTTCATCTACAAGTCTGAAGTATCACAACACGGTAGTAATCAACAGGATCTGATAGTAAAAGTTAAGTAACTAAAGGTCACTTTCATTCCCATTGAGACATAAATTATGTTAATTACATATCTGTAAAGGCCAATCGGACATCGATGGGTCAAGCAATTAATATTACACCGGTATCTTTTGTTTCTCGTACCCATTTAGGCTGAGTCGACCACGGGGGATCCATGTTAACTTTTAAACTCCACGTTGATGAAGATCTCATAACATGATCATCGCGGCATCTAGCAAGTCATGGGATAGTTACTGAGTATTTAGCCTCTTTGAATGTCAGACATCCCTGACTTGTCATCGTGATGTCCTTCATTGGCGACTTTTGCTACCCCTCATGGGGGATGTTATGTTGTTTGTCCATCAAGAATGATGATGACCATTCATTTCATCCAATGGGGTTGAAGGTATGGAGCCGTGGGTTCTAAGATGGCTGATAAGGCCTATTTTGGCTCGAAGTGTTCTTTGACATTGTGGGCAAAGAATGCTTGACGTCTCTGGAGGAGGATTTCCTGCAGTGGTTTTTCTGTCCTGCCTTTTCTTCACAGCTCTTGCAGTCCTGGTTGCCTCGCATATGACTGCACCTTTGCGTAATGATGCACGCCACAAATTTCGGTCTCTGGCTGCAGCCACCCAGGTGTCATGATGAATTCCAAAAGCATTCAGTGAAATTTTCAGAGTGTCTTTAAATCGTTTCCTCTGGCCACCTTGGGAGCGTTTACCACAATGCAGTTCGCTGTAAAAAATTCGTTTAGGGAGCCTGTGATCTGGCATGCGAATCAAGTGACCAGCCCAACGAATCTGATTCTTTATCAGTAGAGTGTGGATACTGGGCATGGATGCTCTTTCTGGGACTTCAGTGTCTGGAATCGGTGATAACAGAGTTAGTAAATAACCGCCAAAAAATATGCTAACTTGTTTCTCTCTTTTTATTTCCTCTGAAAAATAAAACAGTATACCCTGCACAAGAAACCGGAAATTCAAGATCGGTGAAATCCGCTAGCTATCTGAATTTCTCGGTATTTGGATATTTAAAAAAGAAACGGAAAGCATTGCAAGAAATGTATTCCACGAGGAAGTGCAAAGAAAGAGATGGCAGGGACAAAAAAAGGAAACTAATAACTGAAGCGAGGAATACATAGGTTTCGTTAACAGGCTTTATAAAAATAAACATAGTCCAAAAAAAATATTCGAGTGTGATTGTGTAACAATAAGTATTTAGATATTAATGGAAGTGCTCACGTCTTTCACATTCTCATGGCCAGGATTTGTTTGACTTATTATTGATTGTTGTAGTGTTAGTGGTGGTTGTGGTGGTGGTGGTGGTGGTGGTGGTGGTGGTGGTGGTGGTGGTGGTGGTGGGGGTGGTGGTGGTGGTGGTGGTGGTGGTCGTGGTGGTGGTGGTGGTGGTGGTGATGGTGGTGATGGTGGTGGTGGTGGTGGTGGTGGTGGTGGTCGTCGTCGTCGTGGTGGTGGTGGTGGTGGTCGTCGTCGTCGTCGTCGTCGTCGTGGTGGTGTTGGTGGTGGTGGTGGTGGTCGTCGTCGTCGTGGTGGTGGTGGTGGTGGTGGTGGTGGTGGTGGTGGTCGAGGTGGTGGTCGTGGTGGTGGTGGTGGTCGTTGGTGGTGGTGGTGGTCGTGGTGGTGGTGGTGGTGGTCGTGGTGGTCGGTGGTGGTGGTGGTGGTGATGGTGGTGGTGGTGGTGGTGGTCGTGGTGGTGGTGGTGGTGATGGTGGTTATGGTGGTGGGGTGGTGGTGGTGATGGTGGTTATGGTGGTGGTGGTGGTGGTGGGGGTGGTGGTGGTGGTGGTGGTGGTGGTGGGGGTGGTGGTGGTGGTGGTGGTGGTGAGTGGTGGTGGTGGTGGTGGTGGTGGTGGTGGTGGTGGTGGTGGTGGTGGTGGTGGGGTGGTGGTGGTGGTGGTGGTGGTGGTGGTGGTGGGGGGGGGTGGTGGTGGTGGTGGTGGTCGTCGTCGCCGTGGTGGTGGTCGTCGTCTGGTGGTGGTGGTCGTGGTGGTGGTGGTGGTGGTGGTCGTCGTCGGTCGTCGTCGGTGGTGGTAGGTGGTGGTGGTGGTGGTGGTCGGTGGTGGTGGTCGTGGTGGTGGTGGTCGTCGGTGGTGGTGGTGGTGCTGGTGGTGATGGTGGTGGTGGTGATGGTGGTGGTAGTGGTGGTGGTGATGGTGGTGGTGGTGGTGGTGATGGTGGTGGTGGTGGTGGTGGTGGTGGTGGTGGTGGTGGTCGTGGTCGTGGTCGGTGGTCGTGGTGGTGGTGGTGGTGGTGGTGGTGGTGGTGGTGGTGGTGGTGGTGGTGGTGGTGGTGGTGGTGGTGGTGGTTGTGGTGGTGGTCGTGGTGGTGGTGGTGGTGGTGGTCGGTGGTGGTGGTGGTGGTTGGTGGTCGTGGTGGTCGTGGTGGTGGTGGTGGTGGTGGTGGTGGTGGTGGTGGTGGTGGTGGTGGTGGTGGTGGTGGTCGGTGGTGGTGGTCGTGGTGGTGTGGTGGTGGTGGTGGTGGTGGTGGTGGTGGTGGTCGTGGTGGTCGTGGTGGTGGTGGTGGTGGTCGTGGTGGTGGTGGTGGTGGTTGTGGTGGTGGGTCGGTGGTGGTGGTGGTGGTGGTGGTGGTGGTGGTGGTCGTGGGTCGTGGTGGTGGTGGTCGTCGTCGTGGTGGTGGTGGTGGTGGTGGTGGTAGTAGTGGTCGTGGTGGTGGTGGTGGTGGTGGTGGTGGTGGTGGTGGTGGTGGTCGTGGTGGTGGTCGTCGTTGTGGTGGTCGTCGTCGTCGTGGTGGTCGTCGTCGTGGTGGTCGTGGTTGTAGTGGTCGTGGTGGTGGTGGTGGTAGTGGTGGTGGTGGTGGTGGTGGTGGTGGTGGTGGTGGTAGTGGTCGTGGTGGTGGTGGTGGTCGTGGTGGTGGTGGTGGTCGTGGTGGTCGTGGTGGTCGTGGTGGTAGTGGTGGTCGTGGTCGTGGTCGTGGTGGTCGTGGTGGTCCTAGTAGTCGTAGTAGTAATAGTAGTAGTAGTAGTAGTAGTAGCAGGAGTAGTAGTAGTAGTAGTAGTAGTAGTAGTAGTAGTAGTAGTAGTAGTAGTAGTAGTAGTAGTAGTAGTAGTAGTAGTAGTAGTAGTAGTAGTAGTAGTAGTAGTAGTAGTAGTAGTAGTAGTAAATGCTTTGGAATATACTTTTCACTTCTACTGAAATATGCCTTTCTTGATCAGGTTGCCGGTATATACATTTACTCACGCTCAGATGGCGACCTCTATAATGCTCAGAGATTAAAGGCCACGACCAAAATTACGAGAGTACTAATAAGAGTTGCTTTTTGCAGATGATGCTGCAATTATGACCCACTCTGTGGAAGAATTACAACATCTACTATCTGCATTCTCCAATGCTTGTTCTGAATTTGGTTTAACAATTAACAAAAATAAGACACAGATTATGTCACAAGGTGCACATGGGGTACCATAAATCTTTATTGACGACGCCGAACTGGAGATTGTAGACCATTTTACATATCTAGGATCAGAGTTAAATAGCAAATTATCCTTAGATCAGGAAATCAACATCAGGATTGGTAAGGCAGCAACAGCAATGAACATGTTAGCAAAAGGAGTCTGGGAGAATAGGAAACTTACTGGCAAAACAAAAGTCTTCGTCTACCAAGCCTGTGTGCTTAGTACTCTTCTTTATGGCAGTGAAACCTGGACAACTTACTCACACCAAGAGAAAAGTTTAAACAGCTTTCAAATGTGGTGTCTGCGAAGAATACTTGGTATTAAGTGGCAAGATAAAATCGCAAATACTGAAGTACTGGAAAGATCAGGTTGTGTGACCGTGGGTTCTATGCCCAGTGATCGTAGACTTAGATGGATAGGACATCTTAGGAGGATGGATGATGGTAGAATACCAAAGGACATCTTTTTTGGTGAATTACAGACGGGTAGGAGATCTTAGGGTCGGCCTCTACTACGTAACAAAGATGTGTGTAAGCGGAACATGATTGATACAGGCATTGATAATGCACATTGGGAGCAAGTTGTCGCTGAACGTGTTGCATGGAGGACAACTATCAGAAATGGAATAAAGACAAAGGAGAAAACGATTGCAGATAAAGCACACACAGAGCGTGAGAGACGTAAGATGGTGCATGATGATGGAAATGACCATGTTTTCACATGCTTCCACTGTGGAAAAACATGTACAGCGCGAATGTTTGCCACCGCAATAGGTTGTAGTTATTAAGCCTTTTTGAAGCACAATGTACCAAACTATCGTCTGTCAAGACGGAAAGGTGCCAATCAATCAGTAGTAGTAGTAGTAGTAGTAGTAGTAGTAGTAGTAGTAGTAGTAGTAGTAGTAGTAGTAGTAGTTGTTGTTGTTGTTGTTGTTGTTGTTGGGGTAGTAGTAGTAGTAGTAGTAGTAGTAGTAGTAGTAGTAGTAGTAGTAGAAGTAGAAGTAGTAGTAGTAGTAGTAGTAGTAGTAGTAGTAGTAGTAGTAGTAGTAGTAGTAGTAGTAGTAGTAGTAGTAGTAGTAGTAGTAGTAGTAGCAGTAGGAGCAGCAGCAGCAGCAGCAGAAGTGATGGTGGTGGTGGTTGCATCTGAAAAATGAGAGTAATACTACAAAGGTATTACACCCTTCAATTTACAACACAAGCTGATATTTCCTCCTGGTTAGCCCAGTACAGTATCATCATCATCATCATCATCATCATCATCATCATCATCATCATCATCATCATCATCATCGAGTTGGATTACCACACTAAAGGTGGTTTTCATTAACCTGTTAACACCCCCGCCCTGTCTTCTCATGGAGCTCTCTTAGTGCTCTCATAGTGCTCTCGTGGTGCTCTCTTAGTGCTCTCATAGTAGTCTCATGGTGCTCTCATAGTGCTCTCATAGAGCTTTCATAGTGCACTCATGGTGCTCTCATTGTGCCGTCATAGCGCTCTCATAGTGCTCTCATGGTGCTCTCATAGTGCTCTCATAGAGCTTTCATAGTGCACTCATGGTGATCTCATAGTGCCGTCATAGCGCTCTCATAGTGCTCTCATGGTGCTCTCATAGTGCTCTCATAGAGCATTCATAGTGCACTCATGGTGCTCTCATAGTGCCGTCATAGCGCTCTCATGGCGCTCTCATTGTGCTCTCATGGTGCTCTCATAGTGCTCTCATAGAGCTTTCATAGTGCACTCATGGTGCTCTCATAGTGCCGTCATAGCGCTCTCATAGTACTCTCATGGTGCTCTCATAGTGCTCTAAAGAACTTTCATAGTGCACTCATGGTGCTCTCATAGTGCTCTCATAGTGCCGTCATAGTGCTCTCATAGTGCCATCATAGCGCTCTCATAGTGCTCTCATGGTGCTCTCATAGTGCTCTCATGGTGCTCTCACATTGCTGTCATAGCTCTCCCATAGCACTCTAATAGTGCTCTCGTGGTGCTCTCGTAGTGCCGTCATAGTGCTCTCATAGTGTTCTCATGGTTTTCTCATAGTGCTCTTATGATGCTCTCATAGGGCTCTCATGGTGCTCTCGTAGTGCCGTCATATTGCTTACAGTGCTCGCATGGTGTTCTCCTTGTGTTCTCTTGGTGCTCTCATGGTGCTCTCATGGTACTCTCATGGTGCTCTCATTGTGCTCTCATGGTTCTCTTATTGTGCTCTCTTGGTGCTCTCATTGTGCTCTCATGGTGCTCTCATGGTGCTCTCATGGTGCTCTCATGGTGCTTTCATAGTGCTCTCATTGTGCTCTCATGGTGCTCGCATGGTGCTCTCATGGTACTTTCATAGTTCTCACTGTGCCCGCATGGTGCTCTCATTGTGCTCTCATGGTGCTCTCATGGTGCTCTCATAGTGCTCTCATAGTGCTCTCATGGTGCTCTCATGGTGCTCTTATGATGCTCTGATGGTGCTGTCATATTGTTCTCATAGTGCTCTCATAGTGCTCTCATGGTGCTCTCATTGTGCTCTCATGGTGCTCTCATGGTGCTCTCAGTGTGCTCTCATGGTGCTCTCATTGTGCTCTCTTGGTGCTCTCATTGTGCTCACATAGTGCTCCCTTGGTGCTCTCATGGTGCTCTCATAGTGCTCGCACGGTGCTCTCATAGTGCTCACATAGTGCTCTCGGGCAGTGTTCCTCCAGTTCATGTGTCGTGTCAACATTTCTATTTAAAACACGAACTATTATTCGAACGTGTCTATCATTGTTGGTACATGCTATCCGGATAGCCTCAGCTTGGACGAACACTTCTTGTGCGCTCTTGGCGGGGTAGTGGGTAAAATCCCTGCACCAGTCAGTTAGACTTATATATCGACGTCTAGTTCAGAAAGCAATGGCAAACTACTGAACTACAATTGTCTAGAAAAAAATGCTGTTGCTGATCTTCTAACGTTCATTATATGTGACACAAGGTTTTGATCCCACTGTCTGTCTCATAATATCATTTCTGACTGGTTCTCGGAGTTGGCAGCTCTTCTCGGGCATTTCATCTCAACAAACTAACACAAAGTAAATTCTCTACCACTTTTAAGTGTCGCTTTAATTCACTCCCAACTTTTACTTCCTGTTAAACAGAAACCAAATACTTCATTCCTTTCTGTTGTCGGGTTTTGCCCTCCTGTTATCCCGTCTTCCTGGTTTCTTAAAATGTTGAATTAGGGATTGCCAAGTGGCAGTTTTATAAACTATTTCTGATCATGTGCAGTCAGAAATGTTAGTGCTTATAACAGCGTTTGATATTATAACAATTATCACATGTGAGAAACCCTATCAGATATAAGGATCGTAGATCGTAGTTGATGTTAAGACAATTGCAATCTGTGGAAAAGGAGCGCAGATTTTATAAGAATCATTGTTCTGAAGGCGTTTGTCTCTCTCAGGTAAGTCAGTTACTATTTATAGTAAGTACAACCAGTGCTCACTTCGCTTTAATAAAACTATTGCCCGACGTTTGTAAGCATACATATGGTCTATTAGTGTAAGTAATATTTTAATTAATGAACAAAAGAATTCATGAATCACAAAAGAAAGATCACACATATCTACGGGTTGCCTAAAAACGTAAGATGACAAAATCATAATAGAAAAAATATCAGATTTTATATGCATGGTCAGATTATGGGAAAGATCTTTATTATGCTACATAGAACCTAGACTTTTGTAAGGGTGTGAAACGTGGACAATAAGTAGACAAGCTGAAAGACATCTAATAGCTGTGGAAATGTGGTTTCTGAGGAAAATGCACAGAATACTATAGACAGACAGAAAAGCCAATAAGCAAGTCCTACAAGAAACAAATGAAAACAGTAAACTAATTGAAGCAATTAGACGCAGAGAGCCAACAATTACTGAGCTGATCCACGACTCTAGTGATAGAGTGAGATGGAAAAACATGACCGCCCAAGCTTAGCGGCACGGTACATGATGATGGTGAATGTAAGTAAAGCAGTCAATGTCGCGGAAAAGATAAGAACATACAACATTCTATTGAATCAGGAGCTGAGAACAAAACCCGCAAGGCAAACGACAAAGTTGGAGACTTAAATTTCACGGAAAAGAGAGTCTACAAATAAAGTTGCACATCCTATAGAGGACGATTGCAGTCAACACCAGCGTTTTTTGCAGTTGTTGATGTCTTGGCATGTTTACGTTCAGTAGTTTACCATTGCTTTCTGAACGACCGGCACCAATACCATTTCGTAAACAACCAGCACAACATGGACTGCTGCCATATCGCGCGCAGCTGTGTTTTGAACGCGCATATGCGGGACCACGAACGGCGTCTGTAACGTCATCGCTACGGAGACAGGAGGAGATAATCACATAGATGAATAATAATGGGAGGTTATAGAAGGAGCTGAAGGAGATATGTGGAGCGAATTGTCTACTAATGTACGCAAAGAAGTAGCTGAAAGAATAAGAATTAAATAAATCCCAGTGAACCAAGTGGTGAGGGAAAGACACTGGCGGTGTGGCGGGCACACATTGAGAAACCTGGAAACAATATAAGTGGACACTCTCTTGTCTGGAAATCTGGAATCCATAAGCCAAATGAATTAGCGGGAGACCAACAAAACAACAACACACAGAGAAGAGAATTGCAGGCAGAGAGGGAGGGCATAGGGGGAGCTGCAGGACATAGCAAACCGTAGGGACGGTTTGGCGTTGTTTGATTAAGAATAACTTGCCTCGCTTCAGAGGTCAAACAGTGTGAGAATTGTATGATTACCGATGGACAAGGGAGAGGTGGTCAGGTGGAGACCAGGTGGAGAAAGCGGTGGAACACACTGAGAACATGTGTGTGAAGAGAATGATATGACGCGAGGTCGGCAGGGGTTCTGAACTAATCTAAAAACTGATAGGGAAGACCAGGAGAACTTGCAAAAAGATGGCAGTTTGAACCATTTGCAGTATGACTCTTCTCTAGCTGTTGAACGAGGGTACAGAGCGCGTGTGGGAATATCCTGAGTGCAGTGATGTCGTTTCTTACCTCAACTGAACAACTCTGGTTAACGGCCTATGTCCCAATGGGGGAATGTAGGGCAGCAGAAGAAGGAGACGATCTTACTTCGCTTGACAAACTAGGGCCGGGCGTATGTGAGTGAAAATATTGTCTACTAATGTCAGTGAAGCATTTGATGTGGCCAAAGGAATAAATGCGCTTTAGCTCTGAAACTTCTTGTGCGCTGATGACGCGGCTGGGAGATCAACCTTTACACTTGCCATTCGAACCTAATCGTTTACTTCTCGTTCAGAAAGGGATGGCAAACTGCTGAACTTTCCTGTAAAATTAACCTGGAGTTGGGGTTGATCACAACGTCCTGTAGAGAGCATGTAATTAGGAGAGGGAGAGAGAGAGACAGAGAAAGAGAGAGATAAACGGGAGGGGGGAGTTACAACCGGTATCCGTTTTTTTAAGTAAATAATATATTGAGATCTCGTAAGAACAGCCTGTTTTCAGTTTTCTAAGTTGTCTCTGCAGAGCTATCTCTGTGATTTATGCGTGTTTGTGCTTTCTTGCATTTGATTACTGATGAAGGCTTGTCACCGTAATATCATTTCTTTTAGGTAGCTATATTTAGTTAAGCTGCCCTATACTTCGTGCTCTTATGTTGTTTTTCTATGCTGCTAACACCAACTACACTTCCACAATTTTCAAAACAGATGAGAGACCAGCTTCGATGACAAATAACAGTTGGGATGTGGATTTTAATCTAAGAGAATATTTTGCTAAAATTGTCTAGGGGATTTAATTGATACTCTGGTCACTGTTAGAATGCAAGGTGATCAGGGATATTTACCACAAACACCAGGAGAAAACACTTCAATCCTTGAAACAATTGTATCTGTGTGTAGGTTTCCCTTCCCACTTCATCACCTTCTAAAATTTAAATATAGTGCTAGAAGACATTGATTGTTTACAACATATAAACAACCATGGTTGAACAAATATCAACACTGGACTTTACGTCAACATCAACACTTTTGGACAAACAGTTCAGGCATTAAATCAAGATCTGCAATAACATATATATTTGTAATGGCCACATTGAAATTCCAGAACAGGCATGGGAAAAGACACGGACTGGACATCGAGGAAGCAACAGGGCTTACCTTAAGGGGGACTTGATAGTTTCGACCCAAGTGTATTTAGGGGTCTTATGCATATGTTAGATAGCTGATAGAGTTGTTGTGATAATCATGTTTATTGTAAACTCCTGTGATACGCAACTTACAGATTGCTGGCTTGCGAAAACTCTCTTCGCCAGCTCACTGTAACATATTGCTAATAAATGATGTTATATTGCATATAAACGGAGTTGTTGCCTGTATGAGCCCGAGTTTCATTCCCCTAGAGATCTAGGACGGTGACAGGCTATTTGGGGGCAAGCCGGTTTTGGCAATCAGAAGCTTTACTTCCAGACAGCTCTTGGTTTTGCCAAGTAAAAAAAAATATATATATATATATCATACATGACAACGTCAAATACTTTGCAGCTATCATCATATTATCTGAGAATAAGCTATTATAGTCCCTCTAAAAAAATATTTGATATTTGAAATTATGCTGATGCTTATAAAATGTGACATTGACATGACTGTGACAATTACATTGACCGTTACTAATTTTTTTTGATTCAACATCAGATTCTTCCGCGAAATATCGTGTGTATGTAACCTGTACTCCAGCAGTGGCGAGAAAACAGGAAAGCACAACAAGACTACAGTCGAGAGATCAGGAAAATTAAGATGAGTTTCATTTCATGCTCATTATTTCCCTAAGCGATACTCATCCATGATTCATTGATGTAACATTTTTTCTTTGCATTGATTTTTATGTATATGCTAATCTCATAACCAAGTAAACCTGCTCATGTAAATTTGAATGTAAACATTAAGGGGGATAACCAACTTTTGTACACCCAAACTAATTTCAAAGGGAATTAATTTCAATATAGTGAACAATAACTAAAATACAAGATGTCAACATTAGAACAGTGCATCGAATTAGGTATTAGGTTAGGATATATTGAGGAAAAACTTTCAGAATGGGCACAAAAGACACATTCAGAAAATATTGCACGAGAAGACAGAGCAATAGAGAGAGAAGAGAAAAAGATGCAAGCAGAAAGAGAAGAGAAAAAGATGCAGATGCAAATGGAAGCTAAAGAAAAGAAAATGCAACTGCAAATTGAGGCTGAGGAAAGGAAGATGCAAAGGGAAGCGGAAGAAAAGAAAATGCAAATGGAGGCTCAAGAGAAGAAGATTCAAATGGAGCTCGAGGCTGCGACCAAGCAAGCCCAATTAAGTGCAGAAACACAGATAAAACTGAAACAAATGGAAATTGATTCCAACTTAGAAATGTCAGTAAACAAAATTAGAAGTAAAGAAGATGAACAAAAATACAACAAATATAAAGGCCTCGTCAAGCCGTTTTGTTCAGGAGATTCAATCAGTGCATACTTAGAGAACTTTGAGTGCTTAATGACTTACCATAACGTCGCAAAAGTCGACTGGTCATTTATTCTGATGAGAAATTTAGCTTTAGAGCCCTTAAAGTGATAGAGACAGTTCCACAAGACATGAGGAAAGATTACGACTATTTGAAACAAAGAATACTACAACATTTTTCACTAGATACAGCAGGCTATCAACTACAGTTCTCCAAATTAACCCCATTGCCTAACCAAACTTTCATAGACTACGTGTCTACAGTCCAAGATATTTGTACAAAATGGATAACCTCAGCAAAAACAAATAACAACCACGATAAACTGAAGGAGCTAATTATAATTGACAAAATTATTAGCACAATACCAACACCTTTTTCTAAATTTTTGAGACAAATGGATTGTAAAACGATTCAAGAAATAGAAAATAAGGGGAGCGCATATTTTACAGCGAACTGCGATATTTTTCAGTTGAATATTAGCCAAAATGAAACAGCAGCGGTTACAAACACCAAATATTCAAAACCAAATGAAAATAGGTTCAAACAACGCTCTAAATTCACAAAGCCAGTAACGTGGAAGTATTGTCATCTGAAACACGAAGAGTACGCGATGTGTGACAAATCACCAAATTACCCACATCACCTGCAAATGATAGTGGGAAAACAAAAGAACAAAAGGAACGCATATCAGAGAGCGGTCAAATGTTATTTTTGTTCGAGCTTTGGGCACTATTCAGCACGCTGTGAAGGACGAAAGATGATGAAGCAGGCTAATGCCGCATTAATAGACACATCCTCAGATGAAGAAATTGAACAACAGAACGAATGCGACATCCAGAATGAAAGTACGAGTGAGTTAGGTAATGCAGTAGAAGTCATTAACACCATCACTGATAACACATGTAACACCTGTAGAAAATTTCAGCTTGATACAACTTTATTATGCGGCCACACAATCCCAGTTTCTAACGAGATGGCCAACGCAGCCTTAACATCAACAGGCAAGTTAAAGTTTGCAACAGGGTTTGTTAATAACAAACAATGTACATTAATACGCGATTCCGGCGCGACTCTTTGTGGAATTAAGAAAACATTAGTTAATGACAAAGACTACACACACAAATACGTAACTTGTCGCACATTCGCAGACACTATCGAAAGATACCCCCTAGCACTTGCCGAAATTCGGACACCTTTTATATCAGGACAAGTGCTATGCGCAGTACTAGAAAATCCTGCCGCTGAAATCATCCTTGGGAATCTTCCCAACATAAGATCTTGCTCTGAACAAGAAATCAGAGAATGGGAACAGAAAAACTGTATCCAAAAACTAAACAGTGGTTCCAAAATGAAAAACCACGCGTGCTTGTCTCAAACTGCCAAAAGCACAAGGGAGACAACCGATGACGGAATTCGAACCGAATTCACAGAGGTGCAGAATACTGGGGCGGTTAAATCGTTCAATGATACCATCAAATTAACACCTCGAACTGAGGACGCCATCGATCTACACAATACTGAGCCTGTAAATGTGCGCTATATAGTAACAAGACAAATGACACACAAAACCCACAACGACCAACTTCAGGAGTCGCTACAAATCATTTCACCCAATAGTACCACCACCGACATCCAGTACGCCAACAAAGGGGCGAAAACGATTGTATTAGAACCAAATCAAGACATTTTACTATTACTACCTGACAAGAGAGATTTACTATCAACCTCTTGGCAGGGACCATTTAAAGTTGTAAGAAAGATTTCGGAAGTTGACAAGAAATTTCTTTGAATGGAAAGTTGAAAATATTCCATGTAAATATGTTAAAACCGTACTATTCTAGAAATGACAGTGACAAGAACAAGCAGACGCAGATAACAAATAACAATAACCAGACTGACAAGAACGACAACGAAAACGAAACGACAATTACCCAACTGAATGACACCTCGACAAACGATGCATCATTAACGACTCATTCTTGTGACAACGAAGACGACGAAAACATATTCACAGTACCGACAATATGGAATAATGACAGGTACGACCAATTTAACGACACAGTGACAACTATTAGTCTCGACGACGACGACAGTGACATTGAAGACAATTTACAAACAATAGCTTCAGTAATAAATCAGACGGACGTAGACAATACGGAAATTCCAGTACCGATTATGAACGACGACAGTACGATGAAGGACATACAAATCTCTGACACTTTGACACAACAGCAGCGACAAGACATTTTGTCTCTTCTTAACGACTATAAAACTATCTTCTCAAACAAACCTGGACAGACTGACAAAATAACACATTCAATTGTGTTGACAGATCTAACGCCTATCAAATGTAGACCATATTCAATTCCTTTACATTATTGAGCAAATTTAGACAAAGAAATTTTGGACTTAGAAAAAAATAAAATAATACAGAAATCTGTGTCCCAGTACTCTTCGCCAATTGTCCTGGTGAAGAAGAAGGACCCAAACTATTCGTCTATGCATAGATTACAGAAAATTAAAAAATATAACCACGACAGATGCTGAGCCAATGAACAGCTGTGAAGACCTCATTTTGAATATGTCTCAATCATCCTTATTTTCTAAGCTTGATTTAGCTAAAGGTTACTGGCAAGTACCACTATCTCCCTCTTCAAGGCATATAACAGCATTCGCTACACCACTTGGGCTGTACGAATGGAGATATCTTCCATTTGGTCTCAAAAACGCTCCCGCCACATTTGTCAGGTTAACTAGACTGCTATTGCACGGCATCAAAGACGTGCAATCATATATTGATGATATATGTATCCATTCTTCAGACATGACTTCTCACTTACTTACACTCCAACAAGTCTTTAATCAAATCCGTCTCTTTGGACTTACTATCAAACCTTCCCAGGTTGAAATAGGCTATAAAGAAATAGACTTCTTAGGTCATAGGATTTCCGAAGGCAAACTATTGACAGACGATAGAATCGTATCAAAAATTCTCAACCTAGAAGTTCCAACTACAAAGAAACAGGTTAGAAGCCTGTTAGTTCTCATAAACTATTATGCCAAGTTTATACCAAACTGGGCAGAACTCACATCAGTTTTTTCTAATCTGTTGACAAAAGATCATCCAGAAAAATTTTGTAAGAGTATCCGCTTAGAGGATGTAATTTGCAAATTGAAATCAATATTTTCTAACCCACCCGTATTAAGATTACCAAACATAGATATACCTTTTATTCTGACCACAGATTCGAGTGCTATCGCAATTGGAGGATGCCTGATGCAGGAATATCAAGGAGTAAGACATCCAATACTCTACGTCAGCCGGAAGCTTAAAAAGGCTGAGATCCATTATTCCACAGTTGAGTTGGAGGCATTAAGTCTACTTTTTTGTATGCGTCGGTTATCTAAGTTCCTCTTAGGTTCGCATTTTGTTGTTTTAACCGATAATTCGCCACTGCTGGTACATAAGCAATGTGTGCCAAAGAACCATCGATTATCAAGATGGTGTCCTCTTCTTCAAGATTTCTACTTCGAAATCCGCCACATCAAAGGTACTGATAATATTATTGCTGACATACTGTCACGGCAAACTAATGCACCAGCAGACTAGCACTAGGCACATTAACGATTCGCCATATAATTAGCTGTGATATTTTAGTCTGTTGCATAGAACAGTGTACCGCTACACCTACCATAGAACAGTGTACCGCTACACCTACCATAGAACAGTGTACCTCTACACCCACTATAGAACTTTCATCCAAAAGTATCAACGCCCAAATGAATAATCTACTGTTAACACTCACGAACATGAAACTTTGAGAACCCTATAGTGTATTAAGCCATATTACCAATGGCCAAGGCTTGAAAAACAATCCGAGCGATATATAATATCTGTGAAGTGATTTCAACCAGTAAACTGACAGACATCGTGTAAAGATTAAGAACACTGCATACTCGCTATCGCTAAGAAACGTCGCAAACAGCCGGAATAGAACTACGTCGATTACAACATGCAAAAGACAGCTATATTAAGTGTTAACATTGATACCACGACACACGGACAACAGGAGGACAACACACACATCGTCGTTGGAGTTAGTTAGCTAATTAATTTACTATTAGTTAATATGCATTACACTTGTATTGAATTATATATATAAAATATGTCAACATGTAACTAGTATATTTTCTACCATAATATTACAGGTATTTTCACTAATAGGTGAAATATTCTTTCTATACAATTTTTTCCATTTAAGTTATAAACCATTTTTTAACTACACGTACAAAAAGTACTTGTTACCTTAAAGGGAACATATCGCCTAATCCATTTTTCTAAGGGGAGTAAGACTTACCTTAACTTTATTTGTATATTTTAACAAAATACTATTTTGTATGAAAGATGTATGAATGACAGAGTGGATGAATTAAATGAGAGAGCGATATACTGAGCGGACAAATTGTACGCAAAACGTATTTATTTTAATTTGTCTGCGTCTTTCATGTAAAAATGTATTACCTGTCTCAATTGTGAATACATGTTTAGTATTGAATACACTACATCTAATCGCCACCGTTTGGAATGCCCCGATCATGCATTACACAGATTGGGTAATTCATGACAAAGGATATCCCAACTCGTGACGCTTGGAGTTAAACCACACAGTGAGCACACACTTTATACACACTCAAAACTGAACACTAACAATTAAAATACAGTCACTTTATTAGAAACAGCAACATATCAGTCAATACACTAACAAGCCAACAGGAACACACGTAGTCAGATGTGATAAAACAACATCATAACTACATATTCAGCAACATACAACATACGGAAGTAAAAATGTATCGAAATACACACGCAAGACAAGATTTGCAAGTGTACTTAAATAGCCAAGACATTTGTCTTGTTAAAACTCTCTTACATAGAGTTTTATATCTTGGTATCATATGGATACCTGAGAAGGGCGCAGTTGTAAGAACAACTGGAAACGTCACGGAACTTCGGTCAGATAAGCATTTTTAAGAACATAGAAGAGAGAGACCTCTTCAGCAATCATCTTGAAGTGGTGTATGGGAGAATACATGAGTTGTTGATGCAGATGTGTAGGTTGCCAAGTTACTATCCACCAAACTACAAACACCGACTTTATGTGATCCTGTGACAGAATTAGTACAGAACTAATTACCATATAATAACCCATCAAAGCAGGGGGGAGGGGGACTACTGTCACAGCCTCACATAGGGGCGGTACCAACATAGAAGTAAGAGAGACTAGCGAAGGAGTTGTTGCCTGTATGAGCCCGAGTTTCATTCCCCTAGAGATCTAGGACGGTGACAATATAAAACAGTTGTTTTTAACACCCTTTACAATTCTCATATTTAAAAATAATGAGTTGGTGTCAATATACTCCCTATACCATGACCACTATTTGGTTATACCTCATTACAAAAAACACTACTGACCTTATAAATCCATGGCATAGAATAAAACACATATAAAAAGCAGTTAGTACTCTTAACTAAACTACTTAATAGAGTCCTTTATCTCCTGGTGTGCGGTTCAGTGTTCATCTCTAATGTAGATTAGATCCTATTCCCATTATCTGGGTACCGAAATAAATGCACTCAGTTGTGTTCCTAATAAACATATCCACTGGTAATTGGCTGGTTAAAATCATACTTTATGATCCAAGAAATGAAATTACACACAAGCACGTATCTCCTCCGTGGAGCTAGAATTTTCGAATACTCTGTGCAATGAGGCTTGGTGCCTTTTGTGAAATTGAGGCCTTGGTTGGTCTTACTTCCAGGAATTTCCACTTAAGCTCTGCAGAAGGTACTTTCCCATCTCACCATACACGGTGCCAAGTAGACGGCCACTCAGCTGCTCTGCTTCCGATATCAGAATCTCAATTATGTTCACAAAGATGTTACACCCACCAAGTCGCGAGTCTATAACCCATGGCATTTAGGCTGACATTGGACCAGCAAAGAGTTAGTTGTTGATATCTAGTCCAGTGTAGGAACTTATATGGCTGAGAGGCATCCAATGGTAGTATATGTGACTATGTCCAGAATTGATCTGCACATACATGGATCAGAAGATGAATAATTCCAGCACAGAAACAGGGTTGCAAACGGAGGATTATTTTTGTTGCGGCGTAGAGGCATTTACTCCGCTAGCTGCTTATATATGGTATTCTTGATGGTGTTCAGGTCTGAGATCTCAGTGGATCTTGCTTTGTTTCAGGGTGTTTCATATTTTGCCTTGAGGTAATCTGGTTTCTGTGTTGTTATTCAGTTAGTATAAAGCTCATATTCAGTTGGTACTTTGATTGTACTTGTTGAGGTTGTTTCAGTGTCTCTTCCCATTTGTTTTGGTGTTCGTGTCTAGAACTTGGTGTTGAGTGTCTTGAACCTATGTTTGACGTTTTGCTGCTGTGAGACTTACTTTCGAAGACTTATACATTGTTGGATATGAATTTGGTAATCCAACCGACAGTTGAACGGTTCTCACTGTTGCTAGTCTTATTAACCTTGTAGGAGTGTCCCATAGTCTCACTGACTTTGCTGAATGATGAGACTTCCGAAGCTACTTCTCAGGAGTAAAGCAGACGATATACTGTTATCAGTTACTCTGCAGATCTTTATCTTTGTCGATTTAGATACTGAAGTCCATCCTGGATATTCCTACTGAAGTAGGACTTCATCAGTAACGTTGTCAGTTGTCTTCAAAATTGTCTTTTGCTTGCTTTTGCAGCTAATGAGTGCAGCAGTAAACATTGTTGTGTTGGTCCAAACTTTGTTTATGACAGATTGCCATTTTCACTTTCTCCTGGCTTTTGACCCAGTTTCCAGTTGATAGTGATGCAATGCAGTCCCACAAACCACCATTCGCTACTGTCCATTGCTGCAGAGAATGGCGTATTTTTAGGGATAAACTGCCCTCCCCGCAGGGGAGGCTTTTACGTGTCTGCTCTTTGTGCTGCACTGACCAAAAATGGACACTATAAACCCTTTGTTTAACAATCAAGCTATTCTGGCCAGGTACGTAAACCAAACTAAGGCCAAAATTTAAACTAATGCCAAATAAATTAGGCTCTGTTTTCTTTCCCCAAAAGTAAGGTACTTAAACAATAATTATTAGGGATTGGTATTCTTAAAGCGTCACTAGAAGGATGTTAGTAGAGACATTTTTGTATACCACAGCACATATACTTACACGCTAGTAATATGCGATATCTGTGGTTATAAACCATTTCAGTATCATTTAACACATACATAAACGCTAGTAATATGCGATCTATGTAGTTATAAGTTAGTAGCATGTCCTTTACAGGACGTCAACCCCAGCATATTTTGTCTGTTCGTGATCTCTTAGCAAGTTGACGTTCAGCAGTTTGCCATTGTTATAAACAATTTTAGTAACATTCTATGGACATTCGCAGTCTACATTCTAGGTACAAGAACAGGGATTGTAAATGAAATGACATTTCTGTCTGATTTACTTATTTACAACAACATATCAATTTTCGTATTTTAGCGCCTGAACAGAGATGAGAGAATTTGAGATTTGGGCTGTTCCTGAATATCCCTGGTCATTCTGTCGGCCTTGTGCCGCTCGATTCAATCCTATATTTCTGCACTGATTCCCGTGTTTGCCTTTAGTCTTCAATAGTGACACTGCCATTGCTTCAAACATAAAAAGTTAAATTTTCTTTGCAGGACGTCCCAGTCACACCCAACCCGTACTGGCTGTGTTGTGATTTAAGATGCAAAAGTTACGTTTACCCCCTTGGGGTCGTGTGTACAGTGCGGAGGAGTAGATAAACCATCCTTGCCCGGAAAGAGTAATGCGGCAGCAAGTGGCCGGAGGATGTGGCCGCCACTCGGTGCCTCTAGTAGAGGACAAATGAACACATAATCAGACTGCGATTGGTGACATTAGTATTGGGACTTGTTTCTTGCTGTTGAAGTTGAGGACGGGCGCGTATGTGAATGTGCCGAGTGGTGTGATGTAGGATCTTGACTCAGCTCAACGTCTTTCTACAAGAGAAGTTAACGTTGGAGCCCAGCTTACCGTTGTGTGCAGCTTCAAGTAAACCGTGTGTACCAAAACGTTGGTAACATAACGTGGGATTTCTGACAGCCTGTCTGAGTTTGAGGTGAGCTGACACCTATTGTGACCAATACACAAACACTTAATTACCTTGTGTTCACCGCCCTAAAGGAGATACGTCAGACAGCCCTGGGCAAGTATATCAGCCATACGTAAACGTATACAACCTATCCTAAACTGACAATGGAAAAAGTAAATATAGTTTTAGTCAGCGGTGTCGTCACGGCTTGCGTTTTTCTCATCGTTTGCGCCATTATTGCTTTGGTGTTGTGGCTTAGAAGGAGGCTACGCGCAGAGACCAAGAGCAGTACTCACCAGCAGACGCTAACTATTAGCCCAGTTCCTATTAGCAAGCAGCATCCGGGTGCTGATAATCATTACGTTAATTACAAAGTGATGGATTCTGAGTCGTGTGTGAGTGTTCAGGTCAGGCCGACAAATTAACGGCTGTGTAGCACAAGAATAAAGCCGAAAACAGTGACGGTAATTCATCCCATTCACTTAAAGACAAGATAAAAAATGTTGGTAACATAACCTGTTTCCGTAATCTAAACGAATATGTGAATACTGATAACAGCAGAGAATCTGCATCGCGGAGCGGTAATGTAATTCTTGAAAATCCCATGTTGATAACTCAGAAAAAATACAACGAAAACAAAAGAAACTTTGTGAAAGACAACGATAGTCACCACTTGGAACTCAGTCGGGAAATCTGCAGTCCCGCAGATTGTAGTAGTTCTTGTAACGGGTGTACGATCTCTGAGTCGGACTATGAAGACATTGATACCTTTCCATTGCCAATTATTCACCCTGGAGTGCTACCTCATGCCAGAAGTAGCTTTAAACAGAGACAGAAAACTGCAAGTTGTGGCCAGACCAGTGTGACAGAAAGCGATGACGCTCGTGTTTACAGCACCGCTGAAGCAGAACGGGAGGTTGGACACAACGTGTTACCTCAAAATACTGAAGCAGCACCGAGTTACTTGTGCACAAGCATAGGTTATAGCAATAATCACAATTCGGACCTTCCAAACTGCTACCATTCAACTGCAACAGTGACATCGGGCTCTACACAACAGCCGTTTTCTAAGTCTATAGTTGATCCTTGTTTTAATATCGTTGATTCTAGAATACAGAAAGACATCTACAGCACGCTGAGGGAGCAAAGTACACATACAGTAAAAGAATACATCATTCTTGGCAATCCCCTACCCAGCCACATACCAACACAGGGCTCACTATACTACTGCTCAACGATATTAGCCAATCAAATATCGAATGAATTTGTGAACGATGTGAAGCCATGTTTGGAAACCTCAAACACACCGGTCGAGATATGTGATGTGTTCCCTTCTTCATGTCGAAGAATTGAGTTGACCCTACAAGAACCACAACGTGACGTAACAGCGTGTACATTTGACGCCAACCATCCATTGTCCCGCTTGACCAGGATTCCGGAAGACATCGATTGTAGTCACAGTGGAAAGCGAAAAGCAGACGATCATATTTATTATGAATTAGAAAAAGAAATCAACGATGACGAGGTCAGCCCCGACATATCATCAGCCAGCTTTGAGCACAGCAATAATACAAGCCCTCAGCTATACAACAACTTGGAAATATTCAAGTGCCGGACATACCCCATACCTTCTGTATATCTTGTGTCTCAGAAGTACGACACACAACCCAGAAACGACACCAGTAAAGAGAACACTATAAATGAGACTGAACTATCTGAAAGTGTTTCTTCAGCAAATTCAGAAACTAAAATTACCATAAACGAAACCAGTATTGGTATTTCAGGACAACCCCATGACAAGCGTTTCATTACCTCAGGTAAGCGTGAACAGTCGACGGTCTATAGCCTACAACAACTGGTAGTCCCGTCCACAGACAATTCTATATATTATGAACTAGAATCGGAAAGCGAACTGGCAGACGATGAGTCCATCATTTCCCACGTCTCAGACTAAAATGGCGGTTTTATAAAGACCTAACTTGACATGGCTTCTCTTGAACTGATTCAGATTCAAAGAAAAATACACCACCAAATGTGACCTCAGATTTAGACAGAAGAACGATATATCACCATACCAGGGTCATGGTGTTATTTGTTTTGTTTCGCTGTTTCTTCCGCAGTTTTAATACTCAGTGAACGGAAAGTTCATTATAATACGTGTTCATTTGATTGCGTACATATGTTTGGTCAAAGCCTATTATTTTGTGTGACAATGAATCAGTTAAGAGCTTAAGCAGCCTTCTGGTCAGGTCATGAGCAGACTGGTGTACTGACGTCGAAGACATTAGTCGTGAAGCACAGAGAATTGACGAAAGACATATGATTTGGGTCATGGAAGGCTGGTTAACAGATGCAGTGCCAAACAAACAGTGGGTCTATACCACACAAAAATGGATGGCGGAAAATGGGAAGTAGGGGTGTGTCACACCTGTGACTTCTTCTTCTTCAGCGTTCCGAGCCATTGAGGTTCTTTGCTGCAGATACAATCCGTATCCATTCGTCTCTCTGGTTGACCTTCTCTTGCCAGTCGTTGATTCCAAGTGCTTTTAGGTCTGTATTTATATTATGTCTCCACCGTCTTCTTGGTCTACCTCGGGGTCTACGGTCATTTATTTCCTGAGTGTAAGCGAGTTTTGTTTCCCTATATTTTATCATTCTCCGTTGTAGTGGTGACTACAACGGGGAATGATAAATTTGTTCTGTACTGTTTCAGAATATATTCACACACACACATATACACATACGCATTTTAAGAGTTCATTAGAAGCTCCCTCGTATAAGCATCGCCAGATTTTGTGGCTGAGAGACCCGTAGGTTTCAGAGCCATACAGCACAACTGGTCTAATCAGTGTTTTGTATATTGTGATTTTGGTGTTACGAGATAGCGCATTTGATTTTAGTAGATGTTGTAGTGCAAAGTATATCTTATTTCCAGAATTGATTCAAGGTTGTATTTCTTCCCTTATGATGTTGGAGCAGTTGAAGATTGTACCCAGGTATTTGTATGTTTCCGTTTGTGTGTGGCATGTGGCTTAAAAGCTGTTAATATGGTGGTAGGGATGTTGTATTATATATCACATTAAATGAGGTAAAATAGGGAAAAGTAGTGGTCAAGCCGTTTGACTCGTGTTCCGAAGGTTTTGGATTCGATTCCGGGCCGCGTCCTTCGATTTACGAGTTAAATGTTTCGGAGACTCCTGTGGGTCGTCGCTAAAAGCTACGGAGTTCGTGCTTTGTGCGACGCTTTCCGTGCTACGGAAAGAGACCGATCCATATGGGATAAAACCCGGTGCAATGAAGTCGACCCTGTCGACTTTTAAGCGACTTTAAGCGGCTGCATATAATCCCATGGCAAATGCAGGATGTCGCTTAAAACAATTAATCATGGTATTTAACCAGCGAAGATCACGCATCTTCCTGTGATAACATCAGGATGTGAAAAGGTATGCATGGTCGAATGGATAAGAGCGCTAGTTCTTAAACATCCGGTGTGCTGATGACGAGGTAGCGGTTTAAACCCCGTCACCGGTTGTTTGGACTAAAATGTCGACTTCACGTCCTTGGTTTGGGGACATAAATTAGAAGTCGGAGTGGGTTAACCTGAAAGTTAGGGACAATGGTAATAGGGACAGCATTTCACATGCAAAAATTAGTCCGGTGCACTAGAATGAGAGGCATGTGTGTGGACGACGCTTAAGTTCAAAAGTAGCAAAGGAAAACAAAGGATGTGAGTTACGGACTATTTGGCAATCACTGTATGATCTGAAATGTTACTACTAGTACTACTACTGCTACAACAACAACTACTACTACTACTGCTACAACAACAACTACTACTACTACTGCTACAACAACAACTACTACTACTACTGCTACAACAACTACTACTACTACTACTACTGCTACAACAACTACTACTACTACTACTACTGCTACAACAACAACTACTACTACTACTGCTACAACAACAACTACTACTACTACTGCTACAACAACTACTACTACTACTACTACTACTACTGCTACAACAACAACTACTACTACTACTGCTACAACAACTACTACTACTACTACTGCTACAACAACAACTACTACTACTACTACTACTACTACTACTACTACTACTACTACTACTACTACTACTACTGCTACAACAACTACTACTACTACTACTGCTACAACAACAACTACTACTACTACTGCTACAACAACTACTACTACTACTACTACTACTGCTACATCAACTACTACTACTACTACTGCTACAACAACTACTACTACTACTACTGCTACAACAACAACTACTACTACTACTACTACTACTGCTACAACAACTACTACTACTACTACTGCTACAACAACTACTACTACTACTACTACTACTACAACAACTACTACTATTACTACTACTGCTACAACAACTACTACTGCTACTACTGCTACAACAACTACTACTACTACTACTGCTACAACAACTACGACGACTACAACTACGACGACTACAACTACGACGACTACAACTACGACGACTACAACTACGTCGATACAACTACGACGACTACAACTACGTCGATACAACTACGACGACTACAACTACGACGACTACAACTACGACGACTACAACTACGACGACTACAACTACGACGACTACAACTACGACGACTACAACTTCGACGACTACAACTACGACGACTACAACTACGACGACTACAACTACGACGACTACAACTACGACGACTACAACTACGACGACTACAACTACGACGACTTCAACTACGACGACTACAACTACGACGACTACAACTACGACGACTACAACTACGACGACTACAACTACGACGACTACAACTACGACGACTACAACTACGACGACTACAACTACGACGACTACAACTACGACGACTACAACTACGACGACTACAACTACGACTACTACAACTACGACTACTACAACTACGACTACTACAACTACGACTACTACAACTACGACTACTACAACTACTACTACTACAACTACGACTACTACAACTACGACTACTACAACTACGACTACTACAACTACTACAGCTACAACTACTACTACTACAACTACTACTACTACAACTACTACTACTACAACTACTACTACTACAACTACTACTACTACAACTAATACTACTACAACTACTACTACTACAACTACTCAAGATCTGCGCGGGTGCTACGGAGTTCGTGCATCGAGCGAAGCCATCCTTGAGTGAATTTTCAGCAGCGTGTGTGGTTTTCTCAGTCTGTGTTTACGTTTTTTCAACATGGCGGAACAACGTGTGTTCTTCGAGCGGTCAGCAGTCAAACCGTCTAGGACTCAGGAATATCCGTATTCTATATTGGAACTGTGCCAGTGTAAAACAACGGGGCTCTATTTTAGAAACCCTAGTTTACAGGAACGACATTGTAGCACTCCAGGAGACGAGACTGGGCGATCAGCTACTCCAAATTGCCGGCATCAAATGTTTCTACAACAGACGACATCTGGGAATGGCAATTCTCGTTCGCGACAGCATGGTGGCGTCTGAGCTTGACATGTCCAGTTGGAACAGTGACGATATACAAATACAGGCGTTGAGAGTTCATTCCAGTATACCATTCGTGTTGGTTAATGGTTATGCCCGAAATGCCAGTGTGGATGCCCAGAAGTGGCAGTGCTTAAGTGGCATATTAGGCCACGAGAGGAATGTTATTTTCTGTGGTGACTTCAACGCTAAAGGTAGATCGCGGGGAAACACTTCCTCCAATACACAGGGGGAGGAGCTCGAGACTGCACTGGAAACCATCGACCTGGTTTGTATCAACAGTGGCTGTGTCACCAGGACAGCAAGCCGTCCGGGCGATGAGGACAGTGCTATTGATCTGGCGCTAGTTTCACCTTCACTCACTACAGTGTGTAGATGGGGTGTCCTAGGACACCATGGCAGCGACCACCACCCTTGCAGCATACTGGTGGAGAAAGGCAGAACCAGGCAGCACAAGCTAAAGGTAAAGACGTTCCAGTATGACAGTACAGGGCAAGATGTGGTGAGTAAAATAAGAGTAAAAAAGCTGGGAGCAGCCACCGTGGTGGAGTTTCGAGATGGAGAAGGCTTGGGTGGATAAGCGTAGTGCTGTAAGGAGATGGCAAAATGCCAAGAAGAACAGAGGTGGTCATCCTAGTGCCTGCTTGAACTTAGAAAGAGAGATGCACACAAAAGTAAGCTATTTAAAAAAACTGGTCAAGGTTGTTAAAAGCGAAAAATGGGCAGAGGTGTGTCAAAGAGTAAGCACAAACAAGTCACTGAAATTGTTCTGGCGACTACATAAAAGCATGAGTGGTGTAGTCAAGAATAAGAGCATTTCTGACTTCCAAGGTGCTAACCTCATCTGGCAGAGGACTGACGAGGACAAGGGCAAAGCCCTCTTTGAACGCTACCTTGAGCAGAGCAACCAGACAGACATGGGAGGCCGAAATCTGACCAAGGAGGTCACCTCAGACAGATGCAAGGCCCAGAACACTTCGGATGAAGACACAGTGACAGTGAAAGAAATCAAGGCTGTGCTTCGACGATCAAAAAACAGTGCTCCAGGTCCTGATGACATAAGATACGACGACATAAATAGGTGTACCGACAATGAGCTAGAGAAACTAGCAGACATGTACAACAACAGTATAGGGAGTGCTAGCATCAAGGAGGAATGGTTACACAGCTATCTGATTCCCTTGCCGAAGCCTGACAAAGACCACACAAAATTCAGGGATATCGAATTATAACCATGCAGAATACAATAGGCAAGCTGCTGGAGAAGGTAATTGCCAGGAAAATATCAAGCCAACTAGAGAGGCAAGGTGTTTTCCCACCTACCCTGGGTGGGTACCGTCCAAAAAGAGAAACCTGGACCAATGCAGCAGTCTTTGCCCAGGATGTCTATGAAGGTTTCCACTCAGGCACTGAAACCGTTGCTGCAGCGATTGATCTTGAGGACGCATACAACAGAGTACCACTGGATTTTTTAATGTTTCAGCTTCTCGAACTAAACGTAAGTCCATTACTCCTTAGTTGGATCGCTGCAGCCCTCTTCCAACAGAAAGTAGTTTTTAGATGTGGCAGTTGGACTTCGGAACCAACAACAATATATCCTGGCCTACCACAGGGATCACCATTATCTCCGGTACTGTTCAACGCCTACACAGTGAGAATCACCAGTGAGCAGATCACTGGACCTGGCTGGACATTGTCATATGCCGATGATGTTTTAGTGTATCGTCAGGGTAAGTGATAGAGAGGAGGTTGCTGTGGAACTACAAACCGAACTCAATCGCATAAGTACTTGGTGTGATGAAGCTTGGGCAATGGTCAACCCAACAAAGGCAACAGTGACTTGGTTCTCGTTGAATAATCATATTGTCAACACTCCAACACCAACTGTAATGCTGTGTTCAGAGACGGTGGAAAGAACGCAGGCAATGAATTACCTGGGGATACGGTTTGATCGAAGCCTTGCTTATAATGTGCACATAGACCAGGTGATAACAAAGGCCAAGCAGGGTTTGACAGCGATGCGGGTGATGGCGACAGCAAACTGTGAGCAGCGCCATCTATGTCTTCTGTACGAGGGGCTGGTCATGTCTGTTTTGGAGTATGCAATGGCAATCCTGACTCTCAGCCATAAGCAGATAGAAAGGATGGAAAGGACACAGAATGAAGCTATGCGCATTATTCTTGGATGTACAAGAGATACAGCATGCAGGGCGATGCGCTACCTTCTTGATTTTCCAACCATTGACGAGAGAATACAAGGTTGCAGGGCACGCGCCTACCTCAGAATTAACGCAAACACACAACATCCACTGCATAGTGAAATTAGGAAGGTGAAGGGCAGCAGGTTAAAAAGAGGACGGTCGTGGATGGGTCAAGCCGAAGACATTCTTCAACAGGTGTGTTCACTTGAGGACTTAGAACCTGGCGAGGAGTGGGTGCAAGTGCCAACAGACTTCTGCACATCCTTTTCAGTTTGCATCCAACTAGATAGAAAATGCAGACAAGAAAATCCGGCTGCTATTGAGGCTGAAGTACAAGCGTTGATTTTCGAGAATTCGCTAGACGGTGACGCGGTCATCTACACAGATGGGTCGGTCGTCCGACATGTGAGAAGCTCATGGGCCTTTACAGCTCGGGCCGGAGGGGGAATTGTGAAGGAGGACTCTGGTGCTTTCACTGAAACCACAAGTAGCCTGACCATGGAAGTCATGGCAGTAAGTAAAGCAATAACATGGCTCGAGACACAGACATTCACTAGGGCTTGTTTCCTTAGCGACTCAATGAACATGATCAAGAGGATAGAGGAGGGGTCGATCCGAAGAGAATGGCTGCTGCCTCTGCAGCGGTCTCGACTGGCAAAGATTAGTTTCATCTTCGTGCCAGGGCATGCGGGAGTACAAGCTGACAAGCTCGCAGGTGAGGCTACTGTGGAGGGCGGACGCGCCATGGACCAGGCCGACATTCTGAATGCTCTACGAGAAGGAAGACTTTTGCGAGAACCAAGTGATCTTCTTCTTCTTTCGTTCGCCTAAATTTTGTTTATAACTGCAATGTTGTCTCTTGTATGAATCTAACAGTCTTTTTTAGTTCATTCAGCGGTCCATAGAGTTTATCTTACACTGTTGTCTCTCTAGGCCAGAAAGTTCGCCTGGATATGTTGTAGTTTGGGCAATCCTGGAGTATGTGCTCTGCTGTCTGCGACGCCAAACCACATGTGCACATGGCTGAGTCACCAATCTTGAATTTTGTAAACATGTGGTTGCGTAATCTATTGTGTCCTGTTCTGAGGCGCAGAAGAATGACCTGTTCTGGTCTGTCCATAACGTGGTAGTCGTCTTGAGTAAGGTTTGGTGGCCTTCTGACTGATTTGATCATTCTTTTCTTTTGGTGGTATGTAATAGGCACATCTGGTTGTTCTTCTTGTGCTCCTTCCTTAGCCAATCGATCAGCTCTGTCGTTTCCGGGGATTCCACAGTGGGATGGTATCCACTGTATGGTGATCTTACGATGACTGCTAAGTTCAGAAAGTAGTGTCCTCAGAACTGGCAATTTCCCAGACAGGAGCGCCTCTATTACGGATTTTGCATCTGTCAATATCACCACAGGTTGTGTACCATGGCTGGTATTTTGTAATTTCTCTGTGGCTATCTTGATTGCCTCAATTTCAGCATCATAATTATGGCAGTACTTTCCTGTTGGAATTCTGGCCGTGTCTCTAGTGTTATTTGGGTATTCTATATACACTCCCGCTCCTCCATTTCGAACAGCATTTTGTGCTGACCCATCTGTGTAGACTCGGATCCAGAGGTCCTGTGGGTATTCGTCATCAAGGAAGCTGAGAGTGGCTGTTCTGCGCTGTACACTGTTCTGTTCTTCCTTGTCAAATATTCCTCTAACTTTTGACTGGATTTGTAGTGATATGCTATGTTCATCTTTCCACGGGGTTCGCTCTGGAATAGTTGTCAGGGGGATATCAACTGTGGGAAGATCGATGGTTTCTCTGCAGAGTCGTTTGGCCTGGTGGATGAAACTACTTCTTTTCAACCGCCCCATAGCTAAGTTTTCAAATCTGTTCTTCATAGGGTGGCCTGGCAAGCTGAGAAACTTTTCTGCTTGTATTAGTGTTTTTGTATCTCTGCGTTCTCTTAAAGCTTGTGTCCTCCCCATTTTCTCCATTGCTACTATAGGGGTTGATTTCATCCCTCCTGTGATGACTCTAAGAGCTTGATTTTGCACTTTGTCCAGCTCTTGTAGTGTGTTTTTTGCTGCCGAACACCATGCAGTTGACCCGTATTCCAGGTGTGGTCGTATGCTCTGTTGATAAACTATGCTAAGTATTTTCCCACTGGCTCCCCATGTGGTTCCAGTTAACTTTCTCAGGATGGCAATTTTCCTTCTGGCTTTTGCTACTGCTTTTTTAATGTGTTTTCTCCATGTCAGCCTGTCGTCAAATGTTACACCAAGGTATGTTGGTTCCTTATCTTCTCTTAGGGGTGTTCCATTTATCTGAATGCTCCCTGCCTTTTGTTTCGGAGAAAGAGTAAATAGAGTGGTGCTGCACTTGTCAGTGTTTATGCTGATACACCATCTATCCGCCCATGCAACAAATGTATCTACAGCTCTTTGTAGCAATATGGTGGCCACTGATGCATGTTCATTTGCGCTCCACAAAACCAGGTCATCAGCGTACATTGCCGCTTTAATTCCATTGGGTAGATTAGCAACAAGATCATTGATGAAGATTAGAAAAAGTGTTGGGGACCGGACTCCGCCCTGGGGAACACCGTGACGCAGTAATACTTTCTTGCTCTTGAGACCGTCTATCTGTACTCGGGCTCTTCTGTTGTGCAAGTATGCTTTTACCCATTTGTACATTCTTCCATTGACTTTACAGTTTCTCAGTTTCTTCATCAGACCTTCTTTCCAGACTTTGTCAAAGGCTTTCTTCAGATCTATCTAAGCCGCAAGTACCAGCTTCTTCTCTTGGAATGCATCCTCAACTTCTTGAGAGAGGTAGGTTGTCTGATCTTCCGTAGAGTAGCACTGCCTAAAGGCAGCCTGTTGTGGCACAAGGATGTTTTCACTTTCAATGTACCACTGTAGTCTGTGATTGATGACGCGTTCCATTGTTTTGCAGAGACAACTGGTGAGGCTAATGGGTCTGTAGCTGGAGGCAATGGAACTGTCTTTCCCAGATTTTAGGAGGGGTATCATGATTGCTTCTCTCCAGACTTGTGAAACACTGCCTAAGGTCATGTATTATTAAAGATCTGTAGCAGCTTTGCTTTAGCCTCTGTTCCTAGGTTCCTCATCATTTCATTGGGGATACCATCAGCTCCTGGTGATTTTCTCATTTTCAGTTTTGAAATGGCTAGCTCCAGTTCACTGAATGTGATAGGTGTCTCCATAACCTCATGTACAACTTCCTTCTGTCCTGTATTTTGCCATTTCTCTCGAATCTCCTGTTGTTTCTCTGGAATTGTAACAAGCTACGTGGAGGGTCCCAAGTAACTATGTAACAATATTTCAATATTATTCTATAGCCCTGGCTGGGATAGGTCTTTGCTTGCCAACCCTCCTCCGTTACCTGGACTCACTGTCACTCTCTCTTTCGACCTCGGGACCTAATCTCTAAAGTGTATTTCTGGCTGATCCATATATATATAACACAGTGAACGTTGGAGTAAACTAAAACGTGATTTATTAAATTAATAAAGAACAGCACAGGAAAACATCAAGGCAGTTAAAACAGATAGTTCTAAACAGACACAACAAGGATAAAGTTCAGGCAGAGAGCCTCATGGCTTTCCCTCATAGACCGAAGAGTACTACAAAGTCCCGTCAGTCGACATCTGCCTCACCGATTTGGTCCGCCGGTATTTCCCTCCTTCCCGATCGGTTGTACAAACAACAGGAGCCTGTAGAACCAGTCCTACTAGTTCCAGTGGTCCTCTCTACACAATGAGTCTTGTGTTCGTTGTAGCCCAATGGTACAGGAATACATCATTTGTCACAATGGGAACAGTTCTTGACAGGAAAAAGGTGTATGGGTGTTTTAATGTCACTGACCAGGCTGGGTAAGATTTCACATAATGGTAATGGTTCGTGAATGTGGAATGGGTATGGGTTTTTCAATGTCACTGATACGGATGAGTAGGACCAAGTGATGACTGTGAATCTACAACAATGGCCAGACTGAGAGAGCAGCAAATTAAAAGAGGGGTGGCCAAACAAGAACACTACGCAGGAAGCCAAAGAAGATTGATAAACCAACACAGAACTGGCGCCGTTAGCCACTACACGTTGCGGGATTTGCTGAGGAGGGGATCCGAGCACTTATGGACTGAATGGTTCGATGTGCAATGGGGATGATCTTTCGACTAACTAACTAACTAGAAGGCAGGCTCTACTAGGGTGACCGGTTAGTTCCTGCCTGTCAATCAAACAAACTATGAAAAATAAAAAAGCATTACCGCCAAAGCAACGAAGTGCGTGCTTTGTGATCGATATCTTTGACAACAGCCAGCGGGGATAACATGGGACGGAGAAGAAGAGGCAGAGGAGAGGGTTGAAGGAAACATCAAATGACTTGGCTGTTTGTTTATCATATATTAGTCCTACTGACCTACTCCTTTTTCGCGTGTATCCCATCCAGAATAAATTACTGTGTGTTTGTGGTTTATAATTTTGCCCGATCCCTTCCATATCATCTCACTTATGGCTAGGATATTCACTTTCATGCTTTCCATTTCACTTATAACATTGCGCAACTTTCCAAACTCATTTAATGTTCTTGTATTTCATGTGCCTATTTTAAATTTATTTGTTTTAGTTAAGGTATTTGCCCTCAGTATCTGGATGACTGTTTGGTGTCACCAGTGGCTCATGACTGTCCCTACTGGACGAGGATGTCCCAAGACAGCGATTGGAGTCGTTTACTGCCATTTAAATGTGTTTTGTCATGAAGGCTTGTGAAGATAATGGCAAACTAGTGAACGTAAACTTGCCGAGATATGGCAAACAACAAGCCTACAACAGGCCTACAATGGGAGACGTTGTGATATTCTAGTATGATAATTTAGTTGCGTCTAGCGTGAGTCGCGTAGTCAGAGGTTGCACACCCGCCTCACACGCCAAGGATCTTTAGTTCGTTCCCGGGCCCAGTCAGGGAAATGCTTTACTGACAAGCTCAAACGCGAGCGAAACTAGAGTCTAGTGCTTCCAACCTGACGTGGACAAAGTCCAAGGATCGTACCCGAATACGATCAACGTTGCCAGTAGGGGGGTTTTGCTCAATCTTCAAAACCCAAATCAACCAAATAAATCAATATGACAAACAGCCAAAAATGTTGTGGTTGAATTCTACGCCCTGTAAAGACTGTAACTAACTTCTTAAACATTATATTTGGCCTGTAAAACAGGCCGGAAAAAAATTTATATCAGATTGTATATCATCAAACATTGACATTAAAAGAATAAAACATTGAATGTTATATTTAAGAAAAGTAGAAAAATGCGTTAGAAAGTTCTCAATCATCAAAAATAAAGCCATAATATTTACATAATATTTTAAGAATCTTTAAAATTATTATCTTTTTGTTTATAAAATATTCATTTCGTTGGTTGTTGTTGAAAGCTTATCAAAGATTAAAATAAATATTACAATTATTCAAACTAAATTATATAGCCTTGCAACTGCAAGAATATTCCCTTGAAATAACATATGTAGTTATGTCCCTTAACAATATTTTACATAATGCCTTTCTTTTTAATGCGGTTGTAATTAGCACAAAATAATGTTTTTACAAGTTGCTTTGTGTGTTTTCTTTTACATTTACAAAATACAACAAGACCTCCAGACGTCAAATTCAGCAATATTCTCTAATTGTTTATGTAATGACTGCATACTATTTATTACCTTTTTTTTTGGGTAGCATATCCTTTACAGGACATCGCTATCAACATAAGCATCTTTCAGCTGATTGTTGATTTCTTGGCAAGATTACGCTCAGTAGTTTGCCATTGCTTTCTGAGCGACCGGCTCACATACACCTAAGTTACCGACGCGGCGAGAACCGATACCAATTCTCTCGAACGTCACGTTACTCACGAGAGTATACGGGATTACGGAGAAAGAACGCAAACACCTAGGCTAGGGAGACCGGCATTTATTACATTACAGACATTAATTCATCCCAGATATTAAATGCCGTTTGCATTCAAGCGTTGCATGTAAATAGGAACTGTGGGTATCCTTTTCAACCATTAAGTGTTTATTGTCAGAACCTACAAACAAACGTTTCTAGTAATATTGTGTGAGTTATTTGTCGTGGAACAATAGGACCATTCTTCTGTATTAGATTGTCCCCCTTTAGTTACAACATTTTCGACCTCTCAAATCCATGGACACAAATATTTCGTTAGAATGTTGCACTATACTCAAGAAAACGTATATTGTACAATTGTAAGCAAGCTTTCAACACGGAACCGAGCTAGTGTAGTGACTAGATGCTCGCCTGTCGGCTCTGTGATCATGAGTTCGAATCTACAGCGGGGTGGGATGTTACAATGTATCTGGCCTCCCTGGTCGTAACTTGGCTAATGAAGGCTAATCGTAGCAATGTCCTTTGTTTTCCGCAATTGTGTTCTGTAAAACTGCACTACTTCGTGTTATGTTATATTGTTTACATTTCTACAGCTTTACCGCAGACAAGCTAGGAAACATCTAATGGCAGTAGAAATGAGATTTCTGAGGAGAATGCAAAGAATGCCGTGGATGGACAGAAAAACGAATGAGAAAGTTCCTGCTATAAACAAATGAAAAATCTTAAAATAAAAAGAAATATTAGACGCAAACAGTCCAGTTTTGTTTAAACATCATGGTATAATGAGAAATAAACTTGAAAACTTAGTGACCACTAGGAAACTTGACGGAAAGAGAAGATGGGGAAACGGAGAGATAGTTAGTTAGTTAGTTATCAGTTGGGGTATCTTCGCTGCACTCCGAACATGTCCATAGGTGCTCAGATCCTCCTCCCAGCATATGCATCAGCGTCAGGTGGCTAATAGTGCCAGTTCTGTGTTGGTTGACGAGGCGCTTTGTTTTCCCGATGTACCTCTCGCGTCTGGCTGTGCCGATTCTTACTCCCAGTTCTTTCATCCTGGAAAGCGATGTGGAATCACTGGCGTCAAAATCCTCTGTTCTCGCCATATCTTTAAGGGCGTTAATAACATCGGCACGATCCATGGGCTGGCCATCTACAGGGGGTGCAGAGCCAGCCAATTTATCAGCTCGTTCATTTCCCTCGACTCCCGCATGTCCCGGGACGAAGATGAAGGTGACTTTGCGGACAACAGACTTCCGCAGCGACTCAGTCCACTGTCTACGTACAGATCCAGCTTCGACCTTCTGAATCATGCTCATTGAATCACTTAGTACACACACGTTGGTATAATGCTGTGATTCCAGCCATATGAAAGCCTGTGTAACTGCCATCACCTCCATCGTCATGCTGCTCGTGGTCATAGAGTGGGCACCACTGGATTCTTGAACGGTTCGGCCCGCTGAACGGGCTGTAAATGCCCACGCACTTCTCTGCTGCTTTACAACAGATCCATCTGTATAGATGAGCACTTCGGGGCTATCTGAGTGATCATAGATGAGCGCGTTAACCTCTGCATTGACAGCGGCAGGGTTCTGCTCTCTGCACCGTCTGTCGAGTGTGATAATGCAGGAGAAAGTACACTTAAAATCTGGAGGCACCGGCACCCATTCCTTGCCGGGGTTGATACTGGTAAGACTGCAGACCTGTCCGACGACATCTTCCGCCCGACCCATCCATGATTTGCCCTTTTTCTCTGAATACAGCGTCATGCAGAGGGTGCTGCTCATCTGCACTTATTTTTAAGTATGCACGAGCTCTCCAGATCTTGATCCTGTGTTCCATTGTCGGGAAGTCAAGGAGGTATCTCATTGCTACACAGCTGGTGTCTCTCGTGCAACCCAAAATGATGCGCATGGCTTCGTTTTGTACCTTTTCAATTCTTCCAATCTGTGTAGGGCTGACAGTGAGGATGGCCAGGGCATACTCGATGCGTGAAAGCACAAGTCCTTGGAACAGAAGTAATAGCAGTCTTTGATCGATATTGGCAGTCGCCATGCGGAGAGATATATTCAAAACAATGTTCTCCCGTAGTGAATTTGAATAACGAAGACACTAACAATAGATTGCACGATTTATGGCCTGGCATATTTCGCTGCATTTTGTCAGGTGCATACTGCAGTATTCACACAAAATAAAGTAAATTAACTAGATAAATCCTTCAAGCTGAAATATACACATATTCGCACAATAATGTCAATTGTATACCACGGTATTCCAGCCATCCTTTCGAGGGGATGACGTAATGCAACGTCTACAAGATCAGCTTACTTCAGCAGTAGGCCGAACATTCTGTGCTGCAACTCCAGTCATTAGGTATATAAAAAAAAAATGCTTTGCATATCCTTTACAGGACATCGCTGTCAACAGCAGCATCTTTCAGCTGTCTGTTGATTTCTTGGCAAGATTACGCTCAGTAGTTTGTCATTGCTTTCTGAGCGGCCGGCTCAGAATCCAGTATCCCGCAAGTCACCAGCGGGGGACGAACCGCTCCCAATTCTCGCCCGCTACGAGACTCTGCGTGATAAACGGGATTACGGAGAAAGTGTTGTAACCCCTCGGCCAGAGAGACCAGCATTAGGTATATAACCACACCGATTCCCACACCAGCAGTAAAAGAGCCTATTCCCTGAACGCCAAAAACAATTGTACTTACCAATTCACATGTAGATGCCAGGCTTTCTACATCGGCAGAACAGAAAGACAGCTGAACAAAAGAGTGTCATAACACATACCTCAAAGGGTCGACAAGATACGACACACAGGCGATGCGAGCCTAGTGGAGCCGACACACCTGAAGCTCCCCGCGTCTTCAATCGCAAGGCGCATTATGGAAAGCGGCCATGCGATGGACAGAAACATTGCCTTTCGCGTGTTGTTTAACACACAAAATACTCGCTTGTTAAAGTTTGCAGAAGTAATAATGATCAATCACCGCAAGCCAGATTTTTGCAAACAGAAGAGATATATACCAGGGGGGCTTAACATAATACAGACAAAAACAGACACCCGTTCATAGACTGGCGACGGTGTGAGATGGCCAACCAAGCGTATTAACATTGCATATGAAGGTGATACATTTGTCAATAGCAGAATAAACACTATTATTGTAGTGGGACATTATCGAGCACACATTTAGCCAAACCTCAACATATGTAGGAGTAGTAAATGTTCTGAAAATCTCAAGAGAAATCTCAATTTTTTTGCAGGGAATAGCGCGAACGCAGCCCCTTTTACGAGAAAATTACACCCTCGACACATTTGGGGTGATAGCAGGCGTCAACCCAACCCAAAGTGTATTGGAACGGACTCAACCTGTGAGCACCATCTTTATTGTACAGTTTTTTTTTTTCCAATGCTGCAATGTTGCTCACCCCCTCCCCCTTCCCTTCCTGCCTCCCCTAACCCCCTCATCGTGATATTTGACTCACTTCCGTGAGTTTGTCAAATATTTCTTTCATACAAAGCAGTGTGCATTTACATGGTGTAATGTGTGTTTCTTTTGTTTGTGTATATCATATATTGTTGCTGTTTGTTAGTGTTAAGTGAAAGAAATACATTCATACATACATGTGGTAGTATAATATTTATGGCATGGTGTATGTACACACGCGTTTCTTACACAAGGAAGGAAGGAAGGAGGTCCATAGATTATTTTTTTTTATTTATGACACGTTCACATGTTCACAAAACGGTGTATTAACAAGGTGCGTTGTGTGTGTGTGTGTGTGTGTGTGTGTGTGTGTGTGTGTGTGTGTGTGTGTGTGTGTGTGTGTGAGTGCGCGTGCGTGTGTGTGTGATCTATAGTGATCTATTTTGACGGGACAGTTGTAAGAAACCGACGGAGTGGTTGGGATGTCATTGCCAAGGCTAATGGACGATTCTTGACAAAGGAGAGTATGGCTGTCACGTTTCTGGATGTTATGGGCTGTTGTTTATTTTGTTTGGCTGCTGACTGCCTACTCAAACAGGACAGCACAACTCACGTTAGTCCATCAAGAAGTCTATCACACCATATGAGGAGAACGACAACGTCTTTATTGTCGGTAAGCATCAGACACGTTAAGGAATGCAGATGATGATCCAAGCTTCAGTCCTTCACATGCTACTCTCATTCACGCTTTGATCTTACAAATGAAACCTACACAATTGGGTGGACTGTTAGGCCACGGAGTGTGAACTCGCCTGTGTCGGTAGTGTCGATGTGTCCAGGTGTAAGCAACATGGCCCTAACTTCCTCGCGTGCTCTAATGTCAAATCATTTGGGTATTACCTGTTATCAAGTATCATTAATGCTCTGGCACAGTCACTCCAAGAACCCTCAATAAGATCTGGAACTAAATCACTGTGTATAATCCGTTGATGGCAAGCTACGCTTCTAACTGTCGGCTGGTAACAACTGTAAACTTGTCTTGTGTTCACGAAGGCTGGAGCTCGAATGCCCAAAAACTACCGTTAGGTAGTTATGCCACATATTATATGACGTGGCTTTCGTTTATTCTCAGTGCTCCATTGTGCACCTTTTCAAAACTTTCCAATTCTAATTATTGATGCACTCGCTCATCATTTCACCTCATCTACGCTGTCATCAACTACATGACAGCTTTGCCCCCTTCATAAGAGAAAAATGTTATAGAACATTTTTTCCAGTCTTAATAACCCCCGACATGTCTACAAATGATGAACGCGACGTAAATTACTGCATGATCGTGATAGACAACGAATCCAACATCCATGAAATACAGTATGTCAGCATGAACCAATCTAGATCGTGGGATACCAAACACCGGACTAAAATAAAAGTCCCGACCACCGCCACCTCATACATTCTATAAATGCTCATCGAGATGTTATAGCGTTAAATGCACGGCTACTTGAAACTATACTAAGTCTCAAACACCGCCAGGAACTATAATAAGAACTGTTGTCGCGTATCTATGTTGACACCTTAAAAACTACCAATAAGGTCTCTGTAACCCCGAGTGCCTTTGGTTAAATAAAAACACCGTCCTATGTTGTATACCCAACGATCCCATGAACTATAGTTGACAACTAATCCTCATTGACGCAAGAAACACACGTCAACACAACTGCAGGCCGATATGGCATACCATCATTTGTCTTCACCATCCATCATGTCAAAAGGGGAAAACTATTCTCTATATAACTGTGTCTTATACCTGTAATATGTTGTTCATTTCTTCTATGTATCTATATATCCTATAAAGTGTAGTGTTTACTATGTGTTTGTGTCTATTAATTCTTATGTATGTTTGTATCTATTATTTTCTTTCATTCCTTTCTCTTCATTCATCCATCGTGAAAATGATATGTATGATGATCAATAGTTAACACAAACATATTAATGACATTAAGAACTAGACACATCAAACACATCAATGTCCGGATAATTAAAATAATAAATACCAACCATCATAATAGTTATATATTTAAAAAAAATTATAAACATCACATTAAAACAATAAACATTTTCATATATAAATTTAAAATATAACTGCTTAATTAATTATCACATATCTATCTATCACCGGAAATTTATAAGCTATACACAGTCATTTGACGCGTACATAACTATTGTTTCCAAGAATCAATTACACAAAGTATATTCACTAATCATAATACCAATGATACTACCACGCTGGCTTGTCAAAGAATGAAGCGATCTTAATTGTTCATGCCGCCTCCACAGTGCACAAATCTAGTCCCGTGACACTTTTTACCTGTCTCTCTGCAATAATAATAACAACAAGTGACTAACTTACATCTATATTCTCTTTAATATATATATATATATATATATATATATATATATATATATATATATATATATATATATATATATATATATATATATATATAATATATATATATATATATAGTATATATATATATATATATATATATATATATATATATATATATATATATATATATATATATATATATATATATATATATATATATATATATATATGGCATTTCAGAATGTAGCTACAGTCATCCTACCGTAATGTTGCATTTATACAATTTAATATATTCTCTTAACTTATTGACTCATACTAAAAAAAAAAATATTTCCATAAATTATTTATAATCGACTGAGTAAATCTGCTAAATTATTTTCATTTCCAGAAATATGAGCAACAGAGAAATCAAAATCCTGCAACAATAAGGCGTTTTTAGGAGAGCCATCTTTAAAGATTTTCAAAGGCATATTGCTTAAGATGACCAAGAACTTTCTTCCCAAAAGATATTTAGCAAATTTCTGAACAGACTCCAATAATGATAGAGTAATTACATACCGTTTGTGCGATTCATATACCTTTCTCCTAGAGTATCGGACAAGATGTAGTAATTTATTGGACCCTTGTGGAAGACTGTACACAATGGAAAGCAGACAGGTACCATCTATCATAACACAGCTATTTGATACAAGAATGCTCTGAGAATTTAACAACAAATGCAATTCTTGCCAGGGAATTTCAGATTCGCTATGTCGTGTTATCAGGCAGACTGTTCGAATATGCTGTATAGTACTAGCATAGATACATTTAATCTTGTTCAATTTCTGGCGCAAACCACATTGTAACATCTTCATCAAATTTACCATAGTTACAGCGATGCGTTTATTACTTTTTTAGTATGAAAGATAAGATACTACGTATTACGAAAACCAACCAGAAGAAATTAACGACCAAACCAAATGAAGTATTTGTTTTGATAAACATATCCTTCGGCTTGCAAGAAGGAACTGTCACTGAGACAACACATGCCTGTGGTTGTCCATCTACCCGCGTGATGCCGTGCTGCAGCGATATAGCTGCGGCCTGAACTGTACTAATATCTGTAGGTTTTCCCACCACTGGACGCGATACGTGTGTGTTCGAAACCAGAGTATCACTTGGTAACTGATTTTCTTCCTGCATTTGTGTATTATCAACGGTGTTTGCTACCATATGCTTCCCTTCCCATTCTGCTATGTCCTCAAGCGAAACATCACATAATTCAGGGATGTTTCCGATAAAGATATCCACAAATGGGTCAGGCAGCACAGCCACCTTTATTTTTCCAAAAGGATATGGGCAGTTTATATTAGCCAAGGCAATTGGAAACATTTCTCTTCTTCCCCCAAATTTTCTACAAGTCACATGTTCCCCAGTGCAGTCCGTTTCTTTAATTAATCGTTTATGTATCCCGACTATACTAGAACCGGAATCACGGATCAAACTACAGTTCTGTCCATTTACAATGGCCTGTTGTACAACTAATTTTCCATTTGTGATATGAGCTGCATTAGTCTCCTGCACTGAAATCTGATGACCACACGTCAAACTGCCGTTATTATGGAAGCTCTGGCAAGTACTACAGGCTGGGTCAATTGGAGAATACTCCACATCTACCGTATTTGCATGACTATTATCATCTGAGTCACTGTCGCTACTTGATGTCAACATGCCTATGTTTGCCTCTTTATACAAACGTCTTAAAGGACAAACACCAAAAACGTGCCCAAAAGATTTACATTTGAAACATTGTGTCTGACTTTGATAAGTGTTGAATCTGCCTCTGTTTCTAACTTTATGTAACTATCCTCTATGTTATTGTTCTTTCTCAACAAAACCATCATTTTCTTTTTATTTTACAGTCACTGTTTCTTTGGCATCCATTATTTTTATAATAACTCACCTGATGACATCCTTGTCAAAGCTGTCTACAATTGCCTTTCTACCTACCGTTTGCTTATGGCGTGTTGGTTTCATTCCAGATTCTTGCACCCATCGACGAAATGACTGTTTACTCAAACCCAATGATGCACTGTTCTTTTTTCGGGATTTGTAACAGTATGAAAAAGTTTCTTGTGATCAGCTTCTTGACAAAAATATGTGTACAACTTCATAGCGATGCTTTGAAGTCAGTGGCGTGCAGAGGGGGGTGCGAGGGGTGCAATGGCCCCGGGCATCCAGCCGGCAGGGGGCATCCAATTAGGGAGAGGAGGCAGCACAGTGCAGTGGGAGGGGAGGAAGAATGAATTAGGGAAAGAACAATAAAGGGCCATCCAATCAAGGGGTTGGCCCCGGGCATCAAAGAACCTCTGCACGCCTCTGTTTGAAGTGTACACAATTTCACTTTTAATCCCATTGAATAATATTCACACATTCAAATATTAGCTATTAATATTATATTAATGGTAAGATTTATTTATATAATAACGTTTCATGAAAGAACTCACATCGGAGACACATCTGAACAATCCCATAGAAATGCGTGCAGTCTGTGCCAAAACGGAAAACGCGAGACAATTTAAGAAAAAAAAAAGCGCGGATGTATCTTAGTGAAGCTGTAATACTTTTAAAATGATGGACTTAATCTCTAAGCCGTAAATTATATACCGCATATAAACAAACATTGAAATCTGCTGTACAATCTCCAGAACAAAACTTTTTTTGTTGGGTGGACATAATGATAAGGTTATATACTAAATCTCATCATTTCCCTCAGTTGGTTACTGAGATATTGAATTTTATATTGGGGACCAAAAAAAGTAAATACATTATAGTACGTTTTTGTAGTGGAAAAGAAAAAGTTACTACTAACTAAAGATGGTAAAATATAAATGATGGCAATAATACTCAGAATGATTGATTGGGGACAGTGGTACACATTAGGAATATAAAACTATCTGTGAAACAATGAGTTTGAACATGTATAGTATGAAGTGTGAGTGTGAACTTGAAGGGAGTGACATTTTGATTAATTTGTGCACGTTTGTGCTCAAAAATGTGGGAAAATGTGTGTATGTGTGTGTATGTGTGTGTGTGTGTGTGTGTGTGTGTGTGTGTGTGTGTGTGTGTGTGTGTTGAATTTTTCGTAACAAGTGTTTGGCCTGTGCCGGCTCCGTCGCGAAGAAGTTACGGACGCAGATTTTAATCCCACATACCGGCGTTCGAAACACAGCTGCGGGCGATTTGGCAGCATACCGCCTTGGGTTGGAGTTTGTTTACGAATTGGAATGGGTGCTGGTCGTTCAGAAGGCAATGATAAGCTATTAAACGTAAACTTGCAAAGATTTCACAAACGCCCGAAAAATGCTGGGTTTGACTGCGACGGCCGGCAAGCATGCAACTAACTTTCTTTTCTTAAATTTGGCCTGTAAAACAGGCCGGAAAAAAATTTCTTTTCGTTTGCTTTTTCCGGGTATCATTGAAAGTATAAAACATTGAATGTTATATTGACGAAAATAGACAAAGTATGAGTTAGAAAATTCTCACATGTCTAATATGTATCCAAGATATTTAGAAACGCCTTAATGTGTCTTAAAGTTGTTATCACATTATTTATAGGTCGTATAACTGTATATAATTTCTTTAATTATTTTATAAAACATTAAGATAAATACTAGTATTGTATAAATTACTTAATATAGCAATGCAAATGTTAGTAATGTCCCTTGTTATGACTTATGTTGTAAAGTCCCTTTTGAAATTTTAATTACGTGTCTTTCTTTTTAATGTATTTCGTACAAAATTGTGTTGTTACAAGGTGCGTTGCGTGTTTTCTTTTACATTTACAAAATACAACAAGACCCCAAGACGTCAAATGCAGCAACATTCTCTAATTGTTTGTGTAATGACTGCATACTATTTATTACATTACATACATTATTTCCTCGCAGTCATTAAATGCGGTTTGTATTCAAAAGTTGCATATAAATAGGAATTGTAGGTATCCTTATCAAACATTAAGTGTTTATAGTCAGAACCTACAAACAAACGTTTCTAGTAATATTGTGTGAGTTATTTCTCTTGGAACAATAGGACCATTCATCTGAATTCGGATTGTTCCCCTTAGTTTACAACATTTTCGACCTCTCAAATCCACAGACACAAATATTTCGATAGAATGTTCCCCTATACGCAAGAAAGCGTATGTTGTTCAATTGTAAGTACGCTTTCAACACGGAAGCCGAGCTAGCGTGATGGCTAGATGCTCGTCTGTCATGAGTTCGAATCTGCAGTGGGATGGAATTTTACAATGGATCTGGCCTCCCTGGTCGTCACTGGCTGATGAAGGCTACTCGTAGCAACGTTGTTTCCCGCCATTGTGTTCTGTACCACTGCACTACTTCGTGTTATGTTATATTGTTTACATTCCTACAGCTTTACCGCAGACAAGGAATGAAACATCTAATGGCAGTGGAAGTGAGATGTCTGAGGAGAATGCAAAGAATGCGATGGGTGGACAGACAAACGAATGAGAATGTTCTTTCAAGGAACAAATGAAAAAAAAAAAACATAAACTGGATAGAAAAATTAAACGCAAACAGACCAGTTTTGTTTAATAATCATGGTACGATGAGAAATAAACTTGAAAACTTAGTGACCACTGGGAAACTTAATGGGAAAAGAGGATGTGGAAACGAAGAGATTTATGCCAGGATAGCTTAGCACAATCGAGACAAAAACAGAGACCCGGCCATAGACTGGCGAACGGTGTGAGATGGCGAACCAAGACTGCCTAAGGGTATTAGCATTGCACATGAAGGTGATACATTTGTCAATAGCAGAATAAACACGATTATTGAAGTGTGATATTATCGAGTACACATTTGGCCAAACCTAAACATACGCAGTAGTAAATGTTCTGAAAATCTCAAGAGAAATCTCAATTTATTTGCAGGGTATAGCGCGAACGCAGCCCCCACCACCCCCCTTTTTTGGGTTCGCATATCCTTTACAGGACATCACTGTCAACATCAGCATCTTTCAGCTGATTGTTGATTTCTTGGCAAGATTACGGCTCAGTAGTTTGCCATTGATTTCTGAGCGGCCGGCTCACATACTCCGTAAGTTACCGACGCGGCGAGAACCGCTACCTATTCTCGTGTACGTCTAGTTACTCACGAGAGTATACGGGATTACGGAGACCGACACGCAGTGCCCTACTACGATAAAATTACGCACTCGAAGACATCCACATTTGGGGTAATGGCAGGAGTCAACCTAACCAAAGTGCAATGGAAGTGCCTCAATCTGTGAATATATTATTTTCGGTTTGTTTTTTCAATGCTCCAATGTTGGGAGTCCCTTTCCTCCCCCACGGGGGTAGAAGAGTTATTTCCGTAATTTTTTGTTCCAAAAATTATCTTTCATACAAAGGAGTGTGTATTCATGGTGAAATGTGTATTTCTAGTTAGTGTTAAGTGACACTTGTGCGAATAAAAGAAATAAATTCATACATACATATGATAATATAACATCTATGGCATGGTGAATGTACACACGCATTCCTTTCATAAGGAAGGAAGAAGGCCCATCTTTTTTTTTTTTTTAAATGGCGTACAAAACTCAGCATTTATAAGGTCCATTGTGTGGGTGTGTGTGTGTGTGTGTGTGTGTGTGTGTGTGTGTGTGTGTGTTTGCGAATACAACATATACATTAATATACACATGATAATATTACATTCATGGAAAGGTGTAATTACCTACACATTACTTGTTGATGATGGTGGTGGAGTAATCATGTGCTCTCATGCACACTACACACTTGCAATAGAAATTCTTTCGTACTCCATGTATTCTCATTCACTCTTAGTTTTATTTAAACAAACTTAGAGGTATCAATGAATGTATCATACGTTAATCATTGCAGGGCCCATTCTCCATTGGCCCAAGCCTGACATACAGACCACGCCTGTGGCTCCATGTAGCTGTCAGCATGAGACAGCGGCCACCCACGGGACAGCGGCTGGGACAGGCCGGCAAATCTAAGCCAGGGTATCAGATTCGGCGCCAAACCAATCGGTGAACTAGGGTATGCCTACCCAGCATATGAAGAAATGATTCGACAGACTGGTTCAACAGGCAAGACGGCGTTTACTTGCAAAGCGTTGTGGAACGTAATAAGCACAGCAAGGCACGTAGAGCCTCACTCTTATCCAATTCATCGCGCAAGCCATTATTCATCCAACTTCATTTATCACTTTGAAGCCACAGTGGCGATGGGCGAGCGGCGAAGTGGTAGGTGTGGGTACGCTGGCAGTCGTTGTCGCAGACCTGCAAACAGGCGGCTCAGGCCATATAGTCGTCTTCTACTGACCGGAACAGCAGTGGGATTCGGCAGCCCCCTGAGCCACTGAGCAGCCCCTATAGGAAAGCACTGCTCACCTTCGTAGCACCAGGAAGGGGCTAGAAAAAGCGCCCTAAACATTGTCTGCTTCATTATTACTAATCCAGCTAGCCACGGTTGGTGGGTACCCTATGACTCAATCAATCAATCATGTGCCATGCCGGAAAGCGTGGGCGGTCATGATTCGCCATTTCACTCGATCACCAGTGTAGTGGATCAGCTCAGTGTTCCTGTCTCGTTCATGCCATGTGGCCAAGCCATCCAGGTATGTTCCTCTCGGTCTTCCTCTTGGTCTGTTCCCTTCGATCTTGCCAGCTGTCACTAAGTTCTCCAGTCCATTTCTTCTCATAACATGTCCAAAAAATTTTGACTGTCTACGTCTAATTTCTCTAATCAATCTACGATTTTCATTTGTCTCTTGTAGTACTTGGTCATTGGTTTTTCTATCTGTCCATGGTATTCTTTGCATTTTCCTCAGACACCACATTTCTGCAGCCATCAGATGTTTTTCAGCTTGACTGCACATTGTCCAAGTTTCACATCCATACAAAAGAACAGGCTCTATGAATCCCCTCAACACTCTTTTTCTCGTTTCAATTGACATCATTTTATTGGTCAGAATGTTTTTCATCTTGCTAAAGGCTACTTTCGCAATGGCGATTCTTGTTCTAATCTCTTCAAGGCATCTGCCATCAGATGTTATGACTGTTCCGAGATAATTGAACCGATTCACTTGTTAAAGAATATTCCCATTTACTTGTATATTACATTGTGGTACTTCGTTCTTCCTAGTGACGACCATAACCTGTGTCTTCCTACAATTTAATTCCAACCCCAGCTGCTCACTGTGTACAACCACAGCGTCTACTAATTGTTGCAGATCCTGTGCATTGTCTGCAATCAATACTGTATCATCTGCATATCTAATGTTATTCATGTTTCGTCCTCTAATGCTGATTCCATTTAGGTCTTCTACATTTCTGAAAATATTTTCACTGTATAGGGAAAAAAGATCTGGAGACATTACACATCCCTGCCTAACACCTCTCTTAATAGGTTGATATTGTCCTACTTCATTATCAATCCTTATGGCAGCTTGTTGTTTCCAATATATGTTTTTTATAAGTCTAATTCTTTCCCATCAATTTGTAGATCTGCAAGCATATCCACAATGTTGACATGTCTAACTCTATCAAAAGCCTATGTGTAGTCAATAAAGCAAAGATGTATATCCTTGTTTACTTCTAAGCACGTTCAATAACTGTTCGCAGCATATACACAGCATTTACTGTACCCTTTCCTTCTACAAACCCACATTGTTCTTCCCCTATTTCAGGTTGTATTTTCTTCCTCACTCTTTGCATGATAATTCGTAACAAAATCTTTGTGATGTGACTCATTATACTAATTGTTCTATGTTGATCACATTCTAAGGATTCCTGATTTCTTTGGGATTGCAATAAATACAGAATTACATAATTCAGAAGGTATATCTCCAGTATCATATAATGTGTTCAGCAGTCTAGTGACTTGCTCTAGTCCAAATTCTTCTAAAGCTTTAATCATTTATGTTGTGATGTTATCTGCACCGGGGGCCTTGCCAGCTTTCATATGCTTAAGAACATGTTGAACCTCCATCTTTAAAATTGCTGCTCCTTCATTATTAAATCTAATATCATACTGTTCCTCTCTGTTATCATTATACAGGTCTTTCACATAATCTGTCCATACATGTAGAATCTGATCTTTTTCTATTATGATTTTGCCATCTTTAGTTTTTAGACAGCCTGTTGATGTACTTGTTCTTTTATTAGTAAGTTCCTGAATTCTCTTGTGCACTAATTTGGTATTTTGACTGTTGTGTTGTTTTTCAATTTCTGAGCACTTTTCCTCAAGCCATGATTCTTTTGCCTTCCTACATAATACTCTGACTTGTCTGTGAATTTCTTCATATTTGGCAGGATTATTTTTGTTGAGTCTTCTTGTTTCCATTAAGTGTAAAATTTCCTCAGTCATCCACTTCTTACGACCCACCTTCTTTAATTTTGGAATAGTTGTTTCTGCAGCCACATTGATTGAATTCTTTAACATTTCCCATTGATCATCCACATCCTGGAATAGGATCTCTAGATCAGACAATATTTCAAATCTGTTCTGTACTTCTATGTTGATGTTGTTTTGTATTTCCTTGTCATTATTCAATGTACACAAGTCATATTTAGTGTTTCCTGTTATATACTTGACTTTCTTCAACTTTATCCTCAATGTTCCTGTGAGTAATCGGTGGTCACTATAACAATCAGCACTGGGAACTGTTTTTGCTACTTTTAGCGTGTTTCTAAATCTTCTGCTAATGAGAATGTAGTCAATCTGGTTTCTAATCCTGCTATCAGGACTCCTCCAGGTCCATAATCTTCTAGGGTGTTGCTTGAACCAGGTATTTCCTACAATCATTTCCTGTTCTTTTGCCCACTCTACTAGTCTGTATCCTCTTTCATTTCTCTCTCCTAAACCATAGTTTCCTACTGTGTATCTATCCCCTTGATTTCCTACTTTTGCATTGCGGTCGACATAAAAGCAAAGCAAAAACATGTAAATAAATAGAAACCTAACCACATTCCCTTAACTATCGGGGCTTGGAATGGACGCACCTTTCAAGATAGAGAAGGAGCATCGGGCCCAAAGAGCCGAACAGCACTGATTGCGGGGGAGTTGGGCAGGTACAGCATCGACATTGCAGCCTTGAGCGAGACACTGCTTGCAGGCGAAGGCCAGATCTGTGAAGTAGGTGCCGGCTGCACATTCTTCTGGAGTGTAAGAAAAAGTAAAGAAAGTCACCAGTCCGGCGAGGGTTTGCCATTAACTCGGCCCTGCTGGCGCACTAGCTTGATATCTTAAGGCTATAAACGGCAGGCTTATGACCATTAAGTTACTCCTGCTAAACATAAAGAAGCACGCAACCATCGTGAGTGATCGTCTAAGATCCAACCGTGACCAATGAAGATGACGCCAAGAACAAGTTCTATGTTGACCTGCACGATTTCTTAACATATGTTCCCAAAGGAGACAAACTTGTACTTCTTGGGGACTTCACTGCCAGAGTAAGCATGGACACCACCTCTTGGAGTGGCATTATTGGAAAGCACATTGTAACAGAAATGGACTCCTCCTCTTCAGACCTGTGCCGAACACGATCTCCTAATTACAAACACAATTGTCCGTCTTGCCATGAGAAATGGGACATCGTGGATGCACCCTCACTGCGTCATCGTCAGGAGGAATGACAGACCAGACGTTCAGGTGACAAATTCACGTGTGGTGCCAAATGTGGGACAGACCATTGTCTGATTGTTTCAAAAATAAACACACATCAAATCACCACGACGTCCTCAAGGGGTGAATAAAAACAAAACATGTTACTCAAATAAATAGTAAGAAAGTGCAGCTGTTGTTTGTAAATATGCTGGAGGACCGCCTCAAGTCCAGTGCCGCAGTTAAGCAAGACGTGGAAACAGAGTGGATAGCCCTAAAAGACACAATCTAAAACACTGCTATGGAAATCCTTGGACAACCGTAATCCCCCCCCCCCTTCCCACTCTCCTCCAAAGCATAAAGATTGGTGCTCTCGGAGACTGATTTTCTGTTCTGCGGAGAGAGATCGAGCCAAATGGGTTCCTTTCCCAGACAGCGTCGTTCAGCCTACGAGTGCAACTTGTTCCTGAGACTCCTGGGGGTAATCGCTGGAGCTACAGAATTCGTGCTTTATGTGAACCTCTCACTCAGCAAGCGTCTTGCTGTTCTGTGGAGAGAGAATACGCCAGATTGGGTAAGACTCAACACAGTGAAGACTCCCCTCTCGACTTTGGTCCATTGGATGAACATGCTGTAAAAGAATTAATTTAAATTCATTGTTTCAACCTGAGGCCTGTCTGTAGTTTTCAGCTGTATTTGTCCATTTCGAGTACATTGTTTCCTTGTTACATGTGGTTTATTATGAAGTTTTTATTCAGTTGCATGATTTTTGGTGATGTCAGTGGCTTGTAAGAGCCACAGTGACACATGGTGGTCTTAGGCTTGATGACAGCTTTAAGATGGGTTTTAAAATTGTCCTGGGCTAACAGGGCGTTTCTAAAATGGCACTAGCAAATGTTTTGGGAAGTACGGCGGCCAGCCCGATGCTGAAAACATCAGCCACGAGTGCTGGTTGGTCTATACATTATACTGAACATACCAGCCACGAGTGCTGATTGGTCTATAACATTATACTGAACACATCATCCACGAGTGCCGATTGGTCTATACATTATACTGAACACACCAGCCACGAATGCTGATTGGTCTATAGATGATACTGAACACACCAGCCACGAGTGCTGATTGGTCTATACATTATACTGAACACACCAGCCACGAATGCTGATTGGTCTATGCATGATACTGAACACACCAGCCACGAGTGCTGATTGGTCTATACATGATACTGAACACGGCAGGAGTGACATTGACCATAACCATAACATGTGCATTAAAACATTTTCTGTACTCGTGATTGGGGAGCTTTTTCATAGAATGATGTTATGCTGCCACCTGCATATACCTCATCAAGAATGATCTGATTCTTCTTTCCTTCCTCCATTTACCTAAGTGAAATGTTGGGGGGAGATGTAAAGATCTTGTATGTTGGTGTTCATTTCTCTAAGGTTGTTCTTGACACAATCACTCTATCTTTTACGTGGTCTTGCCTTTGCTCTGTATCCATTATATGGATTGGTCAATACTAAAATTGTGAGAGCTTCGCACCTCTCCAGTACACACGGGGCTTAGTACGGACACTGTTTGACCGTGCTAGGAAGATATGCACCCAGGACACACTGACAGAGGAATTTGAAACTCTGAAGAATGCCTTAAACCTGAATGGGTACTCCACAGGATTTAAAAAGCGCCACTGCCAACAGCCCAAACCGAAACCAGAAGTAACTACAGTCCCTAAACTCAAGGTATTCGTCCAGCTAACATTCCGAGGAGATGACGGTCTGCGGGACCGGCTCATTACAGCAGTCGGCGGAACATTCAGAGCGGCAACTTCATTTATTAGGTACAGAACCACACCTATCCTCACACCAGCAGTAAAAGAATATGTCCCTCTGTACGCCAAATCCAATTGCATTTACCAATTCACACGCAGGTATCAGTCTACCTACATCGGCATAACAGAGCGGCAGTTACACAATAGGGTGGTTGAACACATACCTAATTGGATTGACAAGATACTACACACCTGCGATGGGAGGCTGGGAAGGCTGACAGACCACAAAGTTCCCGAGTCGTCGACTGCATGGGATGTTTTGGAAACCGGCCATGTGATTGCTAGAGACAGTGCCTTTCGCGTGTTGTTTAATTCACAAAATAGTCGCCTGTTCAAGTTTGCAGAAGCCATCAAGATTAATCTACATAGGCCAGTTTTATGAAAACAGAAAGACATGATGATCAGTGTAAAATTACCATTGTAGACAACTGACATTACTGTCACAACATATGCATATTTCATCTTGAAGGATTTATCTCGTTATTTTACTTTATGTTGTGTGAATTCTGCAGTATGTACCTGGCGAGATGCAGCGAAATATTCCAGGCAATAAATCGTGCAATCTATTGTTTGTGTCTTCGCTATTCAAATTCACTACAGGAAAACATTGTGTTAACTTTTTAAACATTTTATGCATTTTATTCGGCCTGTAAAACGGGCCGGAAAAAAATTTCCACATCTTTATATAACGTCATCATGTAACATTAAAGACTATCACATTAAATGTTATATCTAAGAGTAATAGATACATGTGTTAGAAAATTCTCACGCACAGAAAATAAAGCTCTTAGTTTTACAAAAACTTTGAAGATTCCTTAACATTTTTATCTCCTTATTTATAAGATATACAGCTGTAGTTAATTGTTTTGAAAATTTTATAAAATATTAAGACAAATCTACAATTATTACATTACATAATTTTGTTAGGCTACTCTTAGTAATGCCCCTTGAAATAACTTATGTATGACTTCAGCTTATGTATACCTGTCGTGTCCTTCTTTAAAGTGTCGTCCCTGGAGTGAGGAGATCCGACACCCACATTATAATATTTTTTTCCTCTCAATATTCTGGAGAATCCACCAGCTTCCGTCCAACACACTCCATCAGCCTATGGACACCTTTTCCTATCACTCGCACACTGTCGTACTATGCCCCCTTCTCATACTTCCCCAACGCAACATACTCAACAACTCTTGCTTCTAAAAATTAATAAAGACAATTTATTAAAAGAAAAGTGTAACGTATATGAGACGTGTATGCGAAGAAAATGTGTGACGTGTTCTATAAAGTGTGTAGACTCTGACTCTCAGACAGCAACCCAGTCAGCTGATCCCAGCAAAGATAGACCACAGCACGTTACGTCAGAACATGTACTTCTCACCCGTTGCCGAAACCATCTTGCCGGATACTGCTTTGCCTCTGTAGACCTCTGGTAATCCAATTTCATGAACATCCGAAATAGACACCGGTGGTATTAACAGTTACTCATGGACCGGTTGCACTCTACACAATGTCCGTTCCTAACGTTCCTTAACAAACTGCACAAGTCTTTTGTAGTGTGTACGCAGTTAGTTAGTTAGTTAGTTAGTCGACAGATCATCCTCGTTGCACATCGAACCATTCAGTCCATAAGTGCTAATTACTAATGTTAATTGTTACTGTACTAACACTAGGTACTCATAGCCGGTTCTCGGTTCGTTACTACTGTCTGATGCTGTGTGGTGCATCAGTATGCATCACTCTCTTTGATGAATCAATTTCCTTCTAGCGTAAGTTACGTTTCTGTATGCAACTTTATTGACTCTTGAACTGGTGTTCTTCAGAATGGGTTTTTTAATTCTTTCCCAAAACTTGTAGAGTTTCCTTGGATCTGGTAGGGAACCTTAAATGGCACTACTGCAGTCCTATCAATCATATCTACATCTGCCATTATAGGCACGTGCAAAATTAAGTCACTAATTAACACACGGTAGATATTATTTCCACTAAGCACTGCAGTGCCCTGGCACTCTGGACTAGAGCATTATTAAAGTCCACCCTAGTTGATCTCAACTCGGAGTTTATATCGCAAACTACCAAAGTTGGTCACGTGACGTTATCCTTTACTCCCCACACAGGTGGCACAGTGGCAAATCATCCCCTGTCAAGAACTATTTTCCTGGCTTAAATCCTGTCAAAGTTGTCAGTAATTGCCTAGATTCTCAAACAAGCCAGCTAGTTTCTGTATACTCCCAACAAAGAGTTTCGATACCAAGCTGCCAATCATCTTGATGTGCCGGAAACCAAGAATTGACAGATGCACTGTTTTCCGTACTAGGTACTTCCGTTTTACATCTGCCCCTGTGATCTCACGGCTTCCATCTGCATTCAAATGTTGACAAACTTGTCACTCTTCTGTTCCGTGGTGACAATCCCAGCAGCCATTTCCGTCTGATGTCCGGCCGTATAGATGACAAACGGAACCAATCCATATCCTTCTCCCTCACCACCAAATGTGTTTATGGGCTGACACGATGTAACCTGTACAACTGTGTTTACTCTGTTAGTACAAATAGATGTCGCTGGTCGATCGTCCGCTTAATCCGAAAATCCTCTGTAATAATCAACCGGATAAACACACGGTTTCATTTTGTGACAATACCTGATTTGGGATTCGGGGCTGCTGAAAAGTATGACTTCAGCTTATGTATACCTGATTTGGGATTGGAGCTGCTGAAAAGTATGACTTCAGCTTATGTAGACCTGATTTGGGATTGGGGCTGCTGAAAAGTATGACTTCAGCTTATGTATACCTGATTTGGAATTTGGGTCGCACAGAAGTGTGTCTTCAGTCTCTAACGCGGAAGGTGCTGGGTCTAGTCTGATGAGCTGAGGAGGATGTTTGTTCACAAGAGCTCCATGCTGCTAAAGTCTGCTATGATCACCTGTCTAACCTTGGACAAAAGTAACGGTAGGAGGCCCCCACGTGCACAATGCTTCCTGGGCAGTTGGAAATTGTGAGACGTAGGCTGTAGATGCACTGCCTTGGGAACATTAGAAATGTATTTACAGTGTGTGTGTGAGTTTTGTGTCTTGGTGTCTGGAGAGGGTAGGACTCGGCCAGGTGTTGCCCACCAGGCAGCCAGCATGAGTGTACATGGCTGTCTCTGCATCTTCATTGGATAACTGCAGCTGTTATGGCACCCGTGTGCTGCAGCACATCTTCTAGGGAGAATCACCAAGAAACGAGAGGAAGACGGTAAGATGTACTAGATCACGATCACAAGTAACCTAAAGGACATTGAGGCACTGATGCCTGGGCAGTCAGCGGGCACTGTTGTAATGTTTTGTGGGGCAGCACCAAGATCTCTTCAAGGCACTCTCATGTTTGAGTGTTGAGGCACTGATGCCTGGGCAGTCAGCGGGCACTGTTGTAATGTTTTGTGGGGCAGCACCAAGATCTCTTCAAGGCACTCTCATGTTTGAGTGTTGGGGCAGATGGCTTGTTTGTCCATAGAAATGAAGCGAGAGATTGTGGTAATGATTAACTAAAGGATTGTCCAATTGTTAGATGGTTGATTGGTTGGAAGATTGAGTTCTAGCTCTGGATCCCAAAGTATTGATGGTCAGGCTGTCTGGACTGTGAAAAGTGCTCGTATCTATTGGGGTGAGCTTGTTTGAGAGATTAGACATAGACAGTCAAAACAATTTTTGGAATTGTTATGAGAAGAAATGACTTGGAAAACTTGGTGACAACTGGCAAAATCGAAGGCAAGAGACCAAGGGGAAGACCGAGAAGTAAATACCTGGATGGCTTGGCCACGTGGCATTGTCGAGACAGCAACACGGAGCTGATCCACGACTATGGTGATCGAGTGAGATGTGACAAATGGCTTTCTTTGGAATAGAGATCTCGGTCTTTGGTTTCTGGATCAACTCTGCTGATGATATTCTTCCATGCCACCGTCTCAATCCAACCCGTATCATATCTATTGGTCTGCCCCTCGATCTTTCCAGTTGTCACGATATTCTCCAATGTCTCTCTTCTCATCACATGACCAAAGAAAGCTGTTTCTCGTTTCTTATTGTTGTATATAGTGTTTTAGTTTCATTAGCCTCTTTCAGTCAATCGTTGTTAGTTAGTATGGCAGTCCAGGGAATTTGCAACATTTGTCTCAAAAACCACATTTCTATTGCTTCTAAGTTCTTCCTAATTTGTTCATTTACATTCCAAGATTCACTGCCATACAGCAAAACTGGTTCTGTATAGCATTTCAGCACTCTCTTTCTTACATTCGTTGACAGTGACTTACTGCATAAGATACTCTTCATTTTCTGAAATACAGCTTTTGCCTGCCCTATACTGCTCTTAATCTCTGTTGTACATCTTCCGTCTGATGTTATAAATGCCCCTTCTTCTTCTTCAGCGTTCCGAGCCATTGAGGTTCTTTGCTGCAGATACAATCCGTCTCCATTCGTCTCTCTAGTTGACACTTATCTTGCCAGTCGTTGATTCCAAGTGCTTGTAGGTCTGTATATATATATATATATATTATCTCTCCACCGTCTTCTTGGTCTACCTCGGGGTAAATGCCCCTAGATATTGAAAATTATTCACTTGGTTAAGAATGTTCCCTTCTATTTCTATGTGTCATGATTTCACTGTGTATCCACCAGATAATGACAATACAGACGGTCATATTCATGGCCTGTGTGCAAAGCTACATTTGTTTTTTAACCGGGACAGAAAAACAAAGTCGGAATGTACATCTGCAGTTGTTTACCAGTTAGATCAAGGACACCGCTAAGTCGCCAACATCAAACAAGGAAATCTTCTTTGACAATCCCCACGAGACGGGAAATTGTAGGCATATGTTGAGAAAAAGGGGGAAGCGACTTGTGCATGGATTGTCCAAAAGGGGGAGATAATCTACTATTGTGACATTGATGAAACCCAAGGGAAAGAATTATTCAGAAATGGATAATCTGCCCTTGAACCACCTTTGTTAACATCAAAAGAACGTCACGTGGCCACTCAAGGCTGTTGGGTAAAAACATGCTTTGTTTACAAGGAGTGTAAACTCTGAGGATTGACTTGCACGGACGTGTTTGTCACTGCAGTGGATTTAAAAAAAAATATCTACCGTGTGCGGAAATTAATTAGATTTAATTGTACACGTGCCTGTTATGGCAAAATGTGGATATGATTTCGAAGACACTGTTGTGTTGTGCTTAAGGTATTGTAGAGAGTATATTTAAGCCTAGTTAATATAAGCAGTAGCCTCGGTAAAACTTGCTAGAGTAATGAATAGAATTAGCTCTGCTAGTGAGAATTGTGTAGTGGGGTGATATTGGGGAAATTGGGGATGGGGAGAATGTACAATGATGGGATCTTCTAGTGATGTCTGCTAGGGGTCTACACTTTACATTTTGCTCTGTCCTGATCTTAACCCACTGCAGACCGGAGTGAAGAACTCCTATGCCCATGACAGAGAATGTTCACTGTCATGTATCTGAGTGAGGCGGACACCCCCCCCCCCCCCATCCAATGGAGGTCAGGGACAGTTGCTATCACCCAATGTGTTGTTCTCGTCGTTGACAGGTTCCTTTAGGTCACTCAAGTCACTGAGAATGGAGACCTTGGTGCAGGCAGATTGGTCAACATCTTTTGCACTTAGCCCATGATAGAAAGGGTTTACGGGAACAAGCATAAGAGGGATTATCAAACGTCACACATTAACAGAAGACCAGAAATTGTTTTCTCCGCACCATTTTGGAGGAAGACCAATCGTCAAATTAATGTTTCAAACATCACTTGGGAACAGAATAGTAAAAAGTGAATTTCTTTTACACCACCTGGGAACAGCCCAGTGGCAGTATGTTTTACACGACAGGTGAACAAACAAAGAGATACAGTTATTCCCCATCACATGGGAATAAATCAGTATAAACTTATTAGGGAAGTTAGTATAACAATGGTCTTGTGAACAGTAGACACTTGAGACAGGAAGTACATTTATTTCAAAGAACAGTATGTTCGTGTCCTCACTAGACAAGGGTGTTATAAGTATAGGAACAAATTAGACATATATTAACTGTGTGATCCAGACAGGATTTAGGGTCGGACTGTGACTAGTTCTTTTGAGTGATCAAACAGCCACCGGTGGAAATCTACATCTAGCAGGATGGACACATACCTGGGTGAGGTCTTCGTGGACTGAATGAAGATGTGGTGTGATCCTTTCTGGGATGATCGGGCTGGGCTCTTCAGCTACCTGGTCTAAGTCTGCACCCACTAGAATATTCGACACACATTCTACACATTACTAACACACACTTCTCACACTTATACTCTTTGCTTAATAAATTCTTTTGTATTTATTTGTTAAAGCTAGAGTTGTGGAGTATGTTATGTTGGGGAAAAGTGAGAGGGGGCATGATACAAGGGTGAGTGAGAGTAAGAAAAAGGTGTTTGCAGACCGACGGAGTTTTGTGGACGGAGTCTGGTGGTTTCTCTAGGACAATAATATTGGGGTAATAAAAATGTAGTGTTGATTCCCCCCACTCCAGGGACAACACGAAAGTAAGTAAGGAAGACTTACGACACTATGTCACATTTTGGTGTAACTATTTTCTTTGATATCACCATTATTACTCATCTCATCATGTTCCTCTTGTATTTTGCGGTGTCGAGGTGAAGTATAAACATCGTGAGAGTGCCCGACTATGGGCTTCATATATCGATATTCCCATGGACTCTGCTATTCCCTCCGTCCAACGTTTACGTGGTCGGCCTCTTCCCCTGTTTCCATCTGGTCTGTACATCATCGCTTGTTGTGGTATGCTGTTGACTGGTAACCTACTTGCATGGCCAAACCAGTTGACTTGCTACTTTCTAATAAAATCTAGTGCTGCTATAACCTCCACTTTAGACCATTGTTCTGTTTTCTTGATATTTAAGGAGAATCCTTTCTTTGCACTCTCTGTTACTTCAATGTCCAACAATTGTTCTAGGTCTGTTGCATTATCCGCCACCAATACTGTGTCATATGCATAACGTCTATTGTTTATATTATCGATCAGTTTTCCTTCATAGCATTCAAATCACCCAGTATTATTTTTATATACTGTGATTTAATTTGAGACATCTTCATTTCTGCTTCATCGTAAAAATGTTGTATTTCTTCATGACTAGTGCTTGTTGTTTGTACGTATACGTGTACAATATATATATATATATCTTTTGGTTTGCCTTCCTATTTGACCATAATAACTCTATCTGAAATACATCAGTAACCATTAAGTTGGCTGTTTGTTTATACAATATTAGTCCAGGAGCGGTTGTCGAGTGGATATAACGCCGGACTCCCATTCGGGAGACTCGGGTTCGATCCCTCGGTAAGGTGAGGGATTTTTTTCTGTCGGGGGCAAAAAGAAAATTCTAACCTGCACAGTTCGCGGCGACTGCACTAGCCAGGCGGCCTTAATTCCTCAGTCTCAGAGACCCCTATGCCAGACACCGCAAGGTACTATGTTGGCAGTAAATGACAGTTTTGACAGTCCTAGTATATTCAATTTCATGCTTTCCATTTCATTCATAACATTTTGCAACTTTCCAAGCTCATTTAACGTTCTAACATTCCATGTGCCTATTTTAAATTTATTTATTATAGTTAAGATTTTGCCTTCAGTATCTGGATGACTGTTTGGTGTCACCTGTGGCTCATGTCTGTCCCTACTGGACGAGGATGTCCTAAGACAGCCATTGGCGTCGTTTGCTGGCATTGAAATGTGTTGTGTCATGACGTTTTGGGAAGGTAATGGCAAACTACTAAACATAAACTTGCCAGGATATGACAAAGAACAAGCCTACAACAAGCCTACAACAAGCCTACTTACAACAAGCCTACATACAACAAGCCTACATACAACAAGCCTACAATGGGAGACTTTGTGATATTCTAGTATGATAATTTGGTCGCGTCTAGCGTGAGTCGCGTGGTCAGTGGTTGCACACCCGCCTCACACGCCAAGGATCTGGAGTTCGTTCAATGATCCAGATATGCACTACTGACGAGCTGAAACGTGAGCGAAACCCCAAGTCTAGTGCTTCCAACCTGACGTGGACAAGGTCCAAGGTTCGTACCGGAATGCGATCAGCGTTGCCAGTAGTGGGTTGTACTCAATCTTCTAAATCCAAATCCCAAATCAACCAAATAAATCAATACGACAAACAGCCAAAGAATTCTGGGGTAGACTGCGACCTCCTATAAAGGATATGCAACTATCTTTTTGAACATGTCATTCGCACTGCGAGCGCTAACAAGTCAAGTCGCTTTATTCTGTCAAGAAGCCTAATACGCGGGAAAATGTCACGTTGAAAGTCCAACAACAAGAAACACGCGGTAGCCAAGATGTGCAGCGTGGGAGCCGACAACATGAAGAAGAACGTGGAGAGCCTACCTGCTAGCTGCATCAAAGAGCCTGATACTACAGCCATTACTGAAGCTACCATGAGGGAGAAGAACGACAGCCCAACACAGTCAAGAGCCAAGACACCAGAGAAGAAGGAGGAGAATGACACCAGAGCCAGGAAAACCGACTCAATAACAGTCCGATGGGTTGTCAAACGGATTCAAGTGGAGCTGACAGACGAATAAATCCTGAAACAGCTACAAGAAGAGAATCTTCACATCCGATTCTTGAAGGCGGAGCGGCTCCTCACCTAATCCACGATACCTTCAACCTTGGCAGTGGTGACATCGGAGGGCAGCGAAATGCCGACCACAGTATCAATCAACAAAAGAATGCAGCAACCAGAGAGATTCATCCCAAGAATCACTCAATGTTCCAGATGTCAGAAGGACGGCCACAGCAGAGTAACGTGTCGCAGTAAGACGGAAATATGCCGGTACTGCGCCGATCACCACGCCTTCAAGGAGTGTCCGCTGGCCAAGCTGGACACGGACTTCCGAGCACCCAACAACAACAGAAAGTGCGCCAACTACCTGGGCAAACATCGAGCAAGATACCTGGGCTGTCCGTACCTCCAAAGACATGTTAAAGATGTTTAGAAACCCTAGTTTACAGGAACGACATTGTAGCACTCCAGGAGACGAGACTGGGCGATCAGCTACTCCAAATTGCCGGCTTCAAATGCTTCTACAACAGACGACATCTGGGAATGGCGATTCTCGTTCGCGACAGCATTGTGGCGTCAGAGCTAGACATGTCCAGTTGGGACAGTGACGATATACAAATACAGGCGTTGAGAGTTCATTCCAGTATACCATTCGTGTTGGTTAATGTTTATGCCCGCAATGCGAGTGTGGACGCCCAGAAGTGGCAGTGCTTAAGTAGCATATTAGGCCACGAGAGAAATGTTATTTTCTGTGGTGACTTCAACGCTAAAGGCAGATCATGGGGAAACACTTCCTCCAATACACAGGGGGAGGAACTCGAGACTGCACTGGAAACCATCGACTTGGTTTGTATCAACAGTGGCTGTGTCACCAGGACAGCAAGCCGTCCAGGCGATGAGGACAGTGCTATTGATATGGCGCTAGTTTCACCTTCCTTCATTAGAGTGTAGATGGGGTGTCCTAGGACACCATGACAGCGACCACCACCCTTGCAGCATATTGGTGGAGAAAGGCAGAACCAGGCAGCACAAGCTAAAGGTAAAGACGTTCCAGTATGACAGTACAGGGCAAGATGTGGTGAGTAAAATAAGACGTGACAAGCGCAGAACGTTTCAGGGCAGGAAAAAAAGCTGGGACCAGCCACCGTGGTGGAGTTTCGAGGTGGAGAAGGCTTGGGTGGATAAGCGTAGTGCTGTAAGGAGATGGCAAAATGCCAAGAAGAACAGAGCTGGTCATCCTAGTCCATGTTTGCACTTAGAAAGAGAGATGCACACAAAAGTAAGCTATTTCAAAAAACTGGTCAAGGTGGTTAAAAGCGAAAAATGGGCAGAGGTGTGTCAAAGAGTAAGCACAGACAAGTCACTGAAATTGTTCTGGCGACTACATAAAAGCATGAGTGGTGTAGTCAAGAATAAGAGCATTTCTGACTTCCAAGGTGCTGACCTCATCTGGCAGAGGACTGACGAGGACAAGGGCAAAGCCCTCTTTGAACGCTACCTTGAGCAGAGCAACCAGACAGACATGGGAGGCCGAAATCTGGCCAAGGAGGTCACCTCAGACAGATGCAAGGCCCAGAACACTTCGGATGAAGACACAGTGACAGTGAAAGAAATCAAGGCTGTGCTTCGACGATCAAAAAACAGTGCTCCAGGTCCTGATGGCATAAGATACGACGACATAAATAGGTGTACCGACAATGAGCTAGAGAAACTAGCAGACATGTACAACAACAGTATAGGGAGTGCTAGCATCAAGGAGGAATGGTTACACAGCTATCTGATTCCCTTGCCGAAGCCTGACAAAGACCACAAAAAATTCAGGGATATCGAATTATAACCATGCAGAATACAATAGGCAAGCTGCTGGAGAAGGTAATTGCCAGGAAAATATCAAGCCAACTAGAGAGGCAAGGTGTTTTCCCACCTACCCTGGGTGGGTACCGTCCAAAAAGAGAAACCTGGACCAATGCAGCAGTCTTTACCCATGATGTCTATGAAGGTTTCCACTCAGGCACTGAAACCGTTGCTGCAGCGATTGATCTTGAGGACGCATACAACAGAGTACCACTGGATTTTTTAATGTTTCAGCTTCTTGAACTAAACGTAAGTCCATTCCTCCTTAGTTGGATCGCTGCAGCCCTCTTCCAACGGAAAGTAGTTTTTAGATGTGGCAGTTGGACTTCGGAACCAACAACAATATATCCTGGCCTACCACAGGGATCACCATTATCTCCGGTACTGTTCAACGCCTACACAGTGAGAATCACCAGTGAGCAGATCACTGGACCTGGCAGGACATTGTCATATGCCGATGATGTTTTAGTGTATCGTCAGGGTAAGGATAGAGAGGAGGTTGCTGTGGAACTACAAACCGAACTCAATCGCATAAGTACTTGGTGTGATGAAGCTGGGGCAATGGTCAACCCAACAAAGGCAACAGTGACTTGGTTCTCGTTGAATAATCATATTGTCAACAATCCAACACCAACTGTAATGCTGTGTTCAGAGACGGTGGAAAGAACGCAGGCAATGAATTACCTGGGGATACGGTTTGATCGAAGCCTTGCTTATAATGTGCACATAGACCAGGTGATAACAAAGGCCAAGCGGGGTTTGGCAGCGATGCGGGTGATGGCGGCAGCAAACTGTGAGCAGCGCCATCTATGTCTTCTGTACGAGGGGCTGGTCATGTCTGTTTTGGAGTATGCAATGGCAATCCTGACTCTCAGCCATAAGCAGATAGAAAGGATGGAAAGGATACAGAATGAAGCTATGCGCATTATTCTTGGATGTACAAGAGATACAGCATGCAGGGCGATGCGCTACCTTCTTGATTTTCCAACCATTGAAGAGAGAATACAAGTTTGCAGGGCACGCGCCTACCTCAGAATTAACGCAAACACACAACATCCACTGCATAGTGAAATTAGGAAGGTGAAGGGCAGCAGGTTAAAAAGAGGACGGTCGTGGATGGGTCAAGCCGAAGACATTCTTCAACAGGTGTGTTCACTTGAGGACTTAGAACCTGGCGAGGAGTGGGTGCAAGTGCCAACAGACTTCTGCACATCCTTTTCAGTTTGCATCCAACTAGATAGAAAATGCAGACAAAAAAATCCGTCTGCTGTGGAGGCTGAAGTACAAGCGTTGATTTTCGAGAATTCGCTAGACGGTGACGCGGTCATCTACACAGATGGGTCGGTCGTCCGACATGTGAGAAGCTCATGGGCCTTTACAGCTCGGGCAGGAGGGAGAATTGTGAAGGAGGACTCTGGTGCTTTCACTGAAACCACAAGTAGCCTGACCATGGAAGTCATGGCAGTAAGTAAAGCAATAACATGGCTCGAGACACAGACATTCACTAGGGCTTGTTTCCTTAGCGACTCAATGAACATGATCAAGAGGATAGAGGAGGGGTCGATCCGAAGAGAATGGTTGCTGCCTCTGGAGCGGTCTCGGCTGGCAAAGATTAGTTTCATCTTCGTGCCAGGGCATGCGTGAGTACAAGGAAATGAGCGGACTGACAAGCTCGCAGGTGAGGCTACGGTGGAGGGCGGACGCGCCATGGACCAGGCTGACATTCTGAATGCTCTACGAGAAGTAAGACTTTTGCGAGAACCAAGTGATGACTGTGAATCTACAACAATGGCCAGACTGCGAGAACAGCAAATTAAAAGAGGGGTGGCCAAACAAGAACACTACAGGAAGCCAAAGAAGATTGATAAACCAACACAGAACTGGCGTCGTTAGCCGCTACACGCTGCGGAATTTGCTGAGGAGGGGATCCTAGGACTTATGGACTGAATGGTTCGATGTGCAATGAGGATGATCTGTCGACTAACTAACTAACTAACTAACTAACTAACTAACTTGTTGTTTCCGATATATGTTTTTTTATAAGTCTAATGTCTTTTCCATCAATTTGAAGATCTGCAAGCATATCTACCATGTTGACATGTCTAACTCTATCACAAGCCTTTGTGTAGTCAATAAAGCAAATGTGTATATACTTGTTTACTTCTATAGCATGTTCAATAACTGTTCGCAGCATATGCACAGCTTTACAGTACCCTTTCCTTCTACAAACCCACATTGTTCTTACCCTATTTCAGGTTGTATTTTCTTCCTCACTCTTTGCATGATAATTCGTAGCAAAATCTTTGTGATGTGGCTCAATATACTAATTGTTCTATGTTGATCACATTCCAAGGTTCTTTGGGATTGCAATAAATACAGAATTACATAATTCAGAAGGCATGTCTCAAGTATCATATAATGGGTTCATCAGTCTAGTGACTTGCTCTAGTCCAAATTCTTCTAAAGTTTTAATCATTTCTGTTGTGATGTTATCTGCACCGGGGGCCTTGCCAGCTTTCATATGCTTAAGAACATTTCGAACCTCCATCTTCAAAATTGGCGGCCCTTAATTATTAAATCTAATATCATACTCTTCCTCTCTGTTATCATTATAAAGGTTTTTCACATAATCTGTCCATACATGTAGAATCTGATCTTCTTTTATTATGATTTTGTCATCTTTAGTTTTTAGACAGCCTGTTGATGTACTTGTTCTTTTATTAGTAAGTTCCTGAATTCTTTTTGTTCTTTTTTGGCTGTTGTGTTGTTTTTCAATGTCTAAGCACTTTTCCTCAAGCCAAGCTTCTATTGCCTCCTTACATAATATTCTGACTTGTCTGTGAATTTCTTCGTATTTGGCAGGATTAATTTTGTTGAGTCTTCTTGTTTCCATTAGCTGTAAAATTTCTTCTGTCATCCATTTCTTACGACCCACCTTCTTTAATTTTGGAATAGTTTTTTCTGCAGCCAAACTGATTGAATTCTTCAACATTTCCCATTGATCATCCACATCGTGGAATAATATCTCTATGTTGAAATTGTTTTGTATTTCCTTGTCATTACTCAATGTACACAAATAATATTTAGTGTTTCCTGTTAAATACTTGACTTTCTTCAACTTTATCCACAGTGTTCCTGTAAGTAGTATGTGGTCAATATAAAAATCAGCACTGGGAACTGTTTTTGCTATCGTTAGTGAGTTTCTAAATCTTCTGCTAATCAGAATGTAGTCAATCTGGTTTCTGATCCTGCTATCAGGACTCCTCCATGAACATAATCTTCTAAGGTGTTGCTTAAACCATGTGTTTCCTACAATCATTTCCTGTTCTTTTGCCTACTCTACGAGTCTGTATCCTCTTTCATTTCTCTTTACTAAACCATAGTTTCCTACTGTGTATCTATCACCTTTATTTCCTACTTTTGCATTGAAGTCCCCTAATATGATGTTTATTTCTGAATATTTACATTTATTTAAGGCAGACTCTATGTCATTATAAAATTCCTCTACACTGTCTTCACTGGATTCTCCTGTTGGGGCATATACTTGAATAACATTTATGTTGAAAGGTCTGCCACTTAATGTAACTAGTAGAACTCTGTCCGACACAGCCCAATATCCTTGAACAGATTGTGATGTTTTCCGGTCCAAAATTATTGCCACTCCCCTTTGTCAATCTTCATGTCCAGAATAAATAATCTTAAACACAGCTTAATATTTGTGTGCCTCAGAGCTCAATACTAGGTCCGCTGCTTTTTGCAGTTTATATTAATGATCTTCCTTTATATATCAATACAACTTGTGATCTATTCGCAGACGACTGTACTATATATACTAGTCAAGAAAACCGTAGTGAATTAGAGAATTCTTTACAAAAGGAACTTGATAATCTTACTAGATGGAGCAATGAAAACCGCATGCAAATTAACATCGACAAAACCAAATCCATGCTAATAACGACCAGACAAAAACTACAGACACTAGCCATAACTGGATCACCGCTCGAACTCCGCATGGGCACGTTACCTATAGTTAATGTGACTGAACATAAAACACTAGGGCTTTTAATAGACAGCCATTTGAACTGGAGCTCTCATGTTCACGCTCTTACCAAGAAAATAGCACAACAAGTTTACCAACTTGCTAAAATTCAGCACTTCCTGGATGAAAGCACACGAAAAATATTCTATACATGCTATATCCAATCACATCTCGATTACTGTTCCACGGTTTGGGATGGTTGCCCTAAATCTAATTTAAAACGACTATGTTCTCTACAAAACCGCGCTATTCGTCTGGTTTCTGACATAAAGCACGTTGAAAGTAATAATTTGTACAGTCATCTAAGACTTCTACCACTACAAAAGCGCTTCATTTTCAACAAAGCCAAATTAGTGAATAAAATTATATTTCAAAATACCCCAGAGTATCTTCTGCCGCTGATTCAATCTAATGCAATGAACAGCAAGCGCCTAAATTTGTTACATGTCTCAAAGCCTAGATTGGACCTATACAAAACATGTTTCGCCTATTCTGGTGCTAACTTATGGAATGATCTGCCTCCAGATTTGAAAACTCCAATGAGTCCCTACACATTTAACCGAAAACTCTTTCAATACTTAATCCATACCGACTATATGCCACCATAATTCATTTACTGGTATAATTGTTCAGTATAATTGTTCATTATAATTGTTTAACTATAATTGTTCACTATATATGTGTGTGCGTGTGGGAGCGAGAGAGAGAGAGAGAGAGAGAGAGAGAGAGAGAGAGAGAGAGAGAGGGAGAGAGAAAGTGGGTGTCAGTGAGAGGGAGAGAGTGAATGCGTGTGTGCGCACGTGCATGCGTGTGTGTGGAGAGAGTGATTGAGCGAGAGATGGTGGGGGAATGTGTCAGTGCATGCATTCGTACGTGTATGTGTGAGAGTGAGTGAGGGAGTGTATGCGTGCGTGCATGCGTTCATGTGCATGCGTTCATGTGTATGTGTATGTGTGAAAGAGTGTGATTGAGAGAGTGAGTGTGTGTGTGTGTGAAGGATTGTGTATTAGAGAGTGAGACAGTGGGAGAGTTGATGTGTTAGTGTGTGTGTGAGTGAGCGCGCGCATGCGTGTGAGTGTGTGTATATGAAAGAATACACAGAGAGAGAGAGAGAGAGAGAGAGAGAGAGAGAGAGAGAGAGACAGAGAGAGAGAGCTGAGCAGATGCATGTCATGTAACACGCATGTTATGTAACACGCGAATCCATATGTTTGTGTATTCTCATCTGTCATTTTATCAGTTAAATACCATTTGATTTTATCATGCATAATATAAACTCATGTTCATTACTGTAGTTTGAGTGAGTGAGTCAGTGAGTGTGAATGAGAGACAGAACGAGTGAGCGTGAGAGTGAATGAGTGAGCGGGAGAGTGAATGAGTGAGCGGGAGAGTGAATGAGTGAACAGGAAAGTGAATGAGTAAGCGGGAGAGTGAATGAGTGAGCGTGAGAGTGAATGAGCGGGAGAGTGAATGCGTGAGAGTGAATGAATGAGCGGAAGAGTGAATGTGTGAGAGTGAATGTGTATGTGTGTGTGTGTGTGTGTGTGTGTGTGTGAGAGAGAGAGAGAGAGAGAGAGAGAGAGAGAGAGAGAGAGAGAGAGAGAGAGAGAGAGAGAGAGAGAGAGAGAGAGCATCACTATTTTTACGTCACATACATTTTATGTACACATTTTTCTCCATGTTTAACATTTTTATGAGGCTGCTCATGACAAGTGTCAGTGTATGTGTGTGAGTAAAGTGTGGGAGTTTGTTCATACTAGTTTCAATACTAACGTGAGACATTTTGTATGTGTCTAGATGTGAGGAAGTGTGAGTGTATGTGGAGGATGTGTGTGAGTGTGGGGATATGTGTGGGTGGGGGTGTGTGCGTGGGGGTATGCATTTGGATGGGTTGGGGTGAGTGGGTTTTGGTGGGTAGTGGTATTTGTGGGTGTTGGTGGGATGTGTGGATGGATGTGTGGGGGTGAAAGTAGGGGTGTTGGAATGGGTGTGGGGGATGTGTGAATGGGTGGAGGATATGTGTATGGGACGGATGCAGGGGATGTGTGTTTATGTGGGTGGAGATGTGTGGATGATTTGAGGAAGTATGTGTGGGAGGCGGGGTTGTGTGGGTAGGGGATTGTGTTGGGTGGATTTGGGATGGAAGGGCGGGTGGGGAGAAGTGTATGGTGTGTGGGTTTGAGATATGTGTGCGGTGTGTTGGTGGGGGATGTGTGAATGATGTGTGGGTGGAGGGTACTGTTTGTGGTGGTATGGGTGGAGGATAGTGTGTGGTGTGGGGGATGTGTGTGATGGGTGTGGGGAATGTGCGTATGGGTGGGGTATATGTGTGGGTGAGCAGGGGATTGTGGTGGTTGGGGGAAGTATGTGGGGGAGTGTGGGTGGGAGATGTGTGTGTGTGGATGGGGAATGTGTGGGTGGGGGTGTGTGAGTGGCTTAGGGATGTGTAGGTGGGTGAGGGAGTTGTATGTGTCGGGGTGGGGTGTGTGAGTGGGTGGAGGATGTGTGTGGGGGTAGGGGTATTGTGATCGAGAGATGTTTGGTTGGGAGTGGGTGGGTGGGGGTGTGTGAGTGCGTAGTGGAGGATGTATGCGTGAGTGAGTGTGTGTTGGTGGACGGGTGGGGAATGCGTGTGTGGGTGGGGAGAGGTGTGTGGTGTGTTGGTTGGTGATATTGTGTGGTTGAGGTATGTATGTGTGGGTGGGGGATTTTTGTGGTGTGTGAGTGGGGGTATGTGGGGTGGATGGGTAAGGGTATCTGTGTGGGTGTGGGTGGGAATAGTGTGTGGTATCTTGGTGGGGGATATGTGTGTGGTGTGTAAGTGGGGATGTGTTGGTGAGGGATATGTGTGTGTGTGGTGCGTGGGTTGGGAATAGTGCGTGGTAGGGGGTGTATGTGATGTGCGGGTGGGGGATTGTGTGGTGGGGGATTAGGTTAAGGCATGTGTGGGTGGGTGGAAGTTGTATGTGTGGGTGGTGGGGTGTGTGTGAGTGGATTGGGGATGTATGGGTGGTTAGGGAGATGTGTGTGTGTGGGGGGGGGGGGGGTAGGGACATGTAAGTTGGTGGGGATGTGTGTGTATGGTTTGGGGATGTGTGAGTGGATGTGCGATGTGTGGGTTGGTGGGGGAGTGTGTGTGTGGGTGGGGAATATGTTGTCTATGGAGATGTGGCTGGGGGATGGGTGGTTTGAGGTGTGGGTGGGGAGAGGATGTGTGCGGTAGGATTTGGGATGTGTGGGTTGGTGGGGGAATGTTTGTGGGTGGCGAGTGTGTTTTGGTTGGGGGATCAGGTGAGGGCAGTGTGTGTGGGTGGGGGATGTGCGGGAGGGGGATGGGTCGGTTGGTGGGGTATGTATGTGTCCCTTGGTGTGCGTGTGTGTCGGTAGGTGGGGGTGTGTATGTGTCCCTTGGTGCGCGTGTGTGTGGGTAGGTGGGGGTGTTGTGTGGATGGGGTGATGTATGGATAGATGGGAGATGGGCTTCATAACATTGTAATTAGCCTTGTTTATGTTTACAACATTCATTTCACAATGTTTATTTTTCTTCCTATGTAAATGTATAATGCTCTTGATGAACGAAAGACGAGTGATTGGAAGGGCCGAATGTAAGACGGGCCTGCGCGCCCAATTTGTGACCCTAATAAAGTTGATTTGATTTGATTTGATTTTTCCTGTTAATGATGCTGGTTGAGTAATCATTGACTCCCAAGCACACCAAAACATTTAATAGAAACTCTTTCACACTCCAGGTATACTCATTCACACTTAGTTTCGTGTAAAGAAATTCCAAAATATTCCTGAATCACTATGTTTCCAAAATTGATACTCGTGTATGTATCTACATAATTTCCCCACATTAAACCTCGCAGCAAAAATCCCATTTTACAAATGCAAAACGCGAAAGCTGTGAAAATGGTGTCTGCTTGAGAGAGAGAGAGAGAGAGAGAGAGAGAGAGAGAGAGAGAGAGAGAGAGAGAGAGAGAGAGAGAGAGAGAGAGAGAGAGAGAGGGAGAGAGGGAGGGAGGGAGAGGGAGAGAGGGAGGGAGGGAGGGAGAGAGAGAGAGACAAGAGAGAGACACGAGAGAGAGAGAGAGAGAGAGAGAGAGAGAGAGAGAGAGAGAGAGAGAGAGAGAGAGACAGACAGACAGACAGACAGACAGACAGACAGACAGAGAGATTAGAGTAAATTTTCTTTACATTGTGGGTGGCCTTAAGAGGCCAGTAAAAAAATGCTTTCCCACAAAGGGGTAGTTTCTAAGTTATATTAATTGGTACCATTAAAAGTACAGTTTTAAATATTAAACATAAACGTAGAATTGAAAAATTTGATCATAAAATGGAAGTAAATAAAGATTAAACAAATGTTGTATAAAGATTTTAATAGCTTTCTTTTGTCGATTGCAAAGAATGACTGCGGTATTGAGTGTTTTGTTTCTCAAAGGAAAATGAAAGATTTTCATGTTAGTTTATGGTATTGTAGCTAGGTATACCATTTTATTTTTCAGATTCTAGTACTCTCCCTTGCAACAATATTATATGTTTATGTCCCCCTAACAAGCGCAGACCATCTTAGGTAATTTACACATAAACTTAAAGAAAGTTAAATATACAAATAGAAACGCAAAATTTGATCTACAGGCACTGAAGGGTGAGAAAATACATTCATCAATTCTTCGCAGACATTAACTGCGGTTTGCATTCAAAAGTTGCATATAAATAGAAATTATATGTACTGCCCTTTTCCAGAACCTATAAACAAACATTTCTAGTCCTATTGTGTGAGTTATTTCTCTTGTAACAATAGTTTCATCTATCTGAATTAGACTGTCCCCCTTTATTTACAACATTTTCGACCTCTCAAATCCATGGACACAAATATTTCGTTAGGATATTCCCCTATACGCAAGAAAGCGTATCGATTTCAAGTGTAAGTATGATATCAACAAGGAAGCCAGGCTAGCGTAGTGGCTAGATGCTCGCCTGTCGGCTCGGTGGTCATGAGTTCGAATCTGCAGCGGGGCGGAATATTATAATGGACCTAGCATCCCTGGTCGTACTTGGCTAATGAAGGCTAATCGTTGCAATGTCCTTTGTTTACCGTCATTGTGTTCGGTAAAACTGCACTACTTCGTGTTATCATATATTGTTTACATTTCCACAGCTTTACCGCAGACACGCTAGGAAACATCTTATGGCTGCAGAAATAAGATTTCTGAGGGAAATGCAAAGAATGCCATGGATGGACAGAAAATCGAATGAGGAAGTTCCCTCAATGCGCAACTGAAGAAAACATAAAATGAATAGAAAAATCTTTAATGTAAACAGTTGTGTTTAAAAATCATGGTACGACGAGAAATAAACCTGAAAACCTAGTGACCACAAGGAAGCTTGACGGGAAATGATGGTGTGGAGGCGAAGAGATATATGCCAGGATGGCTTCGATAATCGAGACAAAAACAGGGCTATGAAAGGTAATCTTAGGTTGTAATTAGTTTTGCACTTATAAATAAATCTCTATTGTCTTAAAGACTGAGATGATATGGCGAAACAGCAGTCTTGCCATATTGGGAGGGGGTGACCGTTAGCCAATCTGGCTAAGCTTCTTAATCTTGGAATGGCAAGGGAACAAATCTGAACAATAAATATTGCCCAAATGATATTGCTTGTTCTTGGCAGCCGATAGACGAGTGCTATCTTTCTTCCTACGGCTTACCTTTACGTAGTAGCTTCTCTCATTTAAATATAAGCACATTAGATAGCTACGGTGTGCCGGAAGGAGGGAAGGGCTCCTTGGGGATGGGGTCCACCAATCTATGATCTATCTTCTTGAGCCGGAAGAGGCTATCCATGGTGCTATCTCTTTCGTCTTTTAGTCGATAGGATGATGTCGGGAATATAAATAAACTTCTTTATCTCATTGAGAGAACCTGCATTCCTCTGAATCTACGTGTTATGTGAGGCACTGCCGGTACATTGCGGCGACAGCTCAGACAAGAGCAGCGGCCGGAAGGGGTAGTATCTTCTTTCCTATTCTTGCTGGGAATGGGGAACTACACTGCGTGCCATACAACCCCACTACTATAATATTAGTTAAGGGGGAGAAACACACAGATTACTAGGCACACCACACCACAAGATCTTTGGCGTGAGAAAGGCATGGTTTGCAAGGGAGAGAGAAGCTGGGAAACGAATGTGCCCAATAATAATAAAGGCAGGGTATGAGTGTGGAGAGTGAGTCTTGTATGCAACAGGGTGCATAGGGTAGCCGACAGGACGTCTACAAGTTGGAGGTCTGCTCAAGCCAGGACCGTAGCCAATCCAGGGGCTACCTGACATGTCAGACTCATTCAAGCAAGCCACTTATCTACTTATCTTGGTAAGCCAAAAGGTATAACTAATGTATTAACTGAGGCAATTGGACCTCAGGATTGTGGGGCATGAGTCAGCTTGGTCCCTCACTAGTCTTTCTCATCTACAGGGTCCTTCTTTTGAAGTCTTCTCATCGACTTAAGGTCGAGTGTAAACCGGAAAGTGTGTTGAAAGACTTGACAGGGCTTCTATGCCCAAACTTATAAGTACCTGATGAAGCCAGGGCAAGTCAGTGGACATACCAGGTATAATGTTTTTTTCTAATATAAATGGAGAGGCGTTACAAAAATGTAATGAGTGACACAACAGCCATCTCAAGTCTTCTCATTGACTTAAGGTCGAGCGTTTGCTGATGAGGCGGTTTGGACCTACGCCAATTCCCATCCTTGTCCGGGACAGCGAAATACTCTGATTCATTCCCTATATCCAATCTGGTATCATGACTTTGGTTCCCAACCTCAATTGTGCTCAGTGATCCCATGGCACTTTCCCAGACCAGATTACTGACTATATCGTGGTGACCTAGGAAACTTGGAAGCTGTTGTTCGAACAACCGACGCTGAATAGAGAGACTGGAGCCTTGGCCCGGTGAGGCAGTTGTGAAATGACTGGACAATTTCAAGATCTGTGCTATATGATGTTCAGAGTTTTCTGGATTCATTTCTGGACTAGAGTTATCACATCAGTTTTTGTATTTCTAGACGTTTATAGGTTTATCTGTCTTGGTGTTCTTCTGTGTTGTCTTTATTACGGTATTAAATTCAAATTATAGTGACTGAGACGATCGTCATGTTACGTGTGTGTCAGCCAGAAATACACTGCAGGAAATAACCCTGAGGTCGAAATAGAGTGTGACAGTAAGTCCGGGGAACGGATGAGGGTTGGCAGCAAAGACCTATCCCCAGCCAGGGCAAAAGAATAAGTTTGAAATATTGTGACGGGACATTATGGGACCCTCCCCATAGCTTGTTACATATACTCTGTATTTTAGCTATTGCATTGTACCTATTTTTCACAGTCACTCTGTATTGTTCTTGAATTTCTTTATCTACTTTCAGAACCTCTTTATTAAGTCTCAAGTTTTTAACCATTTTTTCCCCTCTCTTTAATCTTACTTTTATTTGTCCACATAGTGGTACATGATCACTGTTACCGTCAGCACCAGGCATTGTCTTTACATTAATTAATGCATTTCTAAATCTTTTATTAATAAGTATGTAGTCAATTTGGTTGCGTATTTTCATATCAGGGCTTTTCCATGTGTATAGTCGTCTTTTATTTTATCTTTTATCCTGAATTAGTTGCAGGATTTCCAGCATTTATTTTACATTTACAAAATACAACAAGACCTCCAGACGTCAAATGCAGCAATATTCTATAATTATTTGTGTAATGACTGGATACTATTTATTACATTACATACATTAACTCTTCGCAGACATTAAGTGCGATTTGCATTCAAAAGTTGCATATCAATAGGAATTGTAAGTATCATTTTCAAACATTGTGTTTTCATTGTCAGAACCAACATACAAGCGTTTCTAGTCAATTGTGTGAGCTATTTCTCTTGGAACAATAGGACCATTCATCTGTATTAGATTGTTCCCCTTTAGTTTCAAACATTTTTGTTCTATCAAATCTGTATTTTGCAAAATTCTTGAGAAAAGATTACGAACTACTATAGAACCCAAGCTAAGCGAAACACAACTTGGATTTAGGAAAAAAATGCCATTTTTGTTCTTAGTCAACTTATGAAAAAATCAATCGAATTCAATGAAACACTCTTCTTAGCCTTTGTCGACCAAGAAAAGGCATTCGATAGAGTAGATAGAAACAAGCTGTGGGAAATCCTTAAACAACACGTAGTGAGTACACATCTAATAAACCTATGTAGTAGCTTATACAACAACAGTGAATGCATAGTGAGAGCAACTGGAGGACACTCAAAACCCTTCACCATAAGATCCGGAGTACGACAAGGTTGTGTCCTATCCCCTCTCTTGATCATAACATATGTAGACAAAGTATGTAAAGAAACCAGCCAAACAGAGACCTCAGAACACCGCATGGCGAGAACACGGAAGAAGAACCATCTGCAAATCTAATAACCATTAGAGAACTCCCGTGTGAAGACGACCAAGAATTAATAGCAAAATCAGAAGCTGAATTACAAGGCCATATGAATAGTATAAATGAAATGTGTAGGCAACATAACATGGAAATTAGCACATATAACACAGAGATAATGACTATAACTAAAGAAGAAAAAACAACAACAATTCACCTAAACGAACATCCCCTGAAAGAAGTAAAGACGTTAAAGTACCTAGATAGTATAATATAATCACATGCAAATCAGAAGACAAGATCGAAAGTAGATGCAATAAGGCAAACTAGCACATTGGACAAATGGCACCAATACCAAAGAACAAACATGTAACAATAGTTTCTAAGAAAGCACTTTACAACACAATTTTCCTACCAACTCTATGCTACCAATGCCAAACCTGGACAGAGAAAGAGAAAGAGAGAAGAAAAATCACAACAACAGAAATGAGATGCCTGAGAAACATACTCAATGTATCAGGAAGAGATAAGATCAGAAATGAAGAAATCATGACTAAAGTGGGGGTTATAGCAGCACTAGAATTTATTAGAAGGCAGCAAGTCAAATGGTTTGGCCATGCAAGCAGGTTACCAACAAACAGTATACCACAACAAGCAATGATGTGAGGTAATGATTTCTGAGGGAAATGCAAAGAATGCCATGGATGGACTGAAAAACGAATGAGAAAGTTCCCTCACGAACAAATGAAAAACAACGTAACCTGAATAAACAAATAAAAACAATTATTGTAAGAGCGGCATTATCGAGCAAACATTTGGCTAAACCTGTACATATATACGAGTAGTAAATGTTCTGAAAATCTCAACAGAAATCTCAGTTTATTTAGAGGAGAATATAGATGTTATTAACCGGATGTGTGGTTGATAGGGTCAACAGGACTAAAGGTCAATAAAGCCAGAAGCTCGGGGATTGGCTAAGCCAACCGGTGAGGGAACGCACGCTGGAGGAATGGGGGTAGCGCCAATGAGAGCTAAAGGAAAAATATGGGTTAATAGTGTACTATAGCCGGCTCTATGGCTAAGGTGTCACGGATACAGTTCGCAATTCCGGATCCCACGCTCGAAACACTGCTGCGGGCGATTTGGATGCAGACCGCCCTGCGTTGGCTCTCATAAAACAGCATAAGTGCGGGTCGTTCAGAAAGCAATGACACGCAACTGAATGCAAACGTACCAGGAAGTCACAAGCAGCAAAAATAATACTGGCGTTAACTGCGACGTCCTGTGAAGGACATGCAACTAACTTTTAGTGGACTATACGACTACGGGGATAGCGGGGGGGGGGGGGCGTGCGGGACTTTAATAAATCCTGCTTTTATTGTGAGCCCTTCAGTCCCACTATAAGCCATTTGCTCACAGTGGTCCACCAAGGCCCATCTACTGTGAAGAGTGGTGAGGGCATCATTATATTTGGCCTGTAAAACAGGCCGGGTAAAAAATTTCGAGGCATTGCTTTATACAATTGTGGCGTTAAAAGAATAAAACAATGTATAGTTATATTTAAGAGAAGTAAAAAATTAGGTAGAAAAATATCACGGATCAAAACAAATGCCACTACATTTACAAAAGATTTAAAGATTCTTTATATTTCTTGTAGATTTATTTAAAAGAGGTGGATTTGGTTAATAAATGTAAAGATATTATCAAAGATTATGATAAATACTACAATTATTTAAATTATATAATATAGTTATTCACATGCTAATATATTCCCTTGAAGTAAAATATGTAGTTATGTCCCTTTGCAAACAAAACGACATGATATTACTGTGCCAACATGTTTATATTTCAGCTTAAACGATGTATCTAATTATTATACCCTATGTTGTGTGACTTCTGCAGTATGTACCTGACGAGATGCAGCGAAATGTGCCAGGCAATAAATCGTACAATCTAGGGTTTATGTCTTTGTTATTCAAATATTTTATATTTACATGTCTTTCTTTTTAATGAGGGTTTATTTTTACAAAACTGTGTTTTTAAAAGATGCGTTGCGTGATTTCTCTTACATTTACAAAATACAACAAGACCCCCCCCCCCCCCCCGACTTCAAATGCAGCAATATTCTCTAATTGTTTGTGTAATGAACGCATACTATTTATTACATTGCATACATTAATTGTTCGCAGATATTAAATGCGGTTTGCATTCAAAAGTTGCATATAAATAGGAATTGTAGGTATCCCTTCCAAACATTCAGTTTTTATTGTCAGAACCTGCAGACACACGTTTCTAGTCCTACTGTGTGAGTTATTTCTCTTGGAACAATAGGACCATTCATCTGTATTAGATTGTCCCCATTTAGTTGATGATATTTCCGACCTCTCAAATCCATGGACACAAATATTTCGTTAGAATGTTCCCCTATACAGCAACAAAACTGATCTTTTCAATTGTAAGTACGCTTTCAATACGGAAGCCAGGCTAGCGTGGAGGCTAGATGCTCGCCTGTCGGCTCAGGTGGTCATGAGTTCGAATCTAGACTCAATTCTTCTTCTTCTGCGTTCATCCGAGTTTTTTTTTTTCGGACGTGATTGCGTTGTGCCTGTTTACAGCAGAGCTGCGTTCTTGCACCGTTAGGCCGACACATCCGACTTCTGCGGGCTTTTGTTGACCGGGTTAACCTTCCCGGTGATTTCAATTCGATTTCACCATTACCAGTACCCTTTTCAACTTCAAGGAGAAGCTATAGTTGGGGTCCATCACTGGCTCAAAATGATAGTTCTGGGTTTACCCACACAGGCTTATTATTCCGAAGGTGATTGTTGTCCACGTGGGGTAATGGACTATGATAATTTTCAGAGGGGCGGAATTATATAATGGATCTGGCCTCGCTGTTTGTACTTGGCTGATGAAGACTAATCGTCGCAACGTCCTTTGTTTTCCGTCATTGTGTTCTGTAAAGCTGCACTACTTCGTGTTATGTTATATTGTTTACATTTCTATAGCTTTACCGCAGACACGCTATAAAACGTCTAATGGCTGTGAAAATGAGATTTCTGAGGAAAATGCAAAGAATGCCATTGGATGCACAGAAAGACGAATAAGAAAGTTTCTTCAAGGAACAAATGAAAAACAAAATGTAAACGAAATACAAAAATTGCACGCAAACAGTCCAGTTATGTGTAAAAATCGTGGTACAATAAGAAATAAACTTGAACATTTAGTGACAACTAGGAAACATGACGGGAAAAGAGGACGTGGAAACGAAGATATATATGCCAGGATGGCTTAGCATAATCGAAACAAAAACAGAAACCCGCCCATAGACTGGCGACGGTGTGAGATGGCGAACCAAGACCGCCGAAATGTATTATCATTGCACATGAAGGTGATACATTTGTCAAAAGCAGAATAAAAGCGATTATTGTAGTGCGACATTATCGAGCACACATTTGGCCAACATAAACATACGTAGGAGTAGAAATGTTCTTAAAATCTCAAGAGAAATCTCAATTTATTTGGAGGGGATAGCGCAAACGCAGTCCCTACTACGGGAAAATTGCGCACTCGAGACACTCACATTTGGGGTAATCGCAGTCGTCAACCCAACCAAAGTGCAATGGAAGGGTCTCAACCTGTGAGCATATCTTTTCTTTTTTCGGTTTTTTTTTCTTCAATGCTCCAATGTTGGAATTCCTTTCCCTCACACACTGGGGTAGGGGACTCACTTCCGTGATTTTATTCAAATATTATCTGTCATACAGTGTGTATTTACATGGTGTAATGTGTGCTTCTTTTGTTTGTGTATATCACACAGCTTTGCCGTTTGTTAGTGTTAAGTGATACATGTGCGAATAAAAGAAATACATTCATACATACATATGATAATATAACATTTATAGCATGGCGCATGTACACACACATTTCTTGTATTATGAAGGAAGACGGCCCATAAAATGATTTTCTTTTTTTAAACGTTCATGGCGTATACAACTGTGTATTTACAAGGTGTATTGTGTGTGTGCGTGTGTGTGTGTGTGTGCGCGCGCGCGTGTGTGTGTGTATGTGTGTGTGAGTTTACATTTGCGAATACAACATATACATTCATATACACATGATACTATTACATTCATGACACGGTGTAATTACCTACACATTACTTGTTGATGATGATGGTGGGGTAATCATTTGCTCTCATGCACACTAAAAACTTCCAATAGAAATTCTTTCATACTCCAAGTATTCTCATTCACACTTAGTTTTATTTAAACAAGTTTAACAGTATCACTGAATGTATCATACATTAATCATTGCACCAAGCGTCCCAATTTACAAAATAAATTGCAAACAGGTGTGTATGGTGATTTCTCGCGCATGCGAGAGACAGATAGAACGAACAACGAACAACGAACAAGATTTATTTTTTATATATGATAGATGATAGATATGATGATTGAGATATGAGATATGAGATATGAGATATGAGATATGAGATATGAGATATGAGATATGAGATATGGTGTGTGTGTGTGTGTGTGTGTGTGTGTGTGTGTGTGTGTGTGTGTGTGTGTGTGTGTGTGTGTGTGTGTGTGTGTGTGTGTGTGGTGTGTGTGTATGTGTGTGTGTGTGTGGGTGGGGTGTGTGTGTGTGTGTGTGTGTGTGTGTGTGTGTGTGTGTGTGTGTGTGTGTGTGTGTGTGTGTGTGTGTGTGTGTGTGTGTGTGTGTGTGTGTGTGTGTGTGTGTGTGTGTGTGTGTGTGTGTGCGCGCGCGCGTGCGCGCGTGCGCGCGTGCGCGCGTGCGTGCGTGCATGCGTGCGTGCGTGCGTGTAAGTAACAGACCTACAACAATTATTGAACATTTTAGTATCAGAGAGTGCACAGAAAGGACTCTCCTTGAATATCAAGAAAACAGTAACAATGGTGATATCAAAGTAAATGGGGACACCAAAATGTGACACAGAAATAGAAGGGGGAATTCTCAACCAAGTTGATAATTTTAAATACCTAGGTGCACTTATAACATCAGATGGAAGATGTACAACACAGATTAAGAGCAGAATAGGGCAGGCAAAAGCCGCATTTCAGAAAATGAAGAGTATCTTATGCAATAAGTCGCTATCAATGAATGTAAGAAAGAGAGTGCAGAAATGCTATGTAGAACCAGTTTTGCCGTATGTTGTTTGTGTTTTCGTTATTAATTTGCAACTAACTTTCTTTTAATTAATTTGGCCTGTAATACAAGCCGGAAAAAATGTCTTGTGCCAAATATTTAATTATTACTCTCCGTCCGTCCGTCCAATTTGTAAAAAAAACCAAACTTTCCACCTTGTTTCAACCAGCCCGTTCGGCATCGGTTATAATAGCAGTGGTTCATGGTGCGTAGATTATTACTTTACTTATGTGCCAGTAAAATCTGACTTATGTTGTGCGCAGACACTGTCTGTGACGTCTGGTTGTCCGGCAAGTCGGTTTTTTTTTTTTTTTGGTGGGGGGTTGTCAGCCTATTCCTGTTGGTTATCTCACATGTGGGCCCAGCATACCAGTACTGATCCCTGTCCTAGTCTCTCTCGTTCCCGCCCGTGATGGAGTTATTGCCACCAAAAGGGGTCGCTCATCTCGTCCACCTCCTTCCGGGTCCTCCAGGGAGGAGCCAAACCACACACATCTCGTCCAGATCACGCCGCAGCCCACCGTCCCTTTCAGGGCACCCTGGACATCCACCACAATGGAAAAAAGTGGATGTCCGAAAAAAAAGGGAATTTAGGTACGTAAAACAAGGACAATAAAGGTACAAACTGACATTCATCGGGTGCAGGCATTCATGACGGTCTGCTGTTTTCCTACCTATTTTTCGCTGCTTTACTGATTCTCATCGTTTTTATATTTTTGTGTATGTGCATCTATTATCTGTATTTTCCTATTTTATTCGCGACTTTATTCCTTTAGTTATCTGCCTGGGTTTATTATTTATTTGTTTGTATATTTAACTCGTTTGTGGTATTTATTTATCAGATCTGTTAGGAGGCATATTTATTTATTTGCTTTATTTGTTTTATTTGGTTGAGGTTATGTGTCTAGTTGTTTAGTTTGTTTGTCTAATTTGTTTGTTTTGGTAGTAACTATATTTGTATGTTTTTCCTTTATGGAGTGTTTGGTATCTTTTTCTATTCCCATCCTGGTGTGTGATCCGTTGCATCTCTTCTCCGTTGCCTGAGC
>JACEFZ010027833.1:210000-255000 GCA_014155875.1 Cepaea nemoralis | reverse complement strand
TCGAGCAAACACGTTGACGAATTACGGCAAACATGACTGCGTTTGACGAAACACAGGAAATATTGCAAAAATCAATGCCCAGTCGTTTGAGTGTCACACTCAATCATTACGTGTTTAAACTGAAATATGCCCCGCATTACTGCACAATATGCTGAATGGTCGAGCTGTTGGGGTAATGGTTTCTTTAGTCTGGAGACTGGGGTTCTAATTATCGGTAAGCAAACGATTTTTATCTGCATTTTTTCTTTTCATTTTTTTTGTTTACTTCGCGGCCATAGGGTAAATATAGCGTTGTTGAACGAATTTTACACGCATATTCAAGCGGATGAACGCATGCACTATGCACACACACACACACACACACACACACACACGCGCGCATGCACAAATCCACACACACGTCTACACACATACACATACGTACGTGAAAAAAATCACACACATCCTCACATGTGCACACACAAATCTACACATACATCCAGACACACATCCACACACACACACACACAACCACACATATAAACGCACGCATACACATCCACACACACGCTCACGCATATTTACACACACATCGGCACACGCGCATCCACACACATACATTCACACAAAAGCATTCGCATACACTAATGCGCGCACACATATCCACACACACGCACACACGCGCGTGGACACGCACATATACACACGCACATACACACACGCACACACATAGTCACATATACATCCGCATATACGGGCACACACGTACACACACACACACACATGTACCTAATTTATAAAGAAGCGTATAATATGGGCCTTTGCTTCATAAACCGGGGTATGTTTGATTCCTCAGTTTTACAGTTCATCCATATTTCGCGGGAGAGCCTGTTGGTTTCTGATTTCCCCATTCTGTTTCAGTGATACTGCTTTTTGAAGGGCACTGTCGTTATTTGGTTGTGATATTTGGTCAAATCAATTTGTATGATACATATTTCTAATATTGGCTTTGATTGATTGATTGATTGATTGATTGATTGATTGATTGATTGATTGATTGATTGATTTTAAGCAAAATAAAATAGCCACGATTAGCACATGGCGTGATGGTGGCCAAATACATTATACCTCAGCAAACTCATCGCCTGAGGTAGCCGTCAACCCGTGGTTAGACAGCTTGCCTGCCCCACCTTGCTGTTATGGGTTCGAATTCGCATCGAGCCGGACGTTAAAACTTACCATGGGCTAACAGGTGTAACTAGACTAATGTGGGTGTCAGGAAATGTCTTGATATTGACCACATTGTCTCTTGCCAGCTGATTGGTGTATCCAAATCTGGAGATATTGACTACGTTGTCTTTTGACAGCTGATTGGTGTATCCAAATTCGAAGATAACATCAATTGCCCTTTATTCCGGAAGGTTTGTAAAACTAGTAAACCTGCTAAGATACTCTCCACAATAACTTGTCATTCTCATGGAAAAAATAGTTGGAGAGCGTTACTCTCATTAGGGCTTTGAAGTAATGTGTCGACCCTTTGCCAGTTCTCTCTCCTCATGTAGTCTCACGCTCAATATGTCTGTAATGTCTAAATAAGACAAAGTCTTTACTTGCTGTTGCAAATGAGGACGGAGCACGTATGGGAATGTCCTGAGTACTGGGATGTCGAATGTCGACAAAACTCAACTCAAATAAGGCAATTACAACAGATGACTGTTATGAGGTTCTTGGGCGTTCAAAGTGACGTACTCATTGGAAAGAATGTTGCCTTTGCTTTTTATTGAACATGAGCAGATTTAAGGTGAGCTGGTGAAATAGCAATGATGGGATTTCTAGTAATGCATTTATAATTTAGAAAAGAACGATGTGAAGTTCTATAATGTTATATCGCTTGGCGTGGTTACATTTGACGCTTTGTTTTGTTACATTTAACACTATGTTTTGTTAAACTTGACATTTTGTTTAGTTTTATTTGACACTTTATTTTGTTACATTTGACACTTTCTTTTGTTAAATCCTACATTTTGTTTTGTGACATTTGAGAAATTGTTTTGTCACATTTGACATGTTTTTTTCTATTAGATATGCCGCTTATTATTTTACAATTTGCACTTTCTTTTGTTACATGTGATATTTTGTTTTGTTACAGATCTCACAGGTTTCAAAGCTTGAGAACACCCCCAAAGATGAATACCACAAACGAGTCCAGGCTGGCGGCTAATCCCGTATTCCTGTACATGACACCAGGGGCAGATAATAAGGGGGTAGCTAACACGACGTTCAACGTAAGCGGAAATGTAACCAGCAAAGACATGGACTTTGACGAGGAGAAGTAAGTAAGATCATCATTATCAACTGGCTTGTCCTATGCAGAATCTTTCACCCAAATGCCTTATTCTATAATCATCATCAAGTGCCCTGCCAGCTGGCATAGGCGTTCTTGACTCTCCACAGATCTCTGTCTTTGGTTTTCTGGATCAATTCCGCTGTTGATATTTCTCCATGCCACCGTAGCAATCAATTCAGCATCATTACTCTTGGTCTGCTCTCTTCACCTTGATCTTTCCATTTGTTACGATGTTCTTCAATGGCCCTCTTCTCATCACATGACCCAAGCAAGTCGTTTGCCTCTGTCTTATTGTTGTATATAGTGTTCTAGTCTCATTAGCCTGTTTCAGGCAATCGTTGTTAGTTACTTTGGCAGTCCATGGAATTCGCAACATTCGTCTCAAAAACCACATCTCTGTTGCTTCCAAGTTCTTCCTAATTTGTTCGTTTACATTCCAAGATTCACTGCCATACAGCAAAGCAGGTTCTATATAGCCTTTAGAACTCTCATTCTTACATTCAATGATAATGACTTATTGCATAAGATACTCTTCATTTTCTGACATGAAGCTTTTACTTGCTCTATTCTGCTCTTAATATCAGTTGTACAAAATTAGATGTAGGCAGTCTCAAATTGTTTGGTCACGTTATGAGAAAAAACATAAATTGGAGAACTCGGTGACAATATCTAAGATCGAGGGTTAGAGTACAAGGGGTAGGCAGATAAGTAAATACCTGGATGGCTTGGTCACGTGGTATGGTCGAGACAAGAAAACTGAGCTGATCCACGACTCTGGTGATCGAGTGAGATGGTGAAGCATAGCCGCCCACGCTTACTGGCATGGCACAACATGAATGAATATAAGTTTCTAGGTATCTATAAATAAGGTATGCTTTCATTGCTTTCCTTCTTGGCATCGACCACAGTGGTCGGTGACAGTAGTCACTGTCGCTATAAACAGATCCTCTTCTTGCCGTCGCGATCTTGAGACCATAACAAACAACTACTTGTCGGCTGCTCTCAAGCTTATTCCCCAACATCCTCACATATTTCACGTTACCCGATTCACGTTATTTGAAGGGAGAAGTTGAGTTGAGTCAAGAATCAACATCACAGCACTCGGGCTATTCCCATGCTCTGGTCTTATCTTCAACAGCCAGCGAAGAGTCCCAATACTAACAGTACCAGTAGCAGTCTGAGTATGTGTCCGTCTAGTCTCTCCTCGGAGTTCTGAGTGCTGGCAAGATCTTATGGTCATCCCGTGCCCAATTTGTGACCCTTTAAAAATAAAGTTCGTTCGTTGGTTCTTTCGTTCCCTACAGCACCGTTCTCTCCAGGTCGTGATGATCTACTTGTTTTTCTGCACCAGTGGTTCTCAACCGGTGGGGAATCCCCCCCCCCCCCCAGGGGGGAATTTTGGGGTTTCCAGGGGAGGGGAGGGGGGATTAAAATTATTTCAAGATCGTGTTAATACAATATTATATTCGTCGTTATAGTGACTTAGCAACGTTCAGTTGCTCGTTTTGAATTGGCGCATAAGAAATGAAAGTAGCGTAGTGCCCGGATATTACATCACCTTTTCCCGCTACGGCTAACCTGATATCAATCAAGCGTATGTCGGTAGCTGCACAATCTTTCTTTTTTTTATGATCAAGAGAAAAGTTGATTCTGAAAATAGAGCCTTTCAAATCCGCTGGAAGGCTGAATATATGTTTACTTATATTGGCGGTAAACCCGTGGTGTCTAATTGTGAAGATATTGTGGCTGTGATCAAAGAATATAATCTGAGACGGCACTGCGAGACTAAACATCAATACAAGTTAAACAGCCCGAATGCAGAGCAGAAGCTACAGAAGGTAGAAGAATTGAAGAGGCATCTAACATCACAACAGATGTTTTTCACCAAAGCAAAATCACATACTGAAGCTGCTGTGAAAGCAAGTTTTATTGTGGAGGAGGAGATCGCAAAATCAGGCCGACCATTTACAGAAGGGAAGTTTTTGAAGTGCTGCATGATGAAAGTGTATGACGTCTTGTGTTCAGACAAAAAATAGATGTTTCAAAGATAAGCCTTAGCATATATACGGTTGTTGATCGGGCTTGTGAGGTGGCCAATGATGTGAAAACATAGCTGATCGAAAAAGGCAAAGACTGTGTTGCATTCCCCCTTGCTGTCGATGAAAGCAATGACACGACCGACACTGCACAGCTCGCCATCTTCATCCATGGAGTGGACTCCATTTTGAATGTTACAGAAGAAATATTGGTCATGAAATCCATGCATGGGACAACGACAGGAAAAAGACATTTTGACAACTTATGTCAAAGTTTAACCAACATGAACTTGCATTGGACCAAACTCGTTGGACTGACAGATGGAGTACCGGCGATGCGTGGCGAAAAAAGTGAATTAGTTGGAAGGATGCGGTCAAAGATGCAGGAGAATTGTACTGATGAATTGATAGCATATCACTGCATGATACACTAATGATCGCTGTGTGGTAAAGTCCTCAACATGGAAGATGTAATGAGCACTGTAACACAAACCGTCCACTTTATCGGAGCCAAAGGTTTAAATCCTCGCCAATTTCAGTCTTTTTTTTTTATTTTTTTGCAGGAAATAGAGTCGGCGTTCAGTGACATGCCTTATCATACAGAGGTCCGGTGGCTAAGTCAGGGAAACGTTCTCAGTAGATTTTTACAGCTGATCGGGGAAATCTGTCAATTCATGCACACTAAAGGAAAAGATTCCACAGTTTTTCGGGAGTTGAGTTGAGTTGAGTTAAGGACCGACATTACTGCAGTCAGGACATTCCCATACGTGCTCCGTCCCCTCGTTCCACAGCTAGCGAAGAGTCATACTACTAATCGTTCCCATCGCTATCTGATTAAAAGTTCTCCTGGTCTTCCCTCTCAGTTTTTAGTTTCTTCCAGAACCCCTGCAGATACCCCATAATCTCATTCTTTCCACATATGGGTTCTCAATCTGTTCCTCCGCCTTCTCCAACTGGTCCCACAAGCGTACGACCACCTCCCCCGAGTCCATAAGCAAACTGCCACCAAGAGGTGCATTCCCTGTTAGCCTATCAGCCTGTTCATTCCCCCGCACCCCTCTAGGCCAGGGCAAAATATCTATACAATTCTCACAATCTGTGACCTCTGAAGCGCCGAGAGCCATTCCACACGAAACATTCCTTTCTCCACCTTACCAAGCATACTCTTTGAATCCGTAATGAATACAACGTGTGTTGCAGTGGTCTCATCTAGCCACCGGAATGCCGCTGTTACTGCCTCCACCTCCATTCTCATGCTGGAGGTCGTAGTCGCATATGCCAGACTCTCCTTTTTCAAGACTCGTCCATTAGCCTTTGCAATAAAGCCCCAGCCACTACGTCTGTTTCTCACCACTGACCCATCGGTGTAGATGACTATGTCGCCTTGATGTGTGTTGCTCTGGATCAGCTGTTGCACTTCAAACTCAGTGCGGCCTGCTGCCTCTGCACTCACGACCCAGTGTTATTATTACATTGTGCCAGTCCGTGATGTCTTCAGGAACTTCAACCCACTCTCTTTTCGGGATAAAAAGAGGAAATGTGAGTTGGCGTTTCTGTCTGATATAACCACTCATCTCAATGACTTGAACCTGCAGCTCCGGGAGCGGGATCACTTTATCACTGATATGCATGATGCAGTGATGCATTTCAAATGAAGCTGCGCTTATGGGAGACACAGATGCACCAATGCAACTTGTCTCACTTGTCTTGTTGCCAAGCAATGTTAAACCAAGTCAACGTTATGGTGTTTCCCAATGCACACTTTGCTGAAAAATTTAGCTTACTTCGCGCCGAGTTCGCTTTAGTGACTTCTAGCACAGAAAAGTAATTTAGAGCTGTTTCGTAATCCATTTGCCATAGACGTGGAAACTGCACCTGTAAATTTGCAGATGGAGTTAATAGAGCTGCAGTGTAAAGGGACACTAAAGGCAAAACGACACTGTGGGGCCTGCACAGTTCACTCGTTTCATTCCTGAAGAGATGCCCTGGCTTCGTCTACATGCGGCTCGAACCTTGAGCATGTTGATGAAGATTAACAAAAATCACACAGGAGTCGTCTCACTGATGAACACTTGCAGTCCATCACGAGAATCTTAATGACACAAATTATTATTCCTAACATAAACGAACTTGTAGCCAAGAAAATATGCCAAACTTCGTGCTCTGACAAATTGACATAAGAGTGAAAATACTAATGATTTTTTTTTTTAATTTTCTGTTTTAAATTATATTAATGTTTACAAGACAGGTTTAATGTTCGGCTTATTGAAAGTACTACCAAAAATCAGATAGATTATATTTTAATACAAAGAAGATGGATATCAAGCATAATATCTGCAAAAACCCTAGGAAGTGCAGCTTGTGATACAGATCATCAGTTCTTAGAAGGAGATCTGAAATTAAAAGTCAAAAAGCTGACCCGAAGACCAAGGCCACTTCGTTTTGATCTCACAAAAATACCAGATGCATACACCGTAGAAGTGAGGAATCGTTTTGGGGTCTTGATCAGGGTGACCAGATCGCCGCGATAGAAACAGCCAAGTCACTAAATAAAAAGCCAAAATAGAGCCACACATTGCCCAGTAAAAAGATATATTAAAAATATACTTACATCACATGAAGACCTCTTCTTCAAATAAGTATTCCTCTTCATTGTTGAGACATTCAGTACAGGATTCATTAGAATATACAATTCCAGCTTTGAAATCATTCAACATTTCGGATGAAGGAACAAATTCATTACAGCACTTGTTTGAAGATGATAGTTCTGCTCTAATTCTAATAATTGCTTCTAAGAGAGACAGCTGAAGTCTATTCCTTGCTTTGGTTTTTATGCATGTTAAAAGATAGAACATCCTCTCCACTGCAGCATTGCTAATAGGTGTTATTAAGCAAGTAAGAGCAAAAGAAGCAAGCTCTTTAAATTGAGGATGTTTCATGACTCCTTGCCAGAGCTGCTCTGCATTTTTAGGCAGTCCATTTTCTTTAAATTGTTCTTCTTCCTTCCAATCTCTAAAAGGCAAATTTCTGTAGTGTTCTTCAATAATAGTGCGGTGGTTTTCTTCAGCCAAATTCAATAAGGGCAATTTCGAAAATAGTGGTCTAGAAGCCTGGTTTAAGATTATTCCAGGGCTAAAATTGGTTAGATCTTTAAATATATTTCTTGCTGAAGAAAGCCGCTTTTTAACTTGATCAAGTGCTTCTTCTAGCATTGATAAGCATCTCTCTTTGAGATCTAAGACCTCTTGTTGGCAATTAATTTTTGTATCAGAACTTTTCTGAATGTAGTTATCACACTCTGACAGGAATTTGATGCCAAAATCAGCATTAGAAACATCTTTTTTCTTAGTATTGGTATCATAAATCCTGCTATTAAGACTCTTATAATGCAAAAATAGTTCTTCATGTAATTCGTGAGGATCTGCCTTACTTTTTTTTTTAATGCTATTTAACCTTTCGAATTCCTGCACAATAGGGGTTGCAAAATGAAAATAAAGGTAGTTTCTTTGATCTAGAAGCATTTCCTTTATAAGTCGTGACTTAAATTTAGTGTCATAATTTACTAATTCAGCAGAAATAAAATAAGCCTTGAGTTCTTCCCAATTCATTATAATGTTGAACATTACATTTCCCCGGACAAGCCAGCGAGTAGGAGAAATTTTCTCAAAAGGAAGTGGTGCATTTCTAGCTTGCTGAAATTCTGTCGATGAGTTCATAATTTTGAATAAATCTTTAAATGCTTCTCGTCTTAGATTGCTATGTCTGAACCAATTTGGTATTTCTGTCAGCAAAAATCCAATGTTTGAAGGTAGTTTTGACACTGCATATTTGATGCATAATGCTAATGAATGGCAATCACACTTATACTGAACACATAAAGGAGATACTCTAACATTCTGGACCAAACTGAATTGTTGCATCCAACAATACTGGAAGCACCATCAGATGCAAAACCAATGCAATTTTTTAATGATTGATTACATTTTCCAATTTCAGTGTTAATCAAATTAAATATATTCTCTCCTGTAGCCTCCTGAACTGGAATCAAACCTAGAAAACTAGTAGTAATTTCATTTCTTTTATCGCTGAGGTATCTAACTAAAATGCACAAATACGTTTGGGTCGAGACATCAGTTGACTCATCAATGATGAGTGCATACTTCTTGTTTTGCAGATCTAGAATTAGGTCAGATCTTAAAGACGGTGAAATAACATTTTTTATTAATGATATGCACTTCGTTCGGTGCAATTTTATCTGACCAAGAGTGCTGCCACATCTATGGGCTATTTACTGAACTAAGTAAGCTGCGCTATGCGTCAGTGCGTATAGAACTGGACCAGGTACAAGTACAGTCCGAAAACCATACGCTAAGCTTATCGTTTTGCATTTGTTTTAGCTAAAAAAAATAGTAAAACAAGACAACAATTAACTTGAAAAATTCAAAAAGAGGCATATGCCATTATAAATTTTTAAAAAGCCCAAAAACTTCAAAAAGCCAAACTGGTTTTCTGACGCCAAACCTGTTTTTAAAAGGTCAAATTTGGCTTTAAAAACGCCAATCTGGTCACCCTGGTCTTGATGTCTGAACAACAGGAAATGACACCTGATGATCTGGCAGTATAAGCTAGAGATATCTTGATAACAGCAGCCAAAGATTTAATTCCGACCAGGACTAAGCAACTTAAGCCATGGATTATATCAGACACGTTAGAATTAATAAACCAACGAAGGGAACTGAAAAAGAAAGGAGGTGAATCTGATAACAGCAAGAAGAAGTATAAATCTTTAACTCGAAAAATAAGAAAGAACACAAGACAGGACAACAACCAATATATACAAGATTGTTATATTAAAATAGAGCAATATCATAAGAATGAAAGAGATTATGAAATGATCAAAGAAATGAAGTTATTGACAATAAATGTTCAACCTCAATTAAATAGTATCTGTGACAAGTTGGGAAATACCTTAACAGAATCTAGACGAATTCTTTAAAGATGGCAGGAATACTGCAGTGGAATGTATGATATGAATGACTGTGAGGATATGAATGATATACATGAACAAATGACAGCAGATCAGAACGTGAACCCTTATTAGATGAAATTGCATGGGCAATAAAGAACCTGAAGAACGGTAAATCACCAGGATGTGATGAGATACCAGCTGAACTAATTAAAGCGGGAGGAGAAGAAAGCGTACAAATCTATCACGCATAATGTAAAATAATTTGGAAATATGGTATATGGCCAAAAGATTGAAAGAGAATTATTTTCATTCCAATACCAAAAAAGAGCAACCTGAAGTTATGCACCATCTATAGAGCTGATGCCCTGATCAGTCATGAAAATAAATTCTACTAAAAATCATAATGGGAAGACTTCGTAACAAAATGGAAGAAGAGATTAACGTGGTTCAAGCTGGATTTAGACAAGGAAGAGGAACAAGAGATCACATACTCAACATGCGTTTAATAATAGAGAAACGCAGAGAATTTAATGTAAACCTATTCTCATATTTTGTGGATTATTCAAAGGCATTTGACAGTGTACGACATCAGAAACTTTGGGAAATCATGAGGAATATGGGCTTTCCATCACATGTAGTACAACTCATGAAAATGCTCTATCTAGATCAACAAGCAGCGGTTAGAATAGATGGCGATATATCAGACTGGTTTGACATCAAGCAAGGAGTCCGTCAGGGTTGTGTGCTGTCACCCTATTTGTTTAATCTGTACGCGAAAAATATAATGAGAAATGTCAGATACGATATAACCAGAGAGCAATATGATGCCCTAAATATCGATGGTCATGAAATACCAGAGATTCGATAAGCTGATGATACAGTATTGCTATCCACATCACAGAATGATATAGAAAACTTAATAACCTCAACCCAAAGAAATAGTGAAAATCACAATTTATATCTTAACATAGCAAACACAAAGATAATGCATACAGATAAAACTAATATGCAGAAAGAAACATATGTAAATAAGGAAAGATTGGAGGTGGTGAAAGATTTTAGTTAGTTAGTTAGTTAGTCGAAAGGTCATCCTCATTGCACATCGAACCATTCAGTCCATAAGTGCTCGGATCCCCTCCTCAGCAAATCCCGCAGCGTGTAGCGGCTAACGACACCAGTTCTGTGTTGGTTTATCAAGCTTCTTTGGCTTGCTGCGTAATGTTCTTGTTTGGCCACACCTCTTTTAATTTGCTGTTCTCGCAGTCTGGCCATGGTTGTAGATTCACAGTCATCACTTGGATCACTCAAAAGTCTTACTTCTCGTAGAGCATTCAGAATGTCAGCCTGGTCCATGGTGCGTCCGCCCTCCACCGTAGCCTCACCTGCGAGCTTGTCAGCCCGCTCATTTCCTTGTACTCCCGCATGCCCTGGCACGAAGATGAAACTAATCTTTGCCAGCCGAGACCGCTCCAGAGGCAGCAACCACTCTCTTCGGATCGACCCCTCCTCTATCCTCTTGATCATGCTCATTGAGTCGCTAAGGAAACATGCCCTAGTGAATGTCTGTGTCTCGAGCCATGTTATTGCTTTACTTACTGACATGACTTACATAGTCAGGCTTTTTGTGGTTTCAGTGAAAGCACCAGAGTCCTCCTTCACAATTCTCCCTCTGGCCCGAGCCGTAAAGGCCCATGAGCTTCTCACATGTCGGACGACCGACCCATCTGTGTAGATGACCGCGTCACCGTCTAGCGAATTCTCGAAAATCAACGCTTGTACTTCAGCCTCCAGAACAGCCGAGTTTCTTGTCTGTATTTTCTATCTAGTTGGATGCAAACTGAAAAGGATGTGCAGAAATCTGTTGGCACTTGTACCCACTCCTCGGCAGATTCTAAGTCATCAAGTGAACACACCTGTTGAAGAATGTCTTCGGCTTGACCCATCCACGACCGTCCTCTTTTTAACCTGCTGCCCTTCACCTTCATAATTTCACTATGCAATGGATGTTGTGTGTTTGCGTTAACTCTGAGGTAGGCGCGTGCTCTGCAAACTTGTATTCTCTCTTCAATGGTTGGAAAATCAAGAAGGTAGCGCATCGCCCTGCATGCTGTATCTCTTGTACATCCAAGAATAATGCGCATAGCTTCATTCTGTATCCTTTCCATCCTTTCTATCTGCTTAGGGCTGAGAGTCAGGATTGCCATTGCATACTCAAAAACAGACATGACCAGCCCCTCGTACAGAAGACATAGATGGCGCTGCTCACAGTTTGCTGCCGCCATCACCCGCATCGCAGCCAAACCCCGCTCGGCCTTTGTTATCACCTGGTCTATGTGCTCATTATAAGCAAGACTTCGATCAAACCGTATCCTCAGGTAATTCAATGCCTGCGTTCTTTCCACCGTCTCTGAACACAGCGTTACAGTTGGTGTTGGAGTGTTGACAATATGATTATTCAACGAGAACCAAGTCACTGTTGCCTTTGATGGGTTGACCATTGCCCCAGCTTCATCACACCAGTACTTATGCGATTGAGTTTAGTTTGTAGTTCCACAGCAACCTGCTCTCTATCCTTACCCTGACGATACACTAAAACATCATCGGCATATGACAATGTCCTGCCAGGTCCAGTGATCTGCTCACTGGTGATTCTCACTGTGTAGGCGTTGAACAGTACCGGAGATAATGGCGATCCCTGTGCTAGGCCAGGATGGTGAAAGATTTTGAATCTTTTAACGGTTTCAAGATGGCGACGGACGGTCGAGTTGTTTTGTGATCGTTAACTTTCTCGCGTAGGAGATGGATTTATTCATCTCTTGCGTGTAATTTGTGTGCCAGGATGTAAAACCAGGAGTTTCTACTCAAGATCTGCGCTGATGCTACGGAGTTTCGTGCATCGAGCGGAGCAATCCTTGAGTGAATTTTTCTCAGCATGTGTGGTTGCTGTTGTGTTCGGTGAAAGATTTTGAATACCTTGGGTCATTGATTACCAACAACAGTGACACAATGAAAGAAATTAAACGACGACTATCAATTGCTCTTCAAAGACTAAAACAACTGAATAAATTATGGGGAGGGACAGATAAAACTACAAAAATTAAATTGTTAAGAGCTTGCATCTTTCCCATTGCAACATACGCTTGTGAGACCTGGACACTTACTAAACAAGATGAACAGCGCATAAATGCCTGTGAATACAAATGTTATAGACGGGTTCTAAGAATATCTTGGGTAAAGAAAAGAACAAATGCATCTACACTTCAAGAGCTAAATATTGAAGAAGGTTGACTGTTAAAGACGATAAAACAATGAAAATCAAAATATTTTGGTCACTTGAAACGTCATGACAGTTTGGAGAGAACAATAATGGAGGGGCTTATGCGTGGGAAGAGAGGAAGAGGAAGGCCAAAGCGAAGATGGGTGCAGGATGTGGCAGATGATCTTCATATGGGTTTATCGGGCGCGGGACATCTTGCTTGTGTTCGAGAAGATTTCCGGAAGGTTGTTATGGGAGTGAGGTTCTGCAAAGGACATGCTACTGAATGAATGAATGACTAACGTCAATGCACTTTTGGTAAGCTCACGGGCCATCTGTCTCCAGTAGCAGTTATGGGCAAATGTGTATCGTGATTGCCTTTGAAGTACTCTAACCATGAATGAATTAGTCAATCGATCTAGATCAAAAGATAGTCATTTGTCAATTTAGACAGATATACAGACGCGTGGTTGAATATACAGATAAACAGACAAGCAGGCAGATAAACAAATAGACTGGAAAATAAATAGGTATGTAGGCAAGTGGCCAGGCAGGCAATTAGTTAGTTAAGTAGGTAGGTACGTACGTGATTTGTGCAGGAAGGGAATGAGAGAGGAAATCATGGACTTAGAGATGCATGCAGCAGACTGACTGACAAACAGACAGACATGCAGACGGAATATTAAAGAAGAGTGATGGATGGCTAGAAGCACGGATCGATGGATGGATTGGTGGGTGGATGGCTAAATGGATGATGAACTGATCAAAAGGCTGAGTGGGTTGGCGGGTGCACGGAATAACCGGCGGGCTAACTGACAGCTTGAATGATAGACTGATTTATGACCGTGAAGTTTATTATATTCCACTTGCACAAACACTGATTGTTTATGTGATGTAAATCACTTGCTAACTGTACAAATGCTGATTCTCCTCTACCTCTGGTCTCCCCAGCTACAACTACGAGTCTTACATCCTATACAATGTGACATTGTATATGTCGGAGTACCTGTGGTTGTACCTGGTGCTGGGCGTGCCTGGCAACGTGGCCAGCATATTCACTATCATGTCAATGTCCACTGTTTCATCTTCAAAGGTAAGTAAACATTAAAGGGAACTGACCAACCCACCTCATAAGGCATGACCTACACTATGTGAAAGACTGTTTGTTCACACTCTAACTCTGATTTGAGACTACGGTTATTTTTAAATAGTAAAGGTCTCTTTTTACGCGTATTGAGTACATAGTGCTAGTCCTCCTATCGTTATTGACCTTTAGACCCTTGACCCCTGCGTTTCCATCATAACCACATTTCCCGTCCAGTCGCTTTAGGATAAGTGTAATCGTGTTCTAGTAATGGTCACCGCCTACTTCTATTTTCTGTTTTCTGTTACTGTTTAGGATTCGTTGATTGGAGTTCACCACATATGCGTAATTAAAACATTATTTCCTTCTGCTATAGACAGTTGTTACTTTATGCTGTCTATCATAAGTGTTATTTTAGTTCAGTAGACCTCACATCACTCGGAACATGCCCATACGCGCCACGTCCTCATCAACAGCCAGCGAAGAACCCCAGAAAAAATGGTCCCACTTGCAGTATGATTTTGTGTCCGCCTGGCCTTGCCTCGAAGTACTGAGCGTCAGCCAGAACCTCTGATCACTCCTGGTCTCACCATTTTCCCCAAGCCATGAAGATGTTTCTGTTCTGTAAAAGAATTATCATAGAAACGCATTGGACGGAAAGACACACTAACAGATCTCGCCAACAAGACATCATTGTTAAAGAACACTGGGTATTAACACAGAATCAAATGAATAAAATGAAGTATTTTGGACATGTAAATCACATTAGGCCGGCTCCGTGGCAAAGGGATTACGGACGCAGTTCATAATCCCGCATACTGCATTCGAAACACCGCTGCGGGCGATTTGGCAGCAGATCGCGTTGCATTGGATTTTAATGTAGTGGTATGGGTGCCGGTCGTTCAGAAGGTAAAGGCAAACTACTTACCAAGAGATCATGAACAGCAAAGAAGGCTGGCGTTGACTGCCACGTCCTGTAAAGGATATGCAACTAATAATCGACATTAAAGTCTAGAAAAGACATTTATGGAGGGAAGTTTACTGGGGAGGTAAAGAGCAGGAAGCCACCCTATAGATGGATTCTGGATGTTGTAGATAATTTAGACATGACAGCAACACAGACAGGCCATCTGGTTCTTGATAAAGAGACATTTCGAAAGACGGTTTTAAAGGAAGGTTCTACATAGGACAGGCCTTTGGATGGATTCCAAGTGCCTGTTAGGTGAACGATTGCTATCCAAGTAGTTGTTAATTAATTCTAGCTGTTTCTTGCAGGGTTTATCTTACTTTGTTTATATGTTATGTTAAAGTTGAATGAAGGGTTCATTATTTCCAGTTTCCACAGGTATATGTGTGCCGTATGTTGTAATAAAAGAGGCATTTCACCTATAAAACCAGGAAAAATGGAACAAATAATTATGTTTATGTTATCCCATCTTGAACGCTTGCATATAAGGGCCTCAAACTGTGGCCTTTAAGCATTCATAAATAAATGTATTTTAAGACAAGTATAGTAAATGCAGCAAGCTACAGCAGTTCAGATGCCCCGTGTCTAGCACTGGTCCGGAGGTAACGAGTTCGAATCCCCAAGGAGATTTGGATTTATTTCAACTTGAAGTGGGTTTCCAGGTCGACATAGCATATTATCGGCGCTAGGAAATATTCGCGGGACGTAAAGGGCCAACGTGATATTGACCTGCATCATCCTTTATTAACTATATCACCTGAGCTAATATGAGGCTAGAACAATATACCCAATGCGCTTTAAGGCGTGAAAAAAAGGGTGCTTTCGATAAAGGAATGATAGAGCTTTAGCACACACATTTTATCAACGAGCAAAGAAAGACGGTAGGAAAGATGGGGGGTAAATAGAAAATCATATCTGACAGTCAAAATCCCGATCGCAGCATAAAACCGCTAAACCTAGTCTGAATTGATTGTATAACATCAAGTAATGTTATTATAAAGTATGCATTGGTTGTATGACATGAAATAATGGTTACTATAAAGAACAAATGTCTGTCTAAATGCAACATGAAAGAGAATGGAACAGGTGTGAATGTGTTTACGTATTTGGGTACGTTAATAACTGCAGGTGGAATATGAATTTTTATTCTTCTTCTTCTTCTTCAGCGTTCCGAGCCATTGAGGTTCTTTGCTGCAGATACAATCCGTCTCCATTCGTCTCTCTGGTTGACCTTCTCTTGCCAGTCGTTGATTCCAAGTGCTTGTAGGTCTGTATGTATATTATCTCTCCACCGTCTTCTTGGTCTACCTCGGGGTCTACGGTCATTTATTTCCTGAGTGTAAGCGAGTTTTGTTTCCCTATTATCTTCCATTCTTTCTATATGCCCCAGCCATTGTAGTCTATTAGCCTTCATGATACCAGTGATTAGCGGGGACTTAAAAACAGATAATACATGTCTTTGTTACTTCTTCTTTTCCACTCTCCACTTTGTGTATCCCTAATGGGTCCAAAGATGCGTCTTAAAATTTTGTTCTCAAAGGTTTGTAACAAGGCTTCGTCTCCTTTCGTTGTACTCCAGGTTTCAGAGCCATACAGCACAACTGGTCTGATCAGTGTTTTGTATATTGTGATTTTGGTGTTACGAGATAGCGCATTTAATTTTAGAAGATGTTGTAGTGCATAGTATATCTTATTTCCAGAGTTGATTCTAGTTTGTATTTCTTCCCTTATGATGTTGGAGCAGTTGAAGATTGTACCCAAGTATTTGTATGTTTCCGTTCTTTTAATAGTCATATTATCTATTTGTATGTGGCCAGAGTTTTTAGCCATTCCGTCTCTTGAAATTACCATATATTCTGTCTTATCTTGGTTGATAACCAGCCCCATCTGTTGGGCTTTTTCCTTTAAGTGAGTCAATATTTCCATTGTCTTTTGTTCACTTTGCCCTATAATATCTATATCATCTGCATAACCAAGATGCTTGGATGTTCCTCCAATATCACATTCCTCCTTTACCTACCTTACAACTTTCTCTAGAGCCAGATTGAAGAGTAGCGGCGATAGTGCATCACCCTGTTTCAAGCCAGATGTTATTTGGAAAGGGTCTGATTTCCTGCCTTTATATGTTACTATATTATAAGTATCTTCCATGCATAGTCTGGTCATGTTGATTAACTTCCTTGGTATTCCAAATTCCTGCATAGCATTCCATAGACTATTCCTATGGACACTATCATAAGCCTTTTTAAAATCTACACAAATGTTATGGAGATCTCTTTTATATTCCCAATTTTTCTCGGATATTTGTCGTAAGATAAATATCTGATCTATTGTTGATCTGTTTTGTCTAAAACCCGCCTGGTAGTCACCTAATATGTCTTCTGAATATGGTTTTAGTCTATTTAGTAATACTGCGGATAGTATCTTATAGCTTGTGGACAGTAGTGATATTCCTCTATAATTTCCACATTGGAACTTGTCTCCTTTCTTAAAGATAGGTATGGTATCAATAATGACTCTTTCCAGTCATGGGGTAATTCTTCTGTCCTCCAGATTTTTATTATTAGTTCGTATAGCTTTAGATGTAATGCATGGCCACCTGCCTTTATAAATTCAGCAGCAATTCCATCAGTCCCAGTTGCCTTATTGTTTTTAAGTCATGTGATTACATATAGGATTTCTTCAAATGTAGGTACTTCAATTTGTGGTTCACATGTTAGAACCTCTTCATGTGGGAAAGTGTTACTTGGAGCTTCACAATTTAGTAATTCAACAAATTATTCTTTCCATGTGTTGCACATATCCTCATTGGTATTTATCATGTTCCCATTTTTGTCTTTTAAACCATATGTGTTTTGTTGGTGCCCTCGTTTCATTGACATCAGTTCTTTAAAACAACTTTCTGGATTCATTTTTCTGGTGATTTGTTTCCATATCTTTGATTATATTACTCATATATTCTCGCTTCTGCTGTCGGACTATTTTTGTAGCCTCTTTACATTCATTTCTATAATGCTCTTCCTTTTGGATGTTGTTGATTTCATTTAATCATAAATGTCTGGCATTCTTTTTCTTAATGACTGCTTCTTCACATTTTTGATTGAACCATATGTTCTTTCTATGCGTGGTTAACACACCGAGACATTCTTCTGCGGTAGATTTAATTATATTCTTGATGTTCAACCAAGTTTGGTCAACGCTTTCCTCCATAGGGTTTTGCAGAGTTTCAAGTTTACATTTGATTTCATCTGTAAATTTCTCTTTGACTGTAATTTCTTGTAGTTTTTCTCTGTTATATGTTGGGTGTAATCGTTGTAGTTTAATATAGAAAGCTCTCTTAAGTTTTATTTTAAATTTTGCTCCAACGAAGAAGTGGTCACTGTGGCACTCAGCTCCTCTATAACTTCTAACTTGCTGTATGTTTGATGCATTTCTGTTGTTAATTAAAATGTGATTTATTTGATTATAGGTTCTCTTGTCGCATGATTTCCAAGTTTGTTTGTGTATATCCTTTCTTTGTACCCTGGTACTGCTAATCTGCAGTCCTTTGGCTTCTGCCAGGTTGATGACTCTCCATCCATTATCATTTGAAGTTGTATGTAGGCTTTCCATACCGGCCACTTTTTTATTAGTTTGCTCTCTACCTATTTTTGCATTGAAGTCTCCCAGCACAATCAGGATGTCCTGCTTGGGGGTTTCTTCTATGACATCTTCCAGATCATTATAAAAGTCTTCTTTAATATCATCTTCTTTCTCTTCAGTAGGTGCATGTACATTAATCATCGTTATATTTTTCCATTTACCTTTTATTCGTAATTTACTAATCCTGTCATTAACAGCTTTAAAGTTTAAAACATTCCCCCATAACTCTTTTTTGATAACAAATCCTTTTCCTAATTCATGTTTATTTTGGGTGTTTCCTCCATATATTATAATCATTCCATTTTGCTCTAAAGTACCCTCTCCTGGTCACCTTATTTCTTGAATTGCTGTTATATCCATTTGATATTCAACCAGCTCGCGGGTTAGTTCTTCGGCCGCTCCAGCTCGATATAGTGTCCGTACATTCCATGTTCCAAATCTCAAAAGTCCTTTAACGTTCCAAGGTCGTTGTCCAGATAAGTCAGTCCGAAATCGAGGCTCATGTATCTGTTTCGTAACAAAAAAGGGTTTTAGGCAAAGGTGGGGATGTTAACCCCACGCTTCAACCCCCAACCTGGAGGACCAGGGTGTTTCTCTTTGTCTGTTCTCTACCCTTTGACCTGTCCGGTTTGGGAGGCCCTGCATAGCTCTCATGGTCATTGATAAACTCAAGCACCCCCACCACGACAAGGTGGAAACACCATCGGAGGAGGGAATATGAATTAAAGAAGTAAAATGTAGAATATCGCATGCATATACAGCATTTCACAAGATGGAGAATATTCTTTGCAATATATCTTGGTCAGTCAAAGTGAGGGATACAGTTCTTAAGAGCTGCAAGGAGTCAATTTTGATGCACTGGGGCGAATTATGGACCGCAAACAGGCTTGTGGACAATTATGTGGCACCTGCTGAGTTGTGGTTTTGTAGAAGAAATATGAGAGCACCAAGGACATAAAAACAGAGCTTTGAAGATATCTTGAATGAAGCTAACTTGCTCGCATCTGAAGAAGACAATCCACTTTCTTTGGGAATGTAATGAGAGGAGACTAGATGGAGTATGTCGTCATAACGGGAAGGTTTGAAGCTTGAAAAGGCAAGGGTAGATTGAGAATGAAGATGCTGGATAATCTGACATAGTGACATGGAGGGACGTTAGAATCAGAAATGATTGGCAGGACACAACTGAGATATAGATGGCTGTTGACAAACACGATTACTAACACCACACGTCATGTACTACAACAGGAAGAAGTTTAACACCATTGTATGTTTATCAAAGAGATAAGGTATGAATACGAGTTGGAGCTTACAAGTTACGCAATGCTGATGACACATTATTCATCTCATTATCTCATCTTATTCCTCTTGCACCTTGCAGTGTCGAGGTAAAGTAAAACCAGAGGGAAAGTAACGGTTTATGGGTTTCGTGTATCGAGATTCCCATGGACTCCGCTATTCCCTCTGTCCATCGTTTACATGGTCTTTCTGTGCTTCCATTTAATGAAAAAGATCTACATTAGCTTTAATTAAGCAGTTAATTAGCGCGAAAAAAAAAATCAAACAATAACACCAAAATATAGAGGAGGTTGTGCTGTAAGACTGAATCTTAGAACGTGACTGCATAAATTAGGAAGAGCTTATGGGAGTGCTGTTCCTAAGACAAATGCTGCGAACACATTGGACTGCCAGAATAAAGAACAGCAATCACCTGGAAGAGGCTAATTTAAGTAAAACGTTATATACAACTATGAGAAAGAAACATAGAGCATTTTTTGGTTATGTTATGAGAAGAGAGTGTCGGATAAATAGTTGATGGCTGAACCCCAAAGAGATCAAGGATCCAGAGTTCCTCTTTCTCAATGTGATCCTGCCCGTTAAAATTAATTTAGCTGTTACTGGCTCAATGATTTGAGACCATTAAATAGAGTTTTGGAGAAAAAAGGAATACCTGAAGGAAAAAATTAAATTTTTACTGAGTATCCCAAATGTCCTTATGGATGGTTCCTTGCCTCTCCTCTACCAACTAAATAATTAATCTAGGGTAATTACTTACAACAATTTTACTATGACAAGAGAAATCTCAAAAGAGAAAATAACCCCTTAATTTTCATCATTTATTATATCTATATAAATGAAGTTGCTGCATTGTATGTGTCTAGATGTAAGGAAGTGTGAGTGTATGTGGAGGATGTGTGTGGGTGGGGGGGTGTGTGGGTGGGGGTATGCGTTTGGATGGGTTGGAGTGTGTGGGTTTTGGTGGGTAGTGGTATTTGTGGGTGTTGGTAGGATGTGTGGATGGATTGTGGGGGGTGAAAGTAGGGGTGTTGGAATGGGTGTGGGGGATGTGTGTATGGGTGGAGGATATGTGTATGGGACGGATGCGGGGGGTGTGTGTTTATGTGGGTGGAGATGTGTGGATGGTTTGAGGAAGTATTTGTGGGAGGCGGGGTGTGTGGGTAGGGGATTGTGTTGGGTGGATTGGGGATGCAAGGGCGGGTGGGGAGAAGTGTATGGTGTGTGGGTTTGAGATATGTGTGCGGTGTGTTGGTGGGGGATGTGTGAATGATGTGTGGGTGGAGGGTATGTTTGTGGTGGTATGGGTGGAGGATAGTGTGTGGTGTGGGGGATGTGTGTGATGGGTGCGGGGAATGTGCGTATGGGTGGAGTATATGTGTGGGTGAGTAGGGGATTGTGGTGGTTGGGGAAAGTATGTGGGGGTGTGTGGGTGGGAGATGTGTGTGTGTGGATGGGGAATGTGTGGGTGGGGGTGTGTGAGTGGCTTAGGGATGTGTAGGTGGGTGAGGGAGTTGAATGTGTCGGGGTGGGATGTGTGAGTGGGTGGAGGATGTGTGTGGGTAGGGGTATTGTGATCGAGAGATGTTTGGTTGGGGTGGGTGTGTGAGGGTGTGTGGGTGCGTAGTAGAGGATGTATGCGTGAGTGAGTGTGTGTTGGTGGACGGGTAGGGAATGCGTGTGTGGGTGGGGAGAGGTGTGTGGTGTGTTGGTTGGGGATATTGTGTGGGTGAGGTATGTGTGTGTGGGTGGGGGATTTTTGTGGTGTGTGAGTTGGGGTATGTGGGGTGGATGGGTAAGGGTATTTGTGTGGGTGTGGGTGGGAATATTGTGTGGTATCTGGGTGGGGGATATGTGTGTGGTGTGTAAGTGGGGATGTGTTGGTGAGGGATATATGTGTGTGTGGTGCGTGGGTTGGGAATAGTGCGTGGTAGGGGGGTGTATGTGATGTGCGGGTGGGGGATTGTGTGGTGGGGGATTAGGTTAATGGCATGTGTGGGTGGGTGGAAGTTGTATGTGTGGGTGGTGGGGTGTGTGTGAGTGGATTGGGGATGTATGGGTGGTTAGGGAGATGTGTGTGTGGGGGGGGGGGGGGGTAGGGACATGTCAGCTGGTGGGGATGTGTAGTGTATGGTTTGGGGATGTGTGAGTGGATGTGTGGGTTGGTGGGGGATTGTGTGCATGGGTGGGGAATATGTTGTCGATGGAGATGTGGCTGGGGGATGGGTGGTTTGAGGTGTGGGTGGGGAGAGGATGTGTGGGTTAGGATGTGTATGTGGATGGGCGTGGGATGTGTGGGTTGGTGGGGGAATGTTTGTGGGTGGCGATGTGTGTTTTGGTTGGGGGATCAGGTGAGGGCAGTGTGTGTGGGTGGGGGATGTGCGGGAGGGGGATGGGTCGGTTGGTGGGGTATGTATGTGTCCCTTGGTGTGCGTGTGTGTCGGTAGGTGGGGGTGTGTATGTGTCCCTTGGTGCGCGTGTGTGTGGGTAGGTGGGGTGTGTGTGTGGGTGGGGTGATGTATGGATAGGTGGGAGATGGGCCTCATAACATGGTAATTAGCCTTGTTTATGTTTACAACATTCATTTCACAATGTTTATTTTTCTTCCTATGTAAATGTATAATGCTCATGATGAACGAAAGAGGAGTGATTGGAAGGGCCGAATGTAAGACGGGCTTGCGCGCCCAATTTGTGACCTTAATAAAGTTGATTTGATTTTGATTTGATTTGTAATAACATACAACAGTCAATGCAGTACAATTACCAGATTATTTACATATTCATCTCTGACTAATTATCTATCTCCTGGCTGTGCCACTGTATCATACATGGTCCTCAGAGTTGCACCCGTTCTTAATTATAAATATTGGGCCTCTTCTGCTGGCCTAATCTGTGGAAAGAAACTGGGTACACCCTGGTTGGTTTCCCATCCAGTTCTTGGATCTCGGTAGCATTCAGTCAGTGTAGAATATTCTGGAGAGTTCTTTTATTTTTTTCCCCGGTTTTATTTAATCTTTTGGCTCACTGTGTTTCTTCCACCTATACCTAAGAAAACGGATATTTAATACCTGTCCTGGAAAGGTGGTGAAAATTGGCAGGAAGTTGCTGTGGATTAGTATTTGGCCTCACTATCTCAGTTGCCTCACTCAGGTAAGTGGCTACTGCATTCAGTCAAGCTGCTACAACTAATTTCACAAAGTGCTTAATTCACAAAGTCAGGTCTGGATTATGATCACTACCTGCAATTTTAGCATCCATCATAAATCTAAAAATATCAGCAATATGAACATCAGAACTGAAATGTTCTATATTTTTCTCAAGAACATCACAAAGAAAATACCTAAAAGAATTGTGATCCTAGGAAAATAAACAGTGGAAGGTAAAGAGTCTTGGTGCTCTCAAATAGTTATCCACAACATAATTGGTTGCTCTCCATTCTATCTTCCATTATATGGTGTTCAAGGTTTTAGACTAGCAGATGTGCAGTTTCATCTTCACCTATGCCTGTCCTCAGGTCTACCGGTTAAGTAATACGTTGATTGATTTGGAATTGACAACTATGTTTCCCATCCATTCTGTACCTAGTTAATTCTCTTCTTCATCTTTTTCTATTCAAGAAAAATGGTCTCAGACATTAAGGGCTTTTAAAAATCAGTTCCCATTTCAATGAGTATTTGCTTATAAACAATATAAGAATATTATGGTATTATTCTTGTATAGCCTTCGAGTGTATTCTTCTTCATTAAATGCTTCAAGTGAGAATTTTTCTTCCATTCTCATGGATGTAATATTTATTATCACCATATACATCTCATGGTTTCCTTATATCATTGTAATTACAATTATTATCATTATTCTCATGCTCATTATAATCATTACATCATCATCATGATTGCATTATTATCATTACCATCGTCATCATGGTCATTATAATAATTACATCATTCTATCATTATCAACATCATAATCATCCTTGTAGTACATTATTATCATTACACTAGACCATATGTGTTAACAGGAGTGACATGAACTACAAAGTGAGATTTCGCTTAAATTACAAACACAGATGCTGGTAGTATGCGTAATGTATGATATTGGTTGTGTCGTGCTTAGCGCACAAACTAGATGATTATAGTATGAATGATATTTTATACAAAGTGGTGTTATGCGCCGGAGTGTAATAAATTATTATTTAGTTTATGGGTTACTGCGAACCAGTTCTCTGGTGATAGTCATGGCATTACACATCAAAGTTGCCGGCTATCCTGAGATTGACTGTTGGCCTATACTCCTTCTCTCTCAGCCTGTAACTTCACTCACACACTCAAACTCCTTATGCATCAGTCAACATATCCATCTTTGCATATGGGTTCAATTCGCTCATCTCAGACATCATTCATATGTATGGATGATCATTTCACTCAGTCTATAGACACATTCATATTGGTATGGGTGATCATATAGGAATCATTCATCACACATCCTTCATACTGGCATGTAATGTGGGTAATATATACTTATGTGATTTCCCAATGATAACTTAAAATGTTTACCATCATTGATATCACAATGAAATATCTCCTTTCACAATCAGTCATCATACACATATCTGTAGGAATGACAATTATGCCTATGTAGGTGCTTTACACAGAATACATTCACATCTGTTTAACAATGATGAAACACACATGACACAAGCATGCTCTTCAATGACATAGACATGTGATCATTGGGCACACTTATGAAATTCACCCAGGAGTTAGCAACATGAAATCCATGAGTCACCACATGCTCTTATCAAATACATACAATGTATGTGATATACTCTAATTCACATTCAGGCATTATGAATTATAATAATTCTTGCATGGCGGTTCATTACGTACTATTAAGTGGCGCAAATATTATTATTCCCCACATGGTTCCAACATTGAAATACATTTGCCTCGCCAATTGGGTGCTTTAACTCAACAACACACAAAATTATGATCTCTGTAGAATCTATTCGGTTCTCATGTGTTCATGAATTACAAGAAAACTATTTGTTTGTCCGATGTGCTCATGTCAAAAAGTAAATCTACTGACTAATGTGCTCGAATCTACTTGACTATACACATTACACTAATTTCTCTATCAGTGCTGGCACAGGTAAACTAGTTTTAAATCTTACCAGTGGCACATGTACCATATGTCCTTACCACTGCACTAGAATCTGAGTTTTCTTAAATCTTAAGTTACCACTCTAATTCATTGTAGATTGAGTTTAATGCTTAAGAAATAAAATGTATAACATGTGTCTAATCTATATCTATAAAACAAAGTGTATGTATATATGTATGTAAATATGTATGTCCTTTATTTGTTCGCGAACGGCCCATCCGATTGAGATGAAATTTTCTACACGCCTTCCTTTCATTCCAGAGCTGTCAACTGTCATAGTTTTTTTTTCTTCTTCCTCCTCCTCCCTCCTCCCCCTCCCAAAATACGTACGTAAATATATGATGATGATGATGAAAGAATCCCCGAACCAAAACGCTAGGGAAAGGGAAGAAAATGACGTGACTACACAGAATCGTCACACGGCAATCATCATCATCAAGTGCCGTGCCGGCTGGCGTAGGCGTTCATGGCTCTCCGTAGATCTCAGTCTTTGGTTTTTTGGATCAACTCTGCTGCTGATATTCCTCCATGCCACGGCAATATCAATAACAATTCATCTTTTTATGTGTAAGGAAGTTATCTACAGTCGAGTAGAAGGGAAGAACTAGATGAGTATGAATTCGGAATGGCGAACTCTCTCCTCCTCTCTTCTCCTCCCTCCTCCTCCCTCTACCTCCTCCCTCCACCCTCCTCCTCTTCCTCCTCCCTCTCATCCCTCTCCCTCCTCCCTCCTCCTTCTCCCTCTTCCTTCTCCCTCTTCCTCTCCCCACCTCCTCCATCCTACTCCCTCCTACTCCCTCCTACTCCCTCCGCCTCCTCCCTCATCTTCCCTCCTTCTCCCTCTCCCTCCTCATCCCTCCTCCTCCTGCCTCCCTCCTCCTCCTCCTGCCTCCTTCTCCCTCATCATCCTCCCTCCTCCTTCTCCCTTTTCCCTCTTCCTCCTCCTCCTACCTCCTCCCTCCTCCTCCCTCTACCTCCTCCTCCTCCCTCCACCCTCCTCCTCCCTTCTCCTCCTCTTCCTCCTCCTTTCCTTCCTCCTCCTCCTCCCTCTACCTCCTCCTCCCCCTACCTCTTTCCTCCTCCCTCCTCCTCCTCTTCCACCTCCCTTTCCTTCCTCCCCTCCTCATTCTCCCTCCTTCCTCTCCCTCCTTCCTCCTCCTCCTTCCTTCTTCTCCCTCTGCCTCCTCCCTCTTTCTCTCCCCTCCTCCTCCCTCCTCCTCCTTCTCCTCCTCCCTCCTTCTCCCTTCTTCTCCTCCTCTCCCTCCTCCTCCTACCCTCTTCCTCTTCCCTCCTCCCTCTCCCTCCTCCATCCTCCTCCTCCCTCTTCCTCCTCCTCCCTCTTCCTCCTCCTCCCTCTTCCTCCCTCTCCCTCCTCCATCCTCCTCCTCCCTCTTCCTCCTCCTTCTTCCTCCTCCTTCCTTCTCCTCCCTCCTCCTCCCTCTTCCTCCTCCTCCTACCTCCTCCCTCCTCCCTTTTCCTCCCTCCTCCTCCTCCCTCTAGCTCCTCCCTCCTCCTCTCCACTCTTCCTCCTACCCTCTTCCTCTTCCCCTCCCCCTCCTCCCTATCCCTCCTCCTCCTTCACATTCCTCCTCCTCCCTCTTCCTCCTCCTCCCTCCTCCTCCTCATCCCTCCTTCTCCCTCCTCCCTTCTTCCTCCTCCTCCTTCTTCCTCCCTCCTCCTCCTCCTCCTCCCCCTACCTCCTTCCTCCTCCTCCTCCTCTCCTCCTCCTCCTCCTCCTCCCTCTACCTCCTCCCTCCTCCTCCCTTCACATTCCTCCTCCTCCTCTTCTCCTCCTCCTCCTCCTCATCCCTCTCCTGCCTTCTCCTCCTCCTCCTCCTCCTCCTTCACATTCCTCCTCCTCCCTTCTTCCTCCTCTCCCTCCTCCTCCTCATCCCTCCTTCTCCCTCCTCCTCCTTCTTCCTCCCTCCTTCCTCCTCCTCCCTCCTCCTCCTCCTCCTCCTCCTCCTCCTCCTCCTCTCCCTCTCCTCCTCCTCTCCTCCTCCTCCTCCTCCCTCCTCCTCCTCCCTCTACTCCTCCCTCCTCCTCCCTGCCATTCCCTCCTCCTCCTCCTCCTCCTCATCACTCCTCCTCCCTCCTCCTCCTCCCTCCTCCTCATCACTCCCTCCTCCTCCTCCTCCGTCTCCTCCCCCTCCTCCTCCCTCCTCCCCTCCCTCCTTCCTCCTCCTCCCTCTCCACTCTCCCTCTACCTCTCCTCCTCCTCCCTCTACCTCCTCCTCCTCCCTCCTCCTCATCACTCCTCCCCCCTCCTCCTCCTTCTTCCTCCCTCCTCCTCCTACCTCCTCCCCCTCCTCCTTCCTACTCCTCCCTCTCCGCCTCCTCCCTCCTCCTCCTCCTCCCTCCTCTCCCTCTACCTCCTCCCTCCTCCTCCCTTCACATTCCTCCTCCTCCCTCTACCTCCTCCTCCTCCTCTCTCCGCCTCCCTCCTCCTCCTCCTCCTCCCTCTACCCTCCTCCCTCCTCCTCCCATTCACATTCCTCCTCCTCCCTCCTCCTCCCTCCTCCTCCTCCCTCCTCCTCCCCCTCCTTCTCCTCCTTCTCCCTCCTCCTTCTCCCTCTTCCTCCTCCCTCCTCCTCGCCTCCTCCTCCACCCTACTCCTCCCTCCTCCTCCTAATCCCTCCTCCTCCCTCCTATTCCTCCCTACTCCTCCTGTCTCCTCCCTCCTCCTCCCTCCTCTTTCCTCCTCCACCTCCCTCTTCCTCCTCCCTCCTCCATTTACCCAAGACAGACAGACAGTCAGACAGATAGTCGGGAATGGGATCTTATATGACTACTTATATAATTTAAATGAGATGCTCTCCACCATGGGCTGGGCCGGGTCAGACAGACAGACAGATAGATAGATAGATAGATAGACAGACAGACAGACAGACAGACAGACAGACAGACAGACAGACAGACAGACAGACAGACAGACAGACAGACAGACAGTCGGGAACGGGAACTTATATGACTACTTATATGAATTAAATGAGATGCTCCCCACCAGGAGTTGGGCGATGCCGGGCCGGGTCAGACAGACAGACAGATAGATAGTCGGAACGGGAACTTATATGACTACTTATATGAATTAAATGAGATGCTCCCCATCAGGGTCTGGGCGAAGACGGGCCGGGTCAGACAGACAGACAGACAGATAGACAGACAGACAGACAGACAGATAGTCGGTAACGGGAACGAGAACTTATATGACTACTTATATGAATTAAATGAGATGCTCCTCACCAGGGTCTGGGCGAAGCCGGGCCGGGTCAGCTAGTGTTTTATACATTAACTAAGTTGTTTAGCTGGGAGAAAATAAATCAATGTTATTTTCTCCTCATGTACAGTTTATCTTATGACTATGATAACTGAGTATAATATTATTTAGTTTCTACTAGATTAAATTCTTAAGAACTCGCCATTCTAAATTATTGTAGATTGAGTTGCTTAAGAAATAAATGTACAACTTGGACTAATGCTTATACATTACATCATTTGTTTACTTTGGGAGAAAATAAAACTCACTATGGTTATCCTTAATGAATAGTTTATCTATAAACTATAAAAATTAAATATATTATAATTAACTTCTTAAGAACTCACCACACGTGTTCAACAAGTCGACTTACCAACTCTTCTTCTGGGAAAAAGACTCACACTAATCTAAGATTTAAAATAAATTAAATATGGTGTTTACCTTATTTATCAGAATGACTTCAACATGTCGACACGTTTTATGATCTGAATGAGATGCAATTTCTCACAAGCGATGTCGTAGGCTGAGGATTTTATTGTCTCGTGAATTTTGAAACTCTCTCACTCCTTCCGCTGTTTCAGGTCTTATGTCTCGTGCTGGCTGATGAACAAACAGGCCATGTCGCTTTGCGTCCTGCTACTTATACGGTGCCTTTTCCGGATCACGTTTTTCATTGCCCATGGGTATATTAAATCTTGGATTGTACAAATGTGGAACAAACAATCCTGTTGCAGTGTTCAGGCTTTGATTGTCGACGGGAAATTACAGCATGTTACGTTTGTGAAAATAAAGTATATCACAGAGAGGCATGGGCAAACATCGTGACAACTGAAAAGATCAGTGGAAAAAGAGACAGAGACTGAACGAGAGACATGATGATGGATAGATTGAGATGATGACATGGAGGAATATAATCAACAGTGTGGATACAGAACACATAGGGTCGAGATCTCTGGAGAGACATAAACGCCAATGCCGTTTGGCAGGGCACATTATATTGATGGTGTTTATCAATGCTGTCTTTTAATTAAAACACTCTACCCAGTTTGTGTGTTATAACTTTGCCGTGTTTATTCTATTTCAGGCACATGTGGCCATCCTGGCCCTGACGGACACGGTGGCGATCGTTGCCAAGGTGATTTACTCGCAAGTTTCCGCTCATCACGTTCAGCTGACTGTGCCAGGGTGTGCCTTTATCATGTTCATTCAACAGTTTTCCACTTGTTACGCCAATTGGGTTGTTGTTGCAATGACTACAGAACGTTTCCTGGCTGTGTGGTTTCCCCTTCGTGTTGGACGGATATACACACGTCGCAAGGCATTCATAGTTCTGGCGTGTTTGGCAATTACCACTTCGGCAGTTTACCTCTTCTTTTCTGGTCATTTACTGAACACCATCAGTCGGACTATGGTTATTGGTGCGAGATCAAATCTGAATACCGAACATTCCTCGTGAGCATCTTTTATTGGGTCGAGGGGTTCTACTCAGCTGTACTGCCGTGTTGTTCATTCTGGTTGGAAATGTGCTGATCATTACAAATATCAAACGGGCTAGAAAGGCGCAGCGGCATCTGACCAATGCGTTCGATCAAGGGGGACGTAAAGCACGGGATCAACGACAGATAACCGTTATGTTGATCGTGGTCAGCGTTGTGTTTCTTCTGTTCACTTTGCCGGGCGCTGTCTTGTACTTCGCCAAGAAGGCGTGGGTTTTCGAGGAACCGTCTTATGAACACGTCAAATACTTGTTCACGTCCAGACTAGTTCACCTGCTTGCTGATGCGAATCACGCTGTGAATTTCTATCTGTATTTCCTCAGGTAAGAGTGTCTATGTTATTGATAATAGGTGTGTGTGTGTGTGTGTGTGTGTGTGTGTGTGTGTGTGTGTGTGTGCGTGTGTGTGCGCGTGCGTGCCTGTGTTAAAGAAAGACAGAGACAGACAAGCATGCAAATATAAAGATGGACTGACAGACATAAATATGTACAGTTAAATAGACAGGCAGATGGCCAAATATCGACAGAGAGACAGACAGACGGACGAACACATAGATAGATAAATGGGTAAACAGACAGGCTGAAAGGCAGGCAGACAGAAGCAAACAAATATACTAATTTATTTTCTTTTTTACTCTCAGTTGGTAGTTAACATATTATAAGATGTGCCTCGCTAAATGTGTTAACAGTCGTCTGTAAAGTACTTTAACATCATGCATTATAAACAAGATTATCACAACAGTAATATGTATCAATCACGAAAATTCATGTTCTTTAGAAACAAATAGCAAATGATAAAATAATTATGACGACACTGACTGATGACAGAGACTCTGAAATTGTTATATTGCATTGTCATTAATTACTGCTGAATGCAGCAAGAAATCAGAAGCCATGATATCTGAAAAGAAAGCCAATAACACCAGCATTGTATTATATTAAAAGAAAACGGCGAAGCAAATAGCTTAGTTATGTAACAAAATTGTTAGAAGAAGTTGCACCACAAAGAGCTTCGTCAGTTAGATACAAAAGGAACTGAGCAAGAGACTGCCTCTGCAACGGATTTATTGAAGGAATATCTGAAACTATCAACACAAACATGTAAAAAGTACATTCTGGAGATCTTACAAGATGGTTCAGGGTTGGGGAATGAGATGATCAAACTATAGTACTCTCATTGTGCTGTTTCGTCAGTGTATGAATACGACATTCACAGAAATGTGTATCTTTGTGTTTATCTTTACCGCGCTTGCTACTTCTTTCTCTGTCTATGTCACTCTCAACTCTTTTAACAAAATCTTTTTTTTTTCAAATTAAAATACAACAACAAAAGAATGATATAATGATGCCGACAGACGAAATTACATGTAGACCACAAATTACAATTAAGAATTGGGCAATGTCATAAACTTTTAATACTGGTTTGGCTGCATAATTAATAAGGATGGAAAATGTTTCAAAGAAGTCAGAAGGGAAATGACTACATACATACAGAGGTTACACATCACAGAGAGCCTAAGGGACAACACCAAAGTAAAAGTTCATGTAAACATTTAAATAACTTACAGTTTTTATGTGACAACACTTTACACACGGGTTCAAAGTAAGAGGATCGACTTTATTGCACCGGGTTTTATCCTATATGGATCGGGTTTCTTTTCACATAGCGGACTGACGAAAGCGTCACACAATGCACGAACTCCATAGTTCCAGCGACGACTCCCGGGAGTCTCTGAAAAAATTGCATTCGTGCCCTGAATATCGTAGCCCAGCTATACACACTATAACATGCAGCTTTATGAAATGTGACATATCAATAAATTAATCAGCCTATAGGAAACGTACAACATTTCAGTCAACATGCTGTTCAGCCATCTTGGAAATATGGTATTAGTCTAACGCTTTCGGTAACCAAACAGCCATCGAGACAAATTGTAGCCATTATCACGCACTTTCGACAGAGAAATTCACGGCACCTTTTTCAAAATGGAAAATTAAGTACCTATTTCGTCATTGGCACCTTTCCGTCTTGACAGACGATAGTTTCGTACATTGTGCTTCAAAAAGGCTTAATAACTACGATCCATGGCGGTGGCGAGTGTGGCTGGTAAGGCCAATTCTTGCTGCAAATGTTTGCCCACAGTAGGTGCATGTGAAAACATGATCATTTCCACCATTTTGCACCATCTTACGTCTCTCACGCTCTGTGTGTGCTTTATCTGCAATCATTTTCTCCTTTGTCTTTATTCCATTTCTGATAGTTGCCCTCCATGCAACACGTTCAGCGGCGACGTGCTCCCAATGTGCATTATCAATGCCTGTATCAATCATGTCCCGCTTACACACATCTTTGTATCGTAGTAGAGGCCGACCCTGAGATCTCCTACCCGTCTGTAATTCACCAAAAAAGATGTCCTTTGGTATTCTACCATCATCCATCCTCCTAACGTGTCCTATCCATCTAAGTCTACGAAGACTGAGCATGGAATACACCGTTACACAACCTGATCTTTCCAATACTTCAGTATTTGTGATTTTGTCTTGCCACTTAATACCAAGTATTCTTCGCAGACACCGCATATGAAAGCTGTTTAAACGTTTCTCTTGGCGTGAGTAAGTTGTCCAGGTTTCACTGCCATAAAGAAGAGTACTAAGGACACAGGCTTGGTAGACGAGGACTTTTGTTTTGGCAGTAAGCTTCCTGTTCTCCCAGACTCTTTTTGCTAACATGTTCATTGTTGTTGCTGCCTTGCCAATCCTGATGTTGATTTCCTGATCGAGGGATAATTTGCTATTTACCTCTGATCCTAGATATGTAAAATGGTCTACTATCTCCAGTTCGGCGTCGTCAATAAAGATTGATGGTACACCATGTGCACCTTGTGACATAATCTGTGTCTTCTTTTTGTTAATTGTTAAACCAAATTCAGAACAAGCATTGGAGAATGCAGATAGTAGATGTTGTAATTCTTCCTCAGAGTGGGTCGTAATCGCAGCATCATCCTGCAAAAAGCAACTCTCTGATTAGTACCCTGCTAATTTTGGTCTTGGCCTTCAATCTCTGAGCATTATAGAGGCCACCATCTGAGCGTGAGTGAATGTATATACCGTCATCCTGATCACGAAAGGCATATTTCAGTAGAAGTGAAAAGTATATCCCAAAGAGGGTGGGGGCTAGTACACAACCTTGCTTAACTCCACTCTTGATTTCAAACTCTTCTGAAGTTGAGCCATCAAACTTGATTATACCCTTCATGCCTGTGTGGAACGATTCCACAATCGACAGAAGAGTTGGTGGGCAGCCAATCTTCTTTAGTGCTCTGAACAGACCTTCACGACTGACCAAATCGAATGCCTTTGTGAGGTCGATGAAGGCAATAAACAGTGGCTGATTTTGTTCCCGGCATTTTTCTTGCATCTGTCGCAATGAGAATATCATATCAATGGTAGACCGGTTCTGACGGAAGCCGCACTGTGATTCGGGGTAGACTTGATCTCCCAGGACTTGAAGTCTGCGCAGGACAATTCTGGCAAATACTTTCCCAACAATACACAGAAGTGAGATACCCCTATAGTTGTTACAGTCGCTCCGATCTCCCTTGTTCTTGTACAGCGTTATGATGTTTGAATCTTTGAAATCCTGTGGGACTTGTCCTTCTCGCCAGCATAGCTCTATTAGCTGGTGGATCTGTAGAGCGAGTGTGTCTTGCCCACTCCTGATTACCTCTATTGGAATCCCATCCTTACCTGGAGCCTTGCCAGATGCAAGCTCATTTATAGCACACTTAACTTCTGTTATAGTGGGAAGTGTGTCCAGGTGGTCAAGAGTTGGCAGGGCCTCTATGGCGTTGAGGGCATCATCCGCTAGCTTGGTCTCACTTGAGTAAAGCTCTAAATAGTGCTCGACCCATCTATCCATCTGCTGTTTCTTATCAGTGATGATTTCTCCAGTCAAGGTTTTCAGCGGTGCACTTCTTTTGATCATTGGACCACAGGCTTTCTTTATCCCTTCATACATGCTTCTGATGTTTCCCTTATCACTTGCGATTTGAATGGACTCACATAACTTGATCCAATAGTCATTCGCACACTGCCTGGCAGCCTTTTGTACATCCTTCCTCGCTTGCTTCAGCTCACTCAGAGTGTTACGCGTTGGTCTTTCCTTGTTTCTTAAGAGAGCTATCTTCTTTTTATCAATCAAGGGCTGCAGTATCTGGCTGTTTGCCGCAAACCAGTCCTGCCTCTTATGATCCACAGTGCCGTAAACCCCTACCGCTGTTTTATAAATAGTTTCCTTAAGTTTACTCCATTTATCATTTACTATACAATTTTCTGATGTATCATTGAAAGCGTCTTCAAGTTGCTGTTGAAATTCAAAGCACTTTCCAGGATCGTGAGTGTTAATAATATTAATCCTGGGGCTAGACTTGTGTTTAGCTGTGTAGATTCTCTTTGGTCTCAGTCTAACCCTTGCAACAACCAAAGAATGATCTGTATCACAGTCAGCACTGTGGTAACTTCGAGTTAATGATGTATGGTTCAGATGTTGTCTCCGTGTGATAATGAAGTCCAGCTGATGCCAATGGCCGGATCTTGGATGTTTCCATGTGACCTTATGCATCTCTTTTGTTTTAAAAAAGGAGTTTGTAATACATAGGTCATTTCTAGTGCAATGCTCCAGCAGCCTTTGCCCATTATCATTCATGCGACCGATGTTGTATTTTCCAAGGCACACTGGCCATGAACTCGAGTCCTTGCCCACACGAGCATTGAAATCACCGAGCATATAAATGTAGTCGGATTTTGGAACTGCCTTGATCGCAGAGTCTAGCTGCTCATAGAACGTATCCTTCACATCATCAGAGGAAGCGAGTGTCGGTGCATATGCAGTGAGAATGGTGGCAAATCCACAAGAGGTTGCCAAGCGCAGTGATAATAATCTTTCATTACCTCCAGCTGGGATATCAATCATTCCCAGTAGCGAATTCTTCACTGCAAAGCCCACACCGTGTTGCCTTTTTTCTGCCTGCCCTCTTCCCTTCCAAAAAAAGGTGTAATTGTTTTCCCTGAGTGACCCTTCCTCAGCGAGGCGAGTCTCCTGCAGGCCAGCAATATCAATGTTAAGACGATTGAGTTCAGCATCAATCACAGCCGTTTTTCTCACATCGTCAATATTTGTCAAGTCAGTGGAAAATCCTGGACACATGGTTCTCACGTTCCAGGTTGCAAGCCGTAGCTTGAGGTTTCTATTATTCTTTTTATTAGTACCTGGTGCATTGGTTTTACAGCCTGCGATTCAGATTTTGTCCTAGCCCCAAGCACCCATTGAAGCAGGCAGGCTGTGGCGGATCAGCACCCAATTGGCCGGGGGCTGCCCAGCTTGAGGCGGGCGGTAGCTGATCAGTGACACCTGTAGGTGTCTCCCACCGTCAGAGGCAACGCGTGGCGCCCCATGTCTACGCCAACTGACAAGGACTTATAACCCGTAACAGTTGCCTCTCGCTTTGATTCCGAGACCGGTTAAGACCAGGGATGGAGTTATTGCCTCTCCATAGCACAACGCCTGGGCTAAAATAAAGAAACCATGTGTTGCCCATGCAGCATGATCCCTCTCTCGGCCTGCCTAGTTCACTCCAGAGGAAAGTTAACACCTATACATCTAGAACAAGACAAGCTGCAGAAGCTGCCGGATCAGCAAAGCAATGCTCTAACTGTCCGCCTGTCGGAGCTTCGATCCTAGACCAGCTGCCAACCAAGGCTTAGGGCCTGGTCTGCCCTGCCATGACTTATTTTGTCTTTGGGTTGCATTTCCTCGCACCAGGATAAGGCTAGTACCCTCCCAATTGCGCTCTTCCGCCCGAAGCCGTTGGCACAATGTGGGGTGTTGGGTTTGGTAAGCGCCGCCCAACATTTGGCGCTGACAGAAACCAGGTAGTACCGTCTACTGTCATACGGTAGCTCAGTCATATCTGACTAAGACCTGACTGACAAAGTACCTGTTTCGACCGTCGGGGTTTATTAACATTAATTAAGTAACTTCTGTAAATTTAATATTTGTATTAGTGTAGTTTATTGTTTATGTGCTGACGAAGGTTCTAGCTGCAACGTCCATTTTATTTCTTGTGATTGTGCTCTTGTAAAGCTGACCAGTTCCATCCCTCGTTTTCGTTCCCTCATTGTGTTTCTACATCTTTACTGCAGTTTCATACCTCGTTTTTGTAAGCATTGCTATATGTATGGTACGTTACACCTTCCTTAGGTATTTATAAAGGCCATGTTAAAAAACGTCTTAGTGAATTATTTATTATTGATTATTTTCCATGCGTTTCAATGCATATTGTTCTTTTGTTATCTGAGATTAGCTTCATAAGTGATGTTGAATGAAATAACGTATGAGAGGAAAGCGAAAAGGAGGCCAGAATGTCAGACGGGCCTGCCAAATCTTTTTTTTTTGGGGGGGGGGGGGGGGCGTGGGGTGTTTGTTTAACCCTTTGAAAATAAAGTTTGTTCGTTCGTTCGTTCTACCCCTCGTATTCGTTCACTCATTGTATTTCTACTGCTTTAATGCAGTTACACCCTTCGTTTTCATTCACTCATTGATTGTATCTCTACAGCTTTACTGCATTCAACCTCTCGTTTTCATTCACTCATTGATTGTATCTCTACAGCTTTACTGCATTCAACCTCTCGTTTTCGTTCACTCATTGATTGTATCTCTACAGCTTTACTGCAGTTCCCCCATTCGTTTTCGTTCACTCATTGTATTTCTACAGCTTTACTGCAGTTCCACCAATTTCATTTTCAGCGTCTGTGTATGTGGTTCGGTTAGTCTAGCTTTCTACAGATTCAGTTTCTTATATGCGTTTGGTTACGGTAGTGCTGTCATAGTTGTTGGGGGTATTCAATTTTTAGTTGTTCGGGTTGTTAGGCCGTTAGTATGTGTGTGCTTGTTTCATATAGCTCAGCCACTTGTGGTTCTTTTCTTTTTAAGATCATTGCTAGTTTGGAAGCTTTTGAGAAGTGGTGTTATCGCAGGATGCAAATAATAAACTGCGCTGCAAAGAGATCAAATGAATAAATGTGTAAAGACGATGAGGCAAATAGACATCATACCAAAAACAAAAAGAAATATACATTGACTAGGTCACAATGTGACAATAGAGGTCTGTTACTGAAAATACTACAGGTTGAATGCAGAAAAAGAGCCAACATTCTAGGAAAACCACACCACATAGACAAACAAGCAAGCTGGGCTGAAGAGATTCCCGGAGACATGGAGACAATGGAGGGACATGATAAGACAACTTCGACACTAGTCTACGAGTTTATATAACCTAATACATGTGTGAATGCTTTTGGAATTCATCATGACACCTGGGAGGCTGCAGCCAGAGACCGACATTCGTGGCGTGCATCATTGAGCAAAGGTGCAGTCATATGTGAGTCAACCAGGACTGCAAGAGCTGTGAAGAAAAGGCAGGACAGAAAAACCACTGCAGGAAATCCTCCTCCAGAGACGTCAAGCATTCTTTGCCCACATTGTCAAAGAACATTTCGAGCCAAAATAGGCCTTATCAGCCATCTTAGAACCCACGGCTCCACACCTTCAACCCCACTGGATGAAATGAATGGTCATCATCATTCTTGATGGACAAACAACAACCTAATAAATGAATGAAGTGTCACACCTTGGACATTATGAAATGTGGCATATTAATAATCAGGCTGTTGGAAAGGTACAACATTCCAGTTAACATATTCAGCCACATTGGGAATATGGTCTTGGTCTGAAACTTTCGGTAGGAGGTAATCATGTCTTAATAGATCAAAGGTTCTTAAACATTCGGTGTGCTGATGCCGAGGTATAGGGTTCAACCCCTGCATCGGTCAGTTGCACTAAAATATTGACTCATGTCCTTGATTTGGGGACGTAAATTACAAGTGCTTAAAAGTAGGAATGGGTTTGCCTGATGATGAAGGACACGTAATCATCATCATCATGTGCTATGCCGATAAGCGTTGGTGGTCATGTTTCGCCATTTCGCACGATCACCAGAGTCGTTGATCAGCTCTGTATTCTTGTCTCGATTATGCCACGTGGCCAAGCCATTCAGGTATTTACTTTTCTGCCCTCCCCTTGTTCTCTTCTCTTGCCAGTTGTCACCAAGTATCCCAATGTATTTCTTTTCATAACGTGTCCAAACAATTATAACTGTCTATGTCTAACTTCTCTAATCAGTTTACGGTTTTTATTTGTTTCTTCTAGGACTTGGTCATTGATTTTTCTGTCTCTCCAATGTAGGCCCTATTCTTTGCATTTTCCTCAGAAACCACATTTCCACAACCACCAGCCAGATGTTTTCCATATTGTTTGCTCATTGTCTACACTTCACATACATACAAAAGTACATGTTCTATGTAGCGCCTAAACACTCAGTTTCTTGTTGCAAATGACATCTTTTTATGGGTCAGTATATTTTTCATCTTCCAAAAGACTACCTTCGTCACGGCGATTCTTGTTCTAATCTCTTCAAGGCATCTCCCATCAGATGCTAAGACTATTCCGAGATAATTGTACCGATTCACATGTGCAAGAATATTCCCCATTTTCTTGTATATTACATTGTAGTATTTCCTTCCTCCTAGTGACTTCAGGTCAGGTCTTAGTCAGATATGACTGAGCTACCGTATAACAGTAGACGGTACTACCTGGTTTCTGTTAGCGCCGAAACGTTGGGCGGCGCTTACCAAACCCGACACCCCACATTGTGCCAACGGCTTCGGGCGGAAGAGCGCAATTGGGAGGGTACAAGCCTTACCCTGGTGCGAGGAAATGCAAGCTAAAGACAAAATGTCATGGCAGGGCAGACCAGGCCCTAAGCCTTGGTTGGCGACTGGTCTAGGATCGAAGCTCCGACAGGCGGACAGTTAGAGCATTGCTTTGCTGATCCGGCAGCTTCTGCAGCTTGTCTTGTTCCAGATGTAGGGGTGTTACCTTTCCTCTGGAGTAAACTAGGTAGGCCGAGAGAGGGATCATGCTGCATGGGCAACACATGATCTCTATATTTTAGCCCAGGCTTTGTGCTATGGAGAGGCAATAACTCCATCCCTGGTCTTAACTGGTCTCGGAATCAAAGCGAGAGGCAACTGTTACGGGTTATAAGTCCTTGTCAGTTGGCGTAGACATGGGGCGCCACGCGTTGCCTCTGACGGTGGGAGACACCTATAGGTGTCACTGATCAGCTACCGCCCGCCTCAAGCTGGGCAGCCCCCAGCCAATTGGGTGCTGATCCGCCACAGCCTGCCTGCTTCAATGGGTGCTTGGGGCTAGGACAAAATCTGAATCGCAGGCTGTAAAACCAATGCACCAGGTACAAACAAAAATAAAAATAGAAACCTCAAGCTACGGCTTGCAACCTGGAACGTGAGAACCATGTGTCCAGGATTTTCCACTGACTTGACCAATATTGACGATGTGAGAAAAACGGCTGTGATTGATGCCGAACTCAATCGTCTAAACATTGATATTGCTGGCCTGCAGGAGACTCGCCTCGCTGAGGAAGGGTCACTCAGGGAAAACAACTACACCTTTTTCTGGAAGGGTAGAGGGCAGGCAGAAAAAAGGCAACATGGTGTGGGCTTTGCAGTGAAGAATTCGCTACTGGGAATGATTGAAATTCCAGCAGGAGGAAATGAAAGACTATTATCCCTGCGCTTGGCAACCTCTTGTGGGTTTGCCACCATTATTACTGCATATGCACCGACACTCGATTCCTCTGATGATGTGAAGGATTCGTTCTATGAGGAGTTAGACTCCGTGATCAAGGCAGTTCCAAAATCTGACTACATTTATATGCTCGGTGATTTCAATGCTCGTGTGGGCAAGGACTCGAGTTCATGGCCAGTGTGCCTTGGAAAATACAACATCGGTCGCATGAATGAAAATGGGCAAAGGCTGCTGGAGCATTGCACCAGTAATGACCTATGTATTACAAACTCTTTTTTTAAAACAAAAGAGATGCATAAGGTCACATGGAAACATCCAAGATCCGGCCATTGGCACCAGCTGGACTTCATCATCACACGGAGACAACATCTGAACCATATATCATTGACTCGTAGTTACCACAGTGCTGACTGTGATACGGATCATTCTTTGGTTGTTGCAAGGGTTAGACTGAGACCAAAGAGAATCTACACAGCTAAACACAAATCTAGCCTCAGGATTAATATTATTAACACTCATGATCCTGAAAAGTGCTTTCAGTTTCAACAGCAACTTGAAGACGCTTTCACTGATACACCAGAAAATTGTACAGTAAATGAAAAGTGGGGTCAAATTAAGGAAACTCTTTATAAAACTGCCGTAGGGGTTTACGGCACTGTGGATCATAAGAGGCAGGATTGGTTTGCGGCCAACAGCGAGACTCTGCAGCCCTTGATTGATAAGAAGAAGAAAGCTCTTTTAAGAAACAAGGAAAGACCAACGCGTAACACTCTGAGTGAGCTTAGGCAAGCTAGGAAGGATGTGCAAAAGGCTGCCAGGCAGTGTGCAAATGATTATTGGATCAAGTTATGTGAGTCCATTCAAATCGCAAGTGATAAGGGAGATATAAGAAGCATGTATGAAGGAATAAAGAAAGCCTGTGGTCCAGTGATCAAAAGAAGTGCACCATTGAAAACCTTGACTGGAGAAATCATCACTGATAAGAAACAGCAGATGGACAGATGGGTAGAGCACTATTTGGAGCTTTACTCAAGTGAGACCAAACTAGCGGATGATGCCCTCAACGCCATAGAGGCTCTACCAACTCTTGACCACCTGGACACACTTCCCACCATAACAGAAGTTAAGTGTGCTATAAATGAACTTGCATCTGGCAAGGCTCCAGGTAAGGATGGGATTCCAATAGAGGTTATCAGGAGTGGGCAAGACACACTCACTATACAGATCCACCAGCTAATAGAGCTATGCTGGCGTGAAGGACAAGTCCCACAGGATTTCAAAGATTCAAGCATCATAACACTGTACAAGAACAAGGGCGATCGGAGCGACTGCAACAACTATAGGGGTATCTCACTTCTGTGTATTGTTGGAAAAGTATTTGCCAGAATTGTTCTGCGCAGACTTCAAGTCCTAGGAGATCAAGTCTACCCCGAATCACAGTGTGGCTTTCGACAGAACCGGTCTACCACTGATATGATATTCTCATTGCGACAAATGCAAGAAAAATGCCGTGAACAGAATCAACCACTGTTTATTGCCTTCATCGACCTCACAAAGGCATTTGATTTGGTCAGTCGTGAGGGTCTGTTCAAGGCACTAAAGAAGATTGGCTGCCCACCAACTCTTCTGTCCATTGTGGAATCGTTCCACACAGGCATGAAGGGTATAATCAAGTTTGATGGTGCAACTTCTGAAGAATTTGAAATCAAGAGTGGAGTTAAGCAAGGTTGTGTACTAGCTCCCACCCTCTTTGGAATATACTTTTCACTTCTACTGAAATATGCATTTCGTGATCAGGATGGTGGTATATACATTCACTCACGCTCAGATGGCGGCCTCTACAATGCTCAGAGATTGAAGGCTAAGACCAAAATTAGGAGGGTACTGATCAGAGAGTTGCTTTTTGCAGATGATGCTGCAGTTACGACCCACTCTGAGGAAGAATTGCAATGTCTACTATCTGCATTCTCCAATGCTTGTTCTGAATTTGGTTTAACAATTAGCAAAAAGAAGACACAGATTATGTCACAAGGTGCACATGGGGTACCATCAATCTTTATTGATGACGCCGAACTAGAGATAGTAGACCATTTTACATATCTAGGATCAGTGGTAAATAGCAAATTATCCCTAGATCAGGAAATCAACATCCGGATTGGTAAGGCAGCAACAACAATGAACAGGTTAAGAAAAAGAGTCTGGGAGAACAGGAAGCTTACTGCCAAAACAAAAGTCCTTGTCTATCAAGCCTGTGTCCTTAGTACTCTTCTCTATGGCAGTGAAACCTGGACAACTTACTCACACCAAGAGAACAACTTAAACAGCTTTCATATGCGGTGTCTGCGAAGAATTCTTGGTATTAAGTGGCAAGACAAAATCACAAATACTGAAGTATTGGAAAGATCAGGTTGTGTGACAGTTTATTCCATGCTCAGTCTTCGTAGACTTAGATGGATAGGACATCTTAGGAGGATGGATGATGGTAGAATACCAAAGGATATATTTTTTGGTGAATTACAGATGGGTAAGAGATCTCAGGGTCGGCCTCTACTACGATACAAAGATGTGTGTAAGCGGGACATGATTGATACAGGCATTGATAATGCACATTGGGAGCAAGTCGCCGCTGAACGTGTTACATGGAGGGCAAATATCAGAAATGGAATAAAGTCAAAGGAGAAAATTATTGCAGAAAAGTCACACACCAAGCGTTTGAGACGTAAGATGGTGCATGATGGTGGAAATGACCACGTGTTCACATGCACCCACTGTGAACGGACATTTACAGCGCAAATTGGCCTTATCAGTCACACTCGCTACCGCCATAGTTAAAAGTTATTATGCCTTTTTAAAGCACAAACTATCGTCTGTCAAGACGGCAAGGTGCCAATGTAAAGTGACTACCATAATCTGTGTATTCTTACACTTTAATTCTAGCCCCAGTTGGTCAACAACCGCATCTACTACATGTTACATATCTTGATCATTGTCTACACTGGTAATGGGGTAAACTAATCCACACACAAGAATCAGTTCAGTCCAAAAGGAGTAGCAGCAAATGTGTGGACTATGCTTTAGTTCAAAGCGAACAAAAAACAAAATACATACTTTCGGTTTTTAAAAAAAAAAAAACAGTAAGCGGGGACTGCTATAGCTAGCATTACGCAGTTTTCACAGAGAATTCTGTAGTACCTATTGCATGTGGTTGCATCGACCCCCAAAGCCATACTGTGGTGCATGTACCTGTGTCCTTTGTGGTTTGGGTTGCTCAGCCGTTTCTATTTTATCTACTTCATGGTATAGTTGTTTTTTATGTTTGTAGCTCAGCAGTTAGCGGTTAGCGTTAGGTGTAGCACAGAAGTTAGTATTTCATGTAGCTCAGCTGTTTGTTGTTTATGTAGCCTAACACACACCCTTTGTTGCAAGTGAAGTATTTATAAGTTAACTAGCTGACCCGGCCCGGCTTCGCCCAGTTCCTGGTAGGGAGCATCTCATTTAATTCATATAAGTAGTCATATAAGTTCTCGTTCCCGTTACCGACTGTCTGTCTGTCTGTCTGTCTGTATGTATGTATGTATGTATGTATGTATGTATGTCTGTCTTTCTGTCTGTCTTTCTGTCTGTCTGTCTGTCTGTCTGACCCGGCCCGGCATCGCCCAACTCCTGGTGTGGAGCATCTCATTTAATTCATATAAGTAGTCATATAAGCTCCCGTTCCCGTTCCCGACTATTTATCTGTCTGTCTGTCTGTCTATATGTCTGTCTGTCTGTCTGTCTGTCTGTCTGATCCGGCCCGGCATCGCCCAACTCCTGGTGTGGAGCATCTCATTTAATTCATATAAGTAGTCATATAAGTTCCCGTTCCCGACTGTCTGTCTGTCTGTCTGTCTGTCTGTCTGTCTGTCCTGTCCTGTCTGTCTGTCTGTCTGTCTGCCTGTCTGTCTAATCATTTATTGGTTGCAGTTAGAACAACCTTAGATAAACGAAGACCAACTTACAAAAAGCATTAGAAAGAGCACTTGAAAGATCTTTACATCTTCCCCAACAATTAACTTGGGTAAATGGAGCGGCGGCAGCAGCATCAGCAGAAGAAGGAAAAGGAGGAGTAGACAACTGCAGCGAAAAGGTGGGTCTGTCTATCTATCTGACCCGGCGTGGCTTCGCCCAGCTCCTGGACGGGTAGCGTCTCATTAAATTCATACAACAAAAAAAGTAACTTAAAAGAATGTCCTTCCACACACCATCCATTATTTTTAATGAAAACTCTTTCTAATCACCTGCATGACTACAGTAACTTCTTAAGCATAAAAAGATGAGTTACAATGTTATGCATTGTGCATTATTTTTATGAAAACTTTGAAAATGCCTTAAAGATTGTATCATTATTTATTATAACTCATATGCCGGTACATAACTATAGACACAGAGTTTATAAATCTTTGAAAACGATGCCACAATATGACTATAAGGTATAAAGAAAAGTTAATCCCCTTGAAATAACTTTTACAGAGTTAGGTCCCCTGAGATATATGAAATTATAATGAAAAATGGAAAATTAAATAATATTGGGTAAGCAGCCGATTTCACACTAAAAACATATGACAGTGGGCTGCGCTGGAATGAAAGGAAGACGTGTAGAAAATTTCATCTCAATCGGATGGGCCGTTCGCGAGCGCATAAAGGACATATGGACAGACAGACGGAGATCGCCTTTTATATATAAGATAATTGTCAAAACTATACACGATTACAATACCGATATTATTTCTGAAACACTATACACAAACTGCACCCCGAAGAAGTTATAAAATTTAGGTAGGCATAGAAATGCTATAGATATATAGATATAGATTTATTTATTTATTTATTTTTGTCCTGACACTTCAACCTTCATTTGCATTTATTTATTTTTTTCTTATTTTTTTTCAGTATGTCGAGTTTTCGCCGGCGGTTTTTGGATGCCATTCGATGTAGAAGACACATGAGACGGCGGCCTGCGGGCAGCAGCATGTCCCGCACATCACAAACCTACATACACAGTGGTCATCATATCAGTGACCCGTCTCGCTTGGACAGTACTTCATACAGCGCCTACAAACGAAGTAGCAGCAAGTTCCTGGAAAATGCGCAACCACTCAAGGCACTTACCACAAGCAATAACAATAGGACCAATCTTGACCACCCGAACCCGGACCAGCGCAACGGTATGGACAACGCCAGTAGTGACGTTTAGGAGAAGAACGTCCAGTCATTGTATAGTGTAGCGCATGGTATGTATCTTCATGCATATTGTTCTTTTGTTGTCTGTCCACTCATTGTATAGTGTGGCATAGGGTATGTATCTTCATGCATATTGTTCTTTTGTTGTCTGTCCAGTCATTGTATAGTGTAGCGTATGGTATGTATCTTCATGCATATTGTTCTTTTGTTGTCTGTCCACTCATTGTATAGTGCAGCGTATGGTATGTATCTTCATGCATATTGTTCTTTTGTTGTCTGTCCAGTCATTGTATAGTGTAGCGTACGGTATGTATCTTCATGCATATTGTTCTTTTGTTGTCTGTCCAGTCATTGTATAGTGTAGCGTATGGTATGTATCTTCATGCATATTGTTCTTTTGTTGTCTGTCCACTCATTGTATAGTGCAGCGTATGGTATGTATCTTCATGCATATTGTTCTTTTGTTGTCTGTCCAGTCATTGTATAGTGTAGCGTACGGTATATATCTTCATGCATATTGTTCTTTTGTTGTCTAAGATTAGCTTCATAAGTGATGCATGAATGAA
>JACEFZ010027833.1:50000-207500 GCA_014155875.1 Cepaea nemoralis | reverse complement strand
ATACACAGTCGGTACCTGAATATTTGAATATTCTTCTTCATCTGCAACAGGGGAGGGGCGGGGGGAGGAGTGGAGGAGAAGAAGAAGAATGAGAAGGAAAAAAAATATGGAGCAAACAATTCAATCTCTAGAAACGTAGATCTTCAGAAGACGAATGACTTTCTTGGATTTAAAAAGAAATTAAATAAATAAAATATCTCTGAAACAATTCTATATGAAAGAGGCTTCTGTGAAAGAATGAAAATTGAGAATATCGAGGTATTCTGATCATATTAAACGAAATAACAATGTATAGAAAACTATAATGAGGGGAAAACTTGAAGGCAGAAAGAGAGGCACTCCAGAATATAAACGGAATTTCAACATGGAGACGTGGTCGGACTGAGGTAGCTCAGACCTGACTACGTTTTTCTCTGGCTTGTACACACACACAACATTACAATTTAGTTAAGGACTGTGTAGATGTTGCAAATATAATAAAAGGATGTTATATAACGCCCCCAGACCACCTCCCCATTTTTCCCCCTTTTCGCCCGTGTCACAGGAGCGTAGTGGCGATCCGCTCCCTTGGTAGCCCATCGTGCGTCTGAATGCACATCAGGAAAGGATTTTTCAAAAAAAAAAATGTTGTTGGAAAAATGGTTTCCCATGTCGACCCGAGATTTTTTTTTTTTTTGCGCTCGCTCGCTTTGAACTCAAGCGTGTGGGTTATCTTTCCCTATTAACAGTGTCCCATCAGGCAAACCCACTCCGACTTCAGAGGTAGGGCGCCGACTCAGAATAAACTGATTGCTAGGAAATGTCTAGTTTAGTTTAGTCTATGGATCAACATCACGGCACACGAGTGTAACCCATAAGTGCTCCGTTCTCCTCCTAACTCAAACCTGAGTTTGGAGAAACTCAGCTCAGTGCACGAACTCCGTAGCACCGGCGAGGATCCTGAAATACTTTGGGTAGATTTTTAACTCAAAATTTTGCCCCGGCAGCGCAGTTAGGCTACTCTTTTTCGATTTCCAACTGCCAAGGGATTTTTTACGTGTGCAACAATACACACGGCCCTCCGATCTCACTACCCAGAGACCAGGGGAAATTTTGTTACTAGAAGTCCACGTGAAAATATCCCGGCCCTCACCGGGGCTTTAACCCGGGACCTCCAGCACTCGAGGCGGACACCATACCTCGAGACCACGCAACCGACTATTAGGAAATGTCTTGGAAATAAAGTCTGCTGGTGTCAATCAATCATGTGCCATGCTGGAAAGCGTGGGCGGTCATGATTCGCCATTTCACTCGATCACCAGAGTCGTGGATCAGCTCAGTGTTCCTGTCTCGTCCATGCCATGTGGCCAAGCCATCCAGGTGTGCTATTTACAATATCACCCACCGATCTCTGACTGGACTATGAAAGTATGGTTCTAGTATGATATGCCCAATGAGCATTAAGACATGTGAAAGGACATCACCCACCGAGCTCTGATTGGACTATAAAAGTATGGTTCTAGTATGATATGCCCAATGAGCATTAAGACATGTGAAAGGACATCACCCATCGAGCTCTGATTGGACTATAAAAGTATGGTTCTAGTATGATATGCCCAATGAGCATTAAGACATGTGAAAGGATATCACCCCCCCCCCCCCCCCCCCCGAGCTCTGATTGGACTATAAAAGTATGGTTCTAGTATGATATGCCCAATGAGCATTAAGACATGTGAAAGGACATTACCCACCGAGCTCTGATTGGACTATAAAAGTATGGTTCTAGTATGATATGCCCAATGAGCATTAAGACACGTGAAAGGATATCACCCCCCCCCCCCCCCCCCGAGCTCTGATTGGACTATAAAAGTATGGTTCTAGTATGATATGCCCAATGAGCATTAAGACATGTGAAAGGACATCACCCACCGAGCTCTGATTGGACTATAAAAGTATGGTTCTAGTATGATATGCCCAATGAGCATTAAGACATGTGAAAGGATATCACCCCCCGAGCTCTGATTGGACTATAAAAGTATGGTTCTAGTATGATATGCCCAATGAGCATTAAGACATGTGAAAGGATATCACCCCCCGAGCTCTGATTGGACTATAAAAGTATGGTTCTAGTATGATATGCCCAATGAGCATTAAGACATGTGAAAGGATATCACCCCCCGAGCTCTGATTGGACTATAAAAGTATGGTTCTAGTATGATATGCCCAATGAGCATTAAGACATGTGAAAGGATATCACCCCCCGAGCTCTGATTGGACTATAAAAGTATGGTTCTAGTATGACATGCCCAATGAGCATTAAGACATGTGAAAGGATATCACCCACCGAGCTCTGATTGGACTATAAAAGTATGGTTCTAGTATGATATGCCCAATGAGCATTAAGACATGTGAAAGGATATTTCTCTTTATCTACTAATGATGACAACTCAGTGGTGAAAGCGTTACTGACGCAAATCGCATTCCCAAACACCGCGTTCGAAACACAGCTAAGGGCGATTTGGCATCAGTCCGAATGCATTGGTTTTCATTATCATCATCCAGTGCCTTGCCGGCTGGTGTGGCAGATAATGAGCTTCCAAACATTGCGATCTCCGACGACATGGATCAGTTTTATGTATTGACTCCCTTCACACACAAGACTGTCAAGAATTTTCTCACGCTGTCTTCCTCTATCACTCTTTGCGCAAATCGTTCCGGTTGTCACAACATATTCCAGCTTGTGTCTTCTCATAATGTGACGAAAAGATTATGGTGGCTTCTTTCTTATGTTTGTGATAATTTGTCTTTGCGAGTTAGCTTCCCTCAAAATGTCCAGATTGCTCATTTTGGCTGTCCAATTAATTTTCAGCAATCTTCTAAAAAAAACAACATCTCTAGGACAATCTGGGAATGTTTCGCCTGTTTACTACATGTCCAGGATTCGCAGCCGTATGTTAATATTGGTTCTATATAAAACGCAAGAATTCTTTTTCTAAAGTTCAAGGAAATGAATTATTGAACAAAATGTTCTTCATTTGATAAAATGCAGTTTTTTTCTTGTCCTATATGTGATACATCCTCCGTCTAATGTTATCCATGTGCCTAGATATCTGAATTGCTGCACTTGTCCCAAAAATAACGTCATTAACTTTGTTGGTTTTTATACATAGGTATAAGTGTCGGTCGATCAAAAACCAATGGCAAACTACTGAATGTAAACTTGCCAAGAAATCACAAACAGCCAAACAATTGTGGGGTGGACTGCGACATCCTGAAAGGATATGCACCTAAATTTTAACTGATACTCCCTCCCCTCTGATCTGGGTAGGGGGAGGGGGAGGTAGTGGAACGGACGTCTGGCATTCTTGAACAAATGGCAACAAGATATTAAGAACTCTTTTGCATGCTGTGCACAATAAAATGTCATTCCGTATCTGCGAACCGAAAAGAGTTTGCTTAATAGACCGTTTATTCTCTTCTTATCCATTTTATCTTTTTAGTAAAATATCTCCCTTAGCTAGGAAATAGGATGGCAGACGGAAAAATTATCGACAGGAAGACCGAAAGTAGTAATTTCCTTTAGCTCGGGAAATTTGAACGTAATGGATTGACTTCACATGATGACGTCACATGGCCGCGTATAAGAAAAAAAAATGAATCACCAAAACAACGAAAAATGAGTATTGAATCCACATTTTTTTTTTTTTTTTTTTTTTTTTTGGCGGGGGGGGGGGGGGGGTCTAAATTGACCTGTATACTACTTTCTATTGATGTGAAAGCCTCTCTTGTTGTTTGTATTCTTATAATACTATTACTTTCAGTTCCCCAACAGTCTACATTGTATATGTCGTTGCCAAAGCTGAATTTATTTCAAAATGAGAAAACCTACCCACACGTTAATATTATAGCATATGTGCTTCCAATATATACACATGTGACCTCTGGCAGGTGTTCTTGCATTAAGCTGAGGGTGACAGTTATGGTGATTGTCGTTATGATGATGATGATGATGATGATGATGATGATGATGATGATGATGATGGTGGTGGTGGTGGTGGTGGTGGTGGTGGTGAAAGTGATAAGTATGATGGTATTTCTTCATCATCATCATCAAGTGACGTGCCGGTTGGCGTAGGCGTTCATGGCTCTACACAGATCTCGGTCCCTGGTGTTCTGGATCAACTCTGCTGATGATATTCCTCCGTGCCACCGTCTCAGTTCGTCCAGCATCATTTCTCTTGGTCTGCCTCTGCCTCTCTTCCCCTTGGTCTTTCTAGTTGTCACGATGTTCTCTAATGCCTCTCTTGTCATCACATGACCAAAGAAAGAAAGGTATTTCTTACGCATTTAAAAATTAAAGAAAATTAGGAAATAAAACATATCTAAAAGAATGATGATCACACACCACAGACGAGACAGGTTTCAGTATTATGTGACTAGTGGGTTCAAAAACAATTCTCAGAATCCCCGATAAGAACTGAGTTGTCAATCAATAAGTACACAACTTACTTATGGATTAGGAAAGGAAAACTAATAAGGAATGGAGTTATTCACCACATCCCTTAATGATTAGGAATTTATATATCCATCCATCATGTGCTATGCCGGATAGCGTGGGCGGTCATGTCTCGCCATTTCACTTGATCACAAGAGTCGTGCATGAGCTCAGTGTACCTGTCTCAACCATGCCACGTGGTCAAGCCATCCATGTATTTACTTCTCTGTCTTCCCCGTTAATAGTTGTCACCAAGTTCTCCAATTTATGTCTTCTCATAACATCTCCATAATATTTTGAATGTCTGCGTCTAATATCCCTAGTAAATTTACTATTTTCATTTGTTTCTTTTAGTACTTGGTCATTATTTTTTCTGTCTGCCCATGGCATTCTTTGCATTCTCCTCAGAAATCACAATTCCACAGCCATTAGATCTTTTTCATCATGACTGCTCATTGTCCAAGCTTCACATTCATACAAAAGTACACAGGTTCTATGTAGCACCTCAACACTCTTTTTCTCTTTTCAGTTGACATATGTTTATTGACATATGTGACAACACCGGCCTGGTTCTCGGTGGTTGTCGATATATAATAATTTTGGGTTCGTGATTAACACCTGTCTTTCCTTTTACTAGATCGTCCCCAGGACGGTTCCCGGACGACTCTATCCATATGACGACTGTGGATACAAGAAGACACCTAACTGACTACAAGAGAACAATCTTATAAAAGGCGAATCTAGAATCTTTATTGGAGATTCAGACTCTGCCCAACCGACAGACAACAGACGGACTAACAGACATGGAACAATTAGCTGGGTGAGAGTAGTCTGCTGGACATTCTCATCATTCCACTCGACAGAGATCAATGTCTTTAGTGTCTGTATGTAAACAAGGTGATAAGAGTACTTTCACCTGCACCCGTATGATGCCGCCTGGAACCTTGGCACTCGAGCCTGGCAAGTTTCAACTGTCACTTGACATTTGGCTTCAGCACCATATAGCTTCACAGCAAACAGTCACTCGCCATAGCCACCAGAAAAGAATGCCACATCACACAGCAAAGGCCCACAGCACACAGCACAGGTCCACAGCACAGGTCCACAGCACACAGGAATCAGCAGCAGCAAAGGGCAGTCGCCCACCGCCCCTAGTTAACAGCACAGGGGTTCCTGTAAGCAAGAACAGGCCAGGTGTACATATCCATCACACCCTTGCATAATACATACTACACCAAAAGTATACACTGACTCCATCGATATCTTGTGGTCAGGCCCTTGAGCTCAGACCGCATCGTATGTCTGAACTCCCAGACATATCTCACGGACAGATTAGGTTACAGCTCCTAGTAATCCTAACTTAAGTCCAGTAGCCTTTCAGCCACGCGTCTCATCCCTAGTAAATAGTCAATAGGATGACACATTCCCTACCAGCTCATACCTAATGGATATTAGATAGAGAGACAGGGTCCCTTCCTGAGGATGGTAACGTTCCATACCTCCTATGGAGATCATCAAGTGTTATGGTCGGGATCATCTTTCTTAATCACAATCTGTCTCATCAGAAAAGTACAGAAGCATATCAGGATATTTCAGGTTAGTACTCTATGACCTCTCCAAGATTACTGGAAGATGCTCAGGCTACAATGTTAACTAACCTGAAGTACTGAATTAGAGACCTGACAAACAACAAAAGAGTTTCATGTACTTGTGTTTGTCGCTTCCCCTCTTCCTTCCTCGGATACCTGGATTTCTGCGGTGTGTGGGTGTATGTATATAGATAGACACTCATCACATAAATACATTACTTAGGCTGCCTAGGAATTGGGTCAAATCATCACCCCAAACAATCTGGTTCCGATGAAAGTATAGAGACAATAGAAAGATAGACCCGCCTGACAGATCATTCCTTTCTCAGCAAAGGAAGTATAGAGTCAGACAACACTAATGAAATACACACGATACATGAGTGGGTGTTTCCCCACCGCTATACTGGCCCACGGTTCAATCCCTAGTAGATGTGAAGATATCTTTCCCCCCTTCCAGACTAAGCCCAGTTAAATAACAACAGGCCTATGGGCGATAATCACGTCACAGCTTATAGCCTCCTACGTAGTCGGGTTTCACCGTAACGAGATGGTTCTCGCTCGTCACACGAGTGCTTGACAAGTACTGTTTTCAATCACGCCACTGATGATGATCGAAAGGCACTAATATCAACCTCGTCCGATTAAGGGAATCAAATGCAAGCTCTGTTCAAGAGGAATTCTTCTGTTAGAATCATAACTTCCCTCAACTGCCCCATTATTAAGATAGGGCGTCGAATGTATGGTTAATTTGCGTCCACCAGACTGCTCGACTTGAGCTGGCTCGCAAAAACACATTCCGTCTTGTCTGTTGAAGACTGGTCTCAGCTTAATCTAGGTCATAGTACACACACAGGCTTGCTACACCAACTAGCCTGTCTGGTCGAGACTTAACTAACAGCTGGTGTATGCTGACCCGAGGTCAACGTGTACATATCGGTCAGAGCACAGATACGGCGCAACTGGCCGGCCTGGTTGATAATTGACCCACAACTGTAATGCAAACTTTAGTTAAGCGACGCCAAGTATAAAAGTGTTTTACCTTTAAAGCTTAGGAACAATTATTCAACAGACAGCGACCCGGTAGGTTCATCAAGCCTTGAGCTGTAGGTCCACTCTCTGGATCCCCAAAGGTACAACATGATACAGCTGGTCAAAGACACGGCCTCTCGTCTCAGGGACAACAATGCCACCACTGTAGATCAATCTCTGCTTCCTTAAGAGCTTCACAGATTACAGCTGGCGGACACGGCCGTGAAAGGATAGCTACCACAACACCATTAGCTGTAGAACATTCTCCGGCTCCCCGTGATGCCACTAATACAACTGGCTATCGAAGCGGCCACCTTTCTTGATGACTGGCTACCGAATGGCCTCTTCGTGTCAGCTCCGGAAGAACACACTCCCCGGAAACTGCCGAAGAGTTCCGAGTATATTACCTCACGAAAGTGAAGGCAACTCATCATTCCCCGAGGTTTAGCAGAGGGTGCGATTTACAAAAGAAAAGATCTACGCACACTCAAAGAGTTATGATTATCGGGACCCGTGAAGTTCATGACAATCCCGATACACAACATCTCAAGGACCCAGAAGACGGTCCTAACACTTTTTACTCGGAAATCCCCACTCACCCGCCTTAAAAGGTGGCCTAGCCACCAAGACAGGGTGGGACAGTGTGGGTACTGTGTTGTCCCGTCTGAAACCCACGTGCGTTTCGCGACAGGTCAGTATATTTTTCATCTTGCTAAAGGCTGGCTTCGCCTTGGCGATTCATGTTCTAATCTCTTCAAGACATTTTCCATTAGATGATATTACTGTTCCGAGATAATTGTACGTATTCACTTGTTGAAGAATATTCCCAATTACTTGTATATTACTTTGTGGTATTTCGTTCTTCCTAGTGACGACTATAATCTGTGTCAGTTAGTTAGTTAGTTAGTTAGTCGAGGTTCCAACTTCACGGCAACGGGTCGTTCCCATTATGCTCCATTCCCGTGCTAGCGAATATCACACAAAATGCTCCCCACTGTCCAATGTGAAAAGTGGACTAGACGGGAGTCTCGGCAATCCATCAAGCCCGCACAAGTACACTGTGCATAATGCCGCCATCGGAATGTCAAAACAAAATTCATCCACGAATACCACAGTTCATCGTCGATGGGCTCGGCAGTCACCAGAAAGACCTCATTGACCCGGGTTTTCTCACATGGCTCGGTCTCTCACCGCAGGGCGACCCGCCGAAAGTGTCGCACAAAGCATGAACTCCGCAGCTTCAGCGCCGACTCCCAGGAGTCTCCTGAAAAATGCACTCGTGAACCGACAGGGCAAAACAGTCAATTCAGCAACCGCCGGTAGCCATTGTTCCTAACATCATGCAGATCACTGTACAGGAAAGATTTAAAAGCATTCCACGCGAATTTCACAGCTCACGGTGTCGCGCACGCACTCACTCAGTGACGTGCGATGATCTTGACTCACCACCGGTTGTGTGAGGCCGATTGCTGCTTTCACACAAATCACTCTTGCACGACTCCATGTTACAGGAAAACCTCAAAAGATGCTTTTAAATTTGAAGCACGTATGGACATCTTTCACGTTTAACAGTGTTGCTAAAGAAGTTCGTGACCTGACAATGAAGGCTTGAGTAACTCGGCTTTGACTAAACAATAAAGTCTGGTCACTATGTTAGCTTAATAATATCCATTTAATGTAGAATGGCCACTGTTGGTTGTAGTACGGCTTCAGAATATTTCCTGTATGCAATCACGCTGTCATAATTGAAGTATGCGTTTTAAGACTCCAGAATCTCGGGAATTATATATTGATTATTGTTTGGCTTGTTAAAGATTGCTGTAATAAGTTTTGTGTACGTTTCGATAAGCTTTTGTTTCTTCAGTTTGATTTTTGATGTATGTTATAATTGTTTAACACTGTTATTAAAATTATAATTTCGTTGCAGACTGATTCTTTCAAAGTGAACATACGAGATTTCTCAAACCATGCAAGATATTTCACAGTTATAAGAAATACGTTATAAGAAATCTGTGTCTTTTTACAATTTAATTCTAACCATAGTTGTTCACTGTGTGCAACAACCGCATCTACTAATTGTTGCAGATCCTGCTCACTGTCTGCAATCAATAATGTATCATTTGTATATCTGTTATTGATGTCTCGTCCTCCGGTGATGATTCCATTTATATCTTGTACATTTCTGAAAATAGGTTCACTGTACAGAGAACTTGGTTATGCAGATGATATAGATATTATAGGGGAGAATGAACAAAAGACATTGAAAATATTGACTCACTTAAAGGGAAAAGCCCAACAGATGGGGCTGGTTAGCAACCAAAATAAGACAGAATATATGGTAATTTCAAGAGAAGGAATGGCTAAAAACTCTGGCCACATACAAATAGATAATATGACCATTAAAAGAACGGAAATATACAAATACCTGGGTACAATCTTCAACTGCTCCAACATCATAAGGGAAGAAATACAAACTAGAATCAATTCTGGAAAAAAGATATACTATGACTACAACATCTTCTAAAATCAAATGCGCTATCTCGTAACATCAAAATTACAATATACAAACACTGATCAGACCAGTTGTGCTGTATGGCTCTGAAACCTGGAGTACAACGAAAGGAGACGAAGCCTTGTTACAAACCTTTGAGAACAAAGTTTTAAGACGCATCTTTGGATCCATTAGGGATACACAAAGTGGAGAGTGGAAAAGAAGAAGTAACAAAGACATTTATGATCTGTTTAAGTCACTGGTATCATGAAGGCTAATAGACTACAATGGCTAGGGCATATAGAAAGAATGGAAGATAGGGAAACAAAACTCGCTTACGCTCAGGAAATAAATGACCGTAGACCCCGAGGTAGACCAAGAAGACGGTGGAGAGATAATATGTATACAGACCTACAAGCACTTGGAATCAACGACTGGCAAGAGAAGGTCAACCAGAGAGACGAATGGAAACGGATTGTATCTGCAGCAAAGAACCTCAATGGCTCGGATCGCTGAAGAAGAAGAAGAAGAAGAAGAAGAAGAAGAAGAAGAAGAAGAAGAAGAAGAAGAAGAAGAAGAAGAAGAAGCAGAAGCAGAAGAAGAAGAAGACGAAGAAGAAGAAGAAGAAGAAGAAGAAGAAGAAGAAGAAGAAGAAGAAGAAGAAGAAGAAGAAGAAGAAGAAGAAGAAGAAGAAGAAAACGAAGAAGAAGAAGACGAAGAAGAGGAAGTATAGAGAAAAAAGATCCGGAGACAATACACATCCCTGTCTCACACCTCTCTTAGTAGACTGATATTGTCCCACTTCATTACCAATCCTTATGGTATCTTGTTGTTTCCAATATATGATTTTATAAATCTAATGTCTTTACCATCAATTTATAGATCTGCAAGCATCTCTACCATGTTAACATGCCTTACTCTATCGAAAGGCTTTGTGTAGTCAATAAAGCAAAGATGTATATCTTTGTTTACTTCTATAGCACGTTCAATTACTGCTCGCAGCATATACACATCATTTACTGTACCCTTTCCTTCCACAAACCCACATTGTTCTTCTCCTATTTCAGGTTGCATTTTCTTCTAACTCTTTGCATGAAAGTTCGTAGCAAAATCTTCGTGATGTGACTCTTTATACTAACAGTTCGATGTTGATCACATTCCAAGGCTCCTGATTTCTTTGGGATTGCAATAAATGCAGAATTACATAATTCAGAAGGTATATCTCCGGTATCATATATTGTACTCAGCAGTCTGGTGACTTGGTTTATTCCATATTCTGCTAAAGCATTAATCATTTATGTTGTGATGTTATCTGAACCGGGGGTCTTGCCAGTTTTCATATGTTTAAGAACATTCCGAACCTCCATCTTTAAAATTGGCGGTCCTTCATTATTAATTCGAATATCATACTGTTCATCTCTGTTATCATCACAAATGCTTTTCACATGATCTTATCATACATGTAGAATCTGATCTTTTTCTGTTATTATTTTGCCATCTCCGATCTCACTACCCAGAGACCAGGGGAAATTTTCTACTAGAAGTCCACGTGAAAAATCCCGGTCCTCACCGGGGGCTTGAACCCGGGACCTCCAGTACTCGAGGCGGGCACCATACCTCGAGACCACGCATCTGTTCTGTGCTTCTATTTTGAATTTGTTTCGTATTTCCTTGACATTTCTCAATGTACACAGATTATATTTAGTGTTTCCTGTTATATACTTGCTTGCTTGCTTGCTTGCTTGCTTGCTTGTGTTCGTTGGCTTGAGCTCCAACGCGAAGTCCTGTATGTCGGATGAAGACATCCTGTTGTCCAACATCAGTGTGATGTCATACAGGACCTGAGTTTTGCGTGAGTATCCGTTGTCCCATGTCTGGCTTATTGGTGTGCAGACTGGTGGTTCCTCGCCGTACAGGCAGACACTCTCCGACTTCGGAGGAATCGGCGATCCTACTGACTTTAGCCAGGACCCCGAAGGGACCTGTTGCCCAGGACGCTCGACGAGGACGCGTCAATAGGTCTTGGCCAGTATATAACCCGGCCCTAGTGCCTTGGAAACACCTCTGCGTCCCTGTTATATACTTGACTTTCTTTAACTTTACCCTCGATGTACTTGTAAGTAATCTGTGATCACTATATCAGTCAGCTCTGGGAACTGTTTTTGCAATTGTTAACGCATTTCGAAACCTTCTGCTAATCAAAATGTAATCAGTCTGGTTTCTAGTCCTGCTGTCAGGACTCATCCATGTCCATAATCTTCTAGGGTGTTGTTTAAACCATGTGTTTTCTACAATCATTTCCTGCTCTTTTGCCCAATTCTACAAGTCTGTATCCTCTTTCGTTTCTCTCTCCCTAAACCATGTATCCTACTGTGTATCCAATCACCTTAATTTCCTACTTTTGCATTGAAAGTCACCTATTATGATAGTTATTTCTGAATTATTATATTTCTTTAAAGCAGACTCTATGTCATTATAAAATTCCTCTATACTATCTTCACTGGATTCTCCTGTTGGGGCATTATCTGAATGACGTTTATGTCTGTCCACTTAATTTAACTAGTAGAACTCTGTCTGGCACAGCCCAATATCCTTGAACAGATTTTAATGTTTGCCGATCCAAGATAATTGCTACCCCTTTTTGTCGTTTTTCTCCTCTAGAATAAACAAAGTTAACATCGTCGTCTGTTTATTCCCTGCTTCTTTCCATCTCGTTTCGCACATCCTTAATATATTACTCTTCTCTCTTTCTATTTCTTGTTTGATATTATATAATTTTCCGTCGTCGCTTAACGTCCTGACATTCCATATTGCTAATTTTAATGTCTATGTCCTTTTCTTGTGATGATATGTAATTAGACGAATCATAATAAACTAGGCACTTTTAAAGAAGGTAGTTTTGCCGTTGCTTTCCTTCCTGGCAGTGACCATACTGATCGGTGACGCTAGCCATTGTCTCGTGAAAGAGATCTTCTGCCTACCGTCGCGAAACTTGAGACCATAACCAACAACTATCTGTCGGCTGCCCTCAAATTTCATCCACCACCTGCCTTCCGTGGCTTCTTGTGAACAACTTCCAAAATCGAATACGATATATATGTAAGCACCTTTGGACAAGTAGCTAATATGAAGTGATGACGTGATCGTTTATATGGTATGTGACAAATAAGACTCGCTTTCAGAGGTCCGCATTGCCGAGTGAATAAGAACGCACGTTCTTAAACATCCGGTGTGCATATGCTGAGATAGCAGGTTCAACCCGTACACTGGTCAGTTGGTTTAAAATGTGTACTTCTCGTCCTTGACTTGGGGACGTAAATTACAAGTACCTCTGAAGTCGGAGTAGGTTCGCCTGATGGAGAGAGACACTCGTAATAGGGGAAGCTAATACATACGCAAAAACCCGTACAGTGCACTAGAAGTAGTCACACGTGTATGGACTACGCTTTAGTTCAAAGCGAGCGAGCACAAAAATAACCACACAAACAAAGACTCGCTTTCTGTATACTTCAGTATGTAATATATACATTACATTTTCTGTTTTCAGAAACCGAATTCATTTATATTCGTCTTCGAGATGTAGAAGAGGAGTGACTTCAACATCTCCTCCACACAGACACTGCCCGCTTCTTCAAGCAAATAACACAATCATTTCAAGGCAGACAAGCTCAGATTATGACAGACCCGGATTGAAACAACACAAACAAAAACAAAACGACTACATTTGTCCTGAAAATCACTTGTCATTATGAAATAAATACAGTTATCATGTTGTGTAATATGGTTGTGGATTCACGTAATGGCTACACTTCTTAAGCTGCTTCATGTTAATTCATGTGGATTTATCCAGGGACAGACAATAACAAACATCTCAAGCTGTTAGATTTTATGACGTTATCAATGTCGCATGCACGTGCGTGTATTAAAGTCAAACACGGGCAAGATTAACTTGTATTTTATGTTGACATTACGTATTTAGTATTATGTTACGTGTGTAAATATAAGATTGACGTGGGTCCTATCGCTGTTACGGTCGGTGAACTCGGTGTGTTACTTTACAATATAAGCAAAGATAAACATAGTCACTTGTAAATCACGAAGTTTTAACTATAGATAGGTCGTGTCAACATTTATGGTGAGAATAGGAGAAAAAACAACTAGTGTGTTACTGTGTATGTGTAACTCCTGGGGAAAAATTATATATATTAAACACGGAACAGTGTACATATCTTACAACGAAATACACAATGGTGAACATAAATAACAGGGGGGAATAGAAAATGCAAATAATAAAATTTTAAAAAATAGAAATAAATATTCTACGGCGCAGCGAACGACGTTTCGATTATATTACTCTTCATCAGGAATGGAAAAACACAAAACATGATCTAGAGAAAGTTAATGAAATTAGAAAATGTAATCATATTAAAACACAAAGCCTTCCTTGTTAGAATTCTGGGAAAACAAACTTATCTTTTATGGTTCACGAGAACAATTTTCATCGGAGACTCCTGGGTCGTCGTCATCTGGAACTACAGAGTTCGTGCTTTGTGCGACGCTTTCGGCAGGCCAATCTAATGAAAGACATTCAAACAAAAGTGGGATAAAACCCGGTGGCTAAGAACGCCGGATTCTCCTACGGGAGACCCGAGTTCGAATCCTCGGTAAGGTGTGGATTTTTTTTCCGTCAGAGGAAATAAGAAAATCCTAACCTGCACAGTTCGCGGGGACTGCACTAAGCCAGGAGGCCTTAATTCCTCAGGCTCAAGACCGCCCTGTCCTACACTGCGAGGTACTATTAGACAGTCAGAGGACATGACAAGGAGGCGATGCTCTTTACCTTTAAAACGCTATTTTCTTATAACATTAAACTAGTATGTTACAAATGTGAATGACCTTTTAGTTCTATCAACCAATATTTCTACACCAGTCCGTCACTGGGTGTAAGTCATTAAAGCAAAGGTAGTGTAGTGGGTAGTGAACTCACTTGTACATTCGTGTGGCCCTGGGTTTAAATCCCCTCGTAATGCTGAAATTGTGGTCAAACCGGGTAGGTTTAGGTCTCATGAAAGAGAAACAGGGACGTTGGTCGGTAGGCAATATTGTGGACATTGCACTAACTACTCCGCCCTCCCAATGCCATATCATGGAGAAAATGTATCAAGTTCATAAGCACAAATGATCGATCAATTTTAATTGGCTTCTTCTTCTTCTTCTTCTTCTTCTTCTTCTTCTTCTTCTTCTTCTTCTTCTTCTTCTTCTTCTTCTTCTTCTTCTTCTTCTACTACTTCTTCTTCTTCTCCTTCTTCTCCTTCTTCTTCTTCTTCTTCTTCTTCTTCTTCTTCTTCTTCTTCTTCTTCTTGTAATAATTATTATGATTGTTGTTGTTGTGGTTGTTGTTGTTGTTTTCCGTATGTATAGTGTTAACGCTTTCAGTCTCAAGAAAGAATCACCCCTATTTCATTGCAAACAACAATTGGCCCCAAACGAGTAGTCTGTTCATTTTTGACAAACAAACACTGCAAATGACTATCAGGTAATCACGTAGTGTATAGAGCAGCGGTTCTCAACCTTTTTTGGCCCATGCCCCCTTCACCATATTTTCAGAACCTCATTCCCGCCTTTCATATTTCCTACCTAAAAATCCCCGCACCCCTACAAAGCATACGTAAAAATGGAAGGTAAATATGTTAAAACAGGTCTAGACATCCACATAAAACGTGATTTGTGGGTCTACTTACTTTATAAAATGAATTTTAGAAGGATGAGACGTGCATAACTGTAAAGTATGAAGGGAAAAGCAAAATCAAGTAATCGGTTCTTGTATTAACGGGATCTTGAAATGATCTTCATCCCCCCCCCCCCCCGGAAACTCTAAAATTCCCCCCTGGGGGGAACTCCCCACCGGTTGAGAACCACTGGTATAGAGTAAGCAAATATATTCTACTAAGTTAATACACTTTACTGGTAGCCATTGTCCAAAGCGTCGTAATTTGACTCATATCTGATAAAGGTGAAATGGCTTTAAGTGCATTCACATTCATAGTTCGATCAGATTGCCACTATGATCTCAATTTTCATGTCACATGCATGTTAAATGTGTTTGGTGTGCCCTGGGGAAATAATGATATTGAAGAAATTCGCACAAACCAGTTATTTTATCTAACGGATACTCATAGTTCCAATTCTCATCGAGGTGGACTTTTCATTCTTAGCTCATCTCATCTTGTTCTTCTTGTACCTTGCGGTGTCGAGGTGAAGTATACACAGCGGGACAGTGCCCGCTTATGGGCTTCGTGTGTTGATATTCCCATGGACTCTGCTATTCCCTCCGTCCGTCGTTTACGTGTTGGGCCTCTTCCTCTGCTTCCATCTTGTTTATACATCATTACTTGTTGTGGTATACTGTTGGTTGGTAATCTAGTTGCATGGCCAAATCATTTGCTTGCTTGCTTGCTTGTGTTCGTTGGCTTGAGCTCCAACGCGAAGTCCTGTATGTCGGATGAAGACATCCTATTGTCCAACATCAGTGTGATGTCATACAGGACCTGAGGTTTGCGTGAGTATCCGTTGTCCCATGTCTGGCTTATTGGTGAGCAGACTGGTGGTTCCTCGCCGTACAGGCAGACACTCTCCGACTTCGGAGGAATCAGCGATCCTATTGACTTCAGCCAGGACCCCGAATGGACCTGTTGCCCAGGACGCTCGACGAGGACGCGTCAATAGGTCTTGGCCAGTATATAAGCCGGCCCTGGTGCCTTGGAAACACCTCTGCGTCCCAACCAAATCATTTGACTTGCTACCTTCTAATAAAATCTAGCGCTGCTATAACCCCCACTTTAGTCCTGATTTCTTCCTTTCTGATCTTCTCTCTTCTTGATACATTGAGTATTCTTCTCAGGAATGTCGTTTCTTTTGTGATTTTTCTCTTCTCATTTTCTCTCATTGTCCAGGTTTGGCATTGGTAGCATAGAGTTAGTACGAAGATTGTATTGTAAAGTGCTTTCTTTGTAACTATTGGTGCATGTTTGTTCTTTAGTATTGGTGCCATTTGTTCAATGAGTTGGTATGCCTTATTGCATCTATTTTTGATCTCGTCTTGTGATTTGCCATTTGATGATATTATACTTCCTAGGTACTCGAAGCTCTTTAGCTTGTATTAAGGGGTGTTCGTTTAGGTGAATCGTTGGTGAATTTTTTTTTCTTTGGTTATAGTATAAAACCTTGTTCTACTTGTGATAATTTTCATATTATGTTCCCTACACATTTCGTTTAGCCTATTCACGTGGTCTTGTAATTCCGTCTCTGATTTTTCTATTACTGCTTGATCGTTCGCAAATAGCAGATCTTTCAATGGTGTAATTTGCCGATGGTTCTTCTTCTCGGTCACGAACATGGAGGATATGCAGTGAAACGGTTAAGGCCTCTGGAGTGTTTATGCTCGTGGCCACCGTTTGCATTCGCATTTTCTTCATTTTGGACTGATAGTTTATGGTTCCGTCGCCCTGCTACTGAGTTGATTGCGTGGCGCGACGCTGAGAGCTGTTAATTTTGTGTGAAATGTTTTTACATCTCCCCGAGTTTGTGGAGCGTGAACTGCATGTTCAGATCAACGGCGGCTGGCTATGTCCCAGAAAGGTTTTTTTAAGGTTTTTGTGCCTTATGCAGAAATGTGTGGCTGCTGGTCTTCTGGTTAACTGCTGCTTCCTTTGACGATGAACTGTGTTTCGTGGAGGATTGTTGGTTTGGCTTTCTGGAGACGGCATTATGTACAGTGAAATGGTTGTTTACATCTGTCCGAGGTGTTGTGGCATGAACTGCATGCTCGGAAAATGGTGTATCTGGCTAGAAAACATCTAGAAAAGGAACAACAACATCTAGGAATATCTGCATGTATGGCGGCTGGGTGTGACACAGAAGTGACCGGTGTTTTTGCCTTGTTTTCCAATGACAGCCGTTTCCATCGATGACGAACTCTGTTTTCGTGCAGGACTTTTGTGTTGGCATTCTGGCAACGTCATTGTGTACAGTGAAATGTTGTTGTTTTTTTTTTTTTTTTTTTTTTTTTTTTTGTTCGAGGATTTTTGTTGCGTGAACTACATTTCGAGGAAAAAATTGCGTGACTGGCTAGAAAACATTTAGAAACGGAACAACAACATCTAGAAATATCGAGACTTTGGAGCCTAACATCTGGTTGGGATAGTGACTGCCGCTTCCATCAAAGATGAACTGCATGTTTCGTAGTGGACTTTTGTGTTGGCATTCTGGCGACGGAATTATGTACAGAGATATGTTTGTTTTTTTTTTTTTGTTTTTTTTTTCATCTGTTCGAGGTTATTTTGTTGCGTGAACTGTATTTGGCTGGCTAGACAACATCAAGAAACGAAACACCAATATCTAGAAACATGGAGACTTTGTATCTGAACATCTGGTTGGGAAAGTGACTGCCACCTCCATCACGGATGAACGGTATGTTTCTTGGAGGACTTTTGTGGTGACATTCTGGTGGCGGCATTATGCACAGTGTGCCTGAGCGGGCTGTTGTTTGTCGAGACTCCTGTCTTTTCCACTTTTCACATGGGGCAGTGAGGATCATTTTATGTGATGTTCACTGGCACAGGAGCGGAGCATAAAGGGTACGACCCGTTGCTGTGATGTTGGAACCGCGACTGAACTGACCTGAATGGATGGTTCTGGTGTTCTGTTCGTCATGCGGAATACTTGCGGTCTCTGTTTGGCTGGTTTCTTTACAGATGTTGTCTATATGGGTTATGAAAAAGAGAGGGGACATGACACAAAATTGTCGTACTCCGGATCATATGATGAAGGGTTCTGAGTGTCCTACAGTTGTTCTCACTGTGCATTCATTGTTGTTATTTAAGATTCTGCATACGTTTGTTAGATATACTCACTCCATATTGTTTAAGGATTTTCCACAGCTCGTTTCTATCTACTCTATCAAATGCCTTTTCCTGGTCGACAAAGGCTAATAGAGTGTTTCATTAAATTCGACTAAGAGCAAACATGGCATCTGTGCATCCTTTGTTCTTCCTAAATCCAAGTTGTGTTTCGCTTAGCTAGGGTTCTATAGTAGTTCGTAATCTTTTCTCAAGAATTTTGCAAAATATGATCCCAGTATGACTCAAAATGGAAATACCTCTGTATTGTGTCCAGTCTCGTTTACTGCCTTTGTTTTTCCAATTTGGAATAATTGTGACGCTTCTCCAGTCTCGTGGTGTCTGTTGTTCTACCCAAACATTATTAGATAGTCTATGTAGCCATGCTGTTCCTACTTCTCTTGCTGTTATAATTAGTTCATTTGGTAGTTCGTATTGTCCCGGTGATTTGTTCAATGGGCTAATCTTACGGTTTTTCCACTTTCTTCTTTCTGCATGTCTGGTTCTATTTCTTCGATTGCATCTGTGTCGGTTTCCTGACTTCCTGTGGCATTTGATCGAATGTTGAGAAGTTGTTTGAAGTACTGTTTACATCTTATTAGGATATTTTTTTTTTTGTTCACTTTTTCCTTTCTCCTTTTTCGCTGTTAATTATTTCAGTTGGGTCGAAGGGTTCTCCTCTAATTCAGTCCGTTTATACTTCTTAGTGTTTCTTCCAACAATATGAAAATCCCCTGCCGGCTTGCTAGGCCAGTCGCAGGTTTAGGATCAAGGTATTCTACCATTCTTTTCTGAAGAAAACATCTGTTTGTATTGTATTAATGTAGAAGGTCTTGTAAACGAAAAAGGCGTAAGTTACACACCAGATGAGTGATGACTTTTCATTGACAACTCTAAAAGAAGTTTGTAAGGGGTTCTGTTACACAATGGTAACAAATAAGGTTCAATACTAATGACTCATTCTACTACAATGAAGGAGGAGTATGCTACAATAAGTACAGTTCTGAAAAAATTAAGGCATTTAGAATATAACTGGATGGTTTGTGCAGATCTTATAATGATGAACTTCTTGCTTGACAAGAAACGGGGATTCACCAAATATCCATGCTATATGTGGTTGTGTTATAGCAGGGCTAAAGATATGCACTGGACAAAGAAACAGTGGCCGTTGAATGACGAATTTACAGTTTGTGAAAAGTATTGTCAAAAAATCTCTCATTTATCGAAACAGAGTTCTACTGCCACCATTACATTATAAAGCTTGACTTGATGAAGCAATTTGTTAAGGCAGTGAATAAAGCTGATAACTGTTTTTATTACTTATGCAGAAAGTTTCCGGAATTAAGCATAGACAACCTTAAAGCTGGACTTTGTGATGGACCTCAAATTAGAAAGTTAATAAACAAGTTTAGTCCACAGCCTGGTCATAATGTGTTTTAGTTGTACAACACTTTCTGGGTAACTTTAAAGCAGACAATTATTCTGAATTAGTTGAAAACATGCTGTCGAGTTTTTGTAAGCTTGGTTGCAACATGAGCATAAAATTTCACTACCTCCATAACCATTTACATTTCTTTCCTGAGAATCTTTAGTTAGGAGCAATGTGAAAGATTTCACAAAGATATAAAAATAATGGAAGAGAGATACCCGAGACTTTGGGATGCCCACATGATGGCAGATTACTGTTGGAACCTTAAGCGTGATTGTCCGGGCATATCGCTTCCAGGAAGTCCTCGAAAAGACACTTTTTGTGTGTTAACTGTAGATAAAAATATGCTAGTGATAAAGTTTTAATACATGTTTGATGTTTTATATGATGGTAATAAATGCACAGTAATTACATACCTATTATATGAATGCAGATTACTGTCAAAATGCCACTGGTGGCACCTAACTCTAGACATTTACATAACAATTGCCCTACTAAGAAGGTAATTCTTAGTTATCTCAAAAACTGTAGCTCGTAGAACAAATATTATATACATTTATATACATTTTTGGAATCAGCAATACAAAATTACACAAGAACAGCTATAAAAAATTTTTTTGGGGGTATATCCTATACATGACATTGCTGTCAACACCAGCATCTTTCAGCTGTATGTTGATTTCTTGGCAAGATTACGCTCAGTAGTTTGCCATTGCTTTCTGAGCGGCCGGCTCACATACCCCGTAAGTTACCGATGCGATTCGAACCACTGCTGATTCTCACCGTCATCACGTTACCGACGAGAGTATACGAGATTACGGAGAAAAGTCATAACCTCTAAGCCACGAAGCCGGCCTATAAAATATAAGGCACCAAAATATGTGTAAGCCAGTGTCATTCAAGTGCATTAGCCATCGATAGTTCTAATTCTCACTAGAGTTGTAAAGGTTAAAATAATAACTATCATGGTATCTGTTAACGTGAAAATAGTTTAGGATATGAATATTAAATGCGTGTTTTGATTACTTTCCTATGTTATTTGAAACTTGATTTGATTACTGTCCTATTCTACACGATACCACACAACCCGATACAATTTCTGTACAGTATCCTCCATCTCATGTTGCTTACTTTTATTTGATATTGCTAAGATTTCCAGAGATGTTTTCCCTAGCGTGACTATATAATAATGACCGAGAGTGTATTACCAACTGTAGTAGCAGTAGTTGTAGTAGCAATAGCAGTAGCTGCAGTTATAGCAGCCCCTGTTATAGTTGTTGTAATAGTAGTAGTTGTAGTAGTGGTAGTAGTAGTAGTTAGTAGTAGTAGTAGTAGTAGTAGTAGTAGTAGTAGTAGTAGTAGTAGTAGTAGTAGTAGTAGTAGTAGTAGTAGTAGTAGTAGTAGTAGTAGTAGTAGTAGTAGTAGTAGTAGTAGTAGTAGTAGTAGTGGTAGTAGTAGTAGTGGTAGTAGTAGTAGTAGTAGTAGTAGTAGTAGTAGTAGTAGTAGTAGTAGTAGTAGTAGTAGTAGTAGTAGTAGTAGTGGTAGGAGCAGCAGCAGCAGCAGCATTATGAGGAGGAGAAGGGTGAAAAGAGGAGACAATAACAATAACATCTTCAACAACTTTAATAATATAAAGATTTCCAAATATACAGCATGACAAATCGAATTGTGGGATCTTTTATACACGCATGCTGTATCATATTTTCTGTTGCTGCATAATAACTATTGAATTGAATTGAATTGAACTTTATTTTAAAAGGGCTACAATATTTGGCACATAGGCCCGTCTTACATTTGGTCCTTCCAATCACTCATCTTTCGTTCATCAACAGTGCATGATACATTCATATAGGGGGGAAAAAACATTGTCAAATTAATGTTGTAAGCATAAACAATGCATATTATCATGTTATGTGGTACATCCCCCCTCCAAAACATATCATCCCTCACCAACCCACACACACACACCCCTCACCCAGTCACACATAACCCACCCATATCCCACACTCCAGACCCACCACGCATCTCCCACCCACCACACATCCCGTCATCCAACCCAGACATCTCGTATCCACCCACACAAACATCCCTCACACACATCCCCACTGTCACAGAATTCTTGGAAGGGTCGATCAATGAAACATTGTTGCGGCCTTTGTCTACAAGCCGCCGGCATTCTTTGAAGTGTTGTTGATCGAGAGAAAAAGACTGTTGCGTCAGTTGTTTACGGGCGGCAACCATTCGTGTGAAATTGAAGGCAAATTGTCTGGGGAGGGGGGGGGGAAGTCGGCTAGATCTTTGTTGTGGAGAAATGAATTTCTCTAGATCACAAGCCGGGGGGACTTTTAAAGTACGGGAAACCAGTCCGGAGATGGAGACGGAAAGCCACCTGTTGTTGACAGCGAGTGACGTCATCTAGGCACAGTATTAAAACTGGCTGGGTAAACCACTTTTGGGAAGTCGATCAAGTGTTGTGAAAACTTCACGGACGTGTGTGTGTAGTGTTCCTGGCTGGATTATAAAGAGAGGCTATAGTGTCTTGTGTTAATTTACATTGGCGGACATTTACCCGTTGTGTGGTTGAGTAGTCTCAATTTAAGGCCAGACTCAAAATATGGCAATTGAGTGATTTAGACCCAAATGGGATTATTCTTAGGAATCGAGGGTAGCCATGTGCATTAGGAGAATGTAATATAGGAGTGTCGGCAACAGTAGGCAATCGCGTTATTAAACTAGCTAGTGTAAGATATCAATTAACTCAACTGGTTAAGAGTAATGTAGTGGGAGGATATTTAGAGAGATTGAGGATCGTTGGGGGATAGGGGCAATGTCCAATGGTAGGATCTTCCAGTGGGGTGTCTACTAGGTTTCTGCACTTTGTGTTTGCTCTTTCCTTGTTTTACCATGACTCAGACCGATGTGATGAGTTCCTCTGCCCTATGACAGAGTTTTGTTCGCTGTTATATCTGAGTGCGGCCGTCGGCCTGCACTCACCTAATAAAGGTCAGTGTCGGGTTGCTCTCACCGGGTGTGTTCTCTCTTCAACAGGTTCCACTAGGTTTACCAAGAGAACAAGCTGAAAAGTCATTGACTAAGATTATGGCTAATCATTGAAGAAAGTTTTACTTGGCGGCTGTTGCATTGGGCCCATAATCAAAAGGGTCTGCAAGAACATGGCTCTGCTGAGCAGGATCCGATAATTATCTAGGAATGAATCCTCAGAGATAGGGTTCACCAAAGTTGAGTGAAGTTATTTTCCATACCACATGTAACAGGAACACTAGTAATCATAGAGGGAAATTGAACACCTAACATAGCGTTTTCTCAGTTAGTGGATTCCTGTGGAACTTTAAACATTAACATTGTGACCGTGAAAATCCATGGCAATTACCAATGAACATTTTTGTTTCAAGTGACAGTGATCCGTATTTCACGATACAAGGATGGTTAGATCGCAGAACTGTAGTGACATTTAGTTACACGGTGTGTGACAGATTCAGAGTCAGTATTGGACTATATCCATTTTTTGGTGACCAGGTATCTGGATTATCAAAGAGCTATTGGAGGAAGTCAACACCTGGCCGGGGAGGGGGGGGGGGGGCATCGTTTGGTGAGGTCACTGTGTACTGAGCTATGGTGCTGTAGTGTGGCCATTACGGTGATGATCAGACTTTGCTCCTGAGCTGTTCGGTCTGATTCTGCAGACACACTAGAGTATACGACATACATTCTACACGTACACTTCGCACATACATACACTTTTCTTCATTAAATTAATTTGTTATTAATTTTAGAAGCTAGAGTTGTGTAGTATGTTGTTTTGGAGAAGAATGAGAGGGGGCATGGTCCAGTGGTGAGAGAGAGAGAGAGAGAGAGAGAGAAAGAGAGATCCAGTGACTGACGGGGTGTTGTGGACGGAAATCTAGTGGATTCTCCAGAATAATGATATGGGGTTAAAAGAATGTGTGTGTTGATTCCCCTCACCCCAGGGAACGACACTAAAGAATTACGACACGCACCCGCACACAACTCCCCACTCACACATACCCCAACCCACACAAACTCGCCCACACACACACACATGCTCAACTACACATAACGAGATAACCTGAAAGCTCAGGTCAATTATAAATATCTGTTTCGATGGAGATTCGAACACATAATCACCGGACCGGGACTATTGCGCCTCCCATGTTTGATATACAGAGCAAGAAGATGTGTTAATATATATATATTAGGTCGTTGTTGATATGTCAATAGAGGTGCGTTTTTTTAAACAACTATCAATAATTGAGTATCTGTTCAATTAAGAGTTTTTTTTGGGGTTTTTTGTTGTTTTTTTTAACATTTTCAGTGTAATAAGGAAAGTTTATTCACACGCAAACATCAGTCAGTGCATTAGAAGTAGTATCACGAGTATGGACTACGTTTGAGTTCACATCGAGCGAACAACAACAGCAACGGCAGTTCTTACGTGATTTGGCGGGCAACAAAGTGTTCTCTGTAAGGATGTAAGGTCGCCGTGGCCGCGGTGTTTAATGCATTTAAACTTCCGGTACTGAATTCGAGGACGTGGGATCATCCTCTACGCCGGTCAGTTAGACTGAAACGTTGACTTCTCGTTCAGAAAGCAATGGCAAACTACTGAACGTAAAAATGCCTAGTAAACCAACCTGGGGTTGAGGTTGATTTAAGGTCCTGCAAAGAACATGCAGGTATTTTCCTAACCGATTGCCATGGGATGATAAATAGTCCTGTTTGAACTTCCAGTAACTGCAATAGGCTTATTTATCCAACTATAGTTAAAATATTAGTACAGCAGTTTCCCCGGTGCAGCTCCCTTTAATGTGATATATACTACAACATGTTTGCTACCTTATTAACAAATTTTAAATCATTACTATAACACATGCCTACTTCCCATTTTCCGCCATTCATTTACGATTGGTCTAAACCTACTGGTTTGTTTGGCACTGAATCTGTTACATGATCTACTATAGTGTAGTGAATATCAATTGGGCAACTCTTTGGGGCCAAGAGGCCACTTCATTAATAAAATTGAAAGTTGCATATCTTTTTCAGGACGTCGCAGTCAACCCCCGCATTTTTTGGCTGTTTGTGATTTCTTGGCAAGTTTATGTTCAGTAGTCTGCCATGGCTTTCTGAACAACAGCTTGAGACAGAGACAACAGTCTTCTTTGGTCACATAATAAGAAGGGGGGGGGGGGCATTTAATGACTGGCAAGACCAACTCTAGACGAGACAGGAGCAGTCCGGGATAAATGATGTTTCATGCTCTCAGGCGAAGGCGTGAGTGAATAGCTTAATTGACCCAGTACACCAGGAACCGTGATCTTTGCAGAGACATGATCGCCTACGCCACGTGGCCAAGCACATGATGGTGATATTAATGTGTGATGTGAGAGGGATTGTGGTATGTGAGGAAGTATGGTGTGTGAGGAAGTGTGGTGTGTGAGGGAGCGTAGTGTGTGAATAAGTGTGCTCGTTATAGATGTTAATTATAATGTCATTGATGCTGAGATATACTGTATTTCCAAATCTTGTCTATGAATTGGGACTATATAAGTGATCATATTTACGATTATTTCATATAGTACATAACTGTTAAAAGATTATGTGGCCGTGTGTGTTTGTTGTGCATATCAATCACAATCATCATCATTAAATATTGCTGGTTGACTCTGTAAACATGTAATTATACCATGTAAAAATAAATTGTTTCATTTACTGTTTGTTTGCTCTTTATTCATTACAGTGGTAGAATGTAGCTACGACGAAGTAGTTAGGCCTGGTTGTTATTTAGGCGATTAAATAATGTCTTTAGAATTATTTCACAGTTGTTTGTCTTTGTCTTTCTTTCTATCTGTCTTTCTCGGCCTCTGGCATTCTTTCTGTCTCTCTCTCTCTCTCTCTCTCTCTCTCTCTCTCCGTCTCTCTCTCTTTCATCCTCTCTCTCTCTGTCTCTGTCACTGTCTGTCTGTCTGTCTGTCTGTCTGTCTGTCTGTCTCTCTGTCTCTCTCTCTCTCCTCTCTCTCTCTCTCTCTCTCTCTCTCTCTCTCTCTCTCTTCTCTCTCTCTCTCTCTCTCTCTCTGCCCTATTTTATTACCCTTCTTTCTGTTTCACTCATTTTTTCATCCACCACACAAACACACCTCCACCCACACACACACAATATATATATATATATAGTTTAGCACACGCACACACACACACACACATATGTATGTATATATATATATATATATATATATATATATATATATATATATATATATATATATATATATATATATATATATATTGTTTAACTTTAATGGCTGTGCAATGTCTGAAATTATTGCCGGTCCAAGATTTGTATTCACCATCTGTAAAGTTCATGCAACATAATACGTAAATACAAAACAGTATTTTCAAACACTGCACAGTCAGCAAAAATATACACTGTATATTTATACAGTAAAACCTCGGTTTTCATTGCCTTCGGTTATCGTCGGTTTTGGTTTCGTCGATTTTTTTTCCGAGAAAAATTTGAGTCGGTTTTCATCGGTTGCCTTGGATTTCTTCGGCGTGCCCATATGACTTCGCTGCTAATTTTTACGAAAAGAAAGGGACCCAGGCGTTGTTCTGCTCAATTTGGCGTTGTTGTTCGTTGTGTGCGCATCACATACTAATAATAAAATACGAGAGCGGCATTATGATTGCTGAAATCAGTCACAGTTAGTTAGTTAGTTAGTTAGTTAGTTAGTTAGTTAGTTGGTTAGTTAGTTAGTTAGTTAGTTAGTTAGTTAGTTAGTTAGTTAGTTAGTTAGTTAGTTCGTTCGTTAGTTAGTTAGTTAGTTAGTTAGTCGACAGATCATCCTCATTGCACATCGAACCATTCAGTCCATAAGTGCTCGGATTCCCTCATCAGCAAATCCGGCAGCGTGTAGCGGCTAACGACACCAGTTCTGTGCTGGTTTATCAATCTTCTTTGGCTTCCTGCGTAATGTTTTTGTTTGGCCACACCTCTTTTAATTTGCTGTTCTCGCAGTATGACTATGGTTGTAGATTCGCAGTCATCACTTGGTTCTCGCAAAAGTCTTACTTCTCGTAGCGTATTCAGAATGTCAGCCTGGTCCATGGCGCGTCTGCCCTCCACATTAGCCATACCTGCGAGCTTGTCAGCCCGCTCGTTTCCTTGTATTCCCGCATGCCCTGGCGCGAAGATGAAACTAATCTTTGTCAGCCGAGACCGCTCCAGAGACAGCGACCACTCTCTTCGGATCTACCCCGTCTCTATCCTCTTGAGCATGTTCATTGAGTCGCTAAGGAAACATGCCCTATTGAATGTCTGTGTCTCGAGCCATGTTATTGTTTTACGTACTGCCATGACTTCCATAGTCAGGCTACTTGTGGTCTCAACAAAAGCACTTGCGTCCTCCTTCACAATTCTTCCTCCGGCCCGCGCCGTAAAGGCCCATGTGCTTCTCATATGTCGGACGACCACCCATCTGTGTAAATGACAGCATCACCGTCTACCGAATTCTCGAAAATCAAAGCTTGTACTTCCGCCTCCACAGCAGCCGGATTTTCTTGCCTGCATTTTCTGTCTAGTCCGATGCAAACTGAGAAGGACGTACAGAAATATGTTGGCACTTGTACCCACTCCTCACCAGGTTCTAAGTCCTCAAGTGAGCACACCTGTTGAAGAATGTCTTCAGCTTGACCCATCCACGACTTTCCTCTTTTTAACCTGCTGCCCTTTACCTTCATAATTTCACTATGCAGTAGATGTTGTGTGTTTGCGTTAACTCTGAAGTAGGCACGTGCACTGCAAATTTGTTGTCTGTCTTCAATGGTTGGAAAATCAAGGAGGTAGCGCATCGCCCTGCATGCTGTATCTCTTGTACATCCAAGAATAATGCGCATAGCTTCGTTTTGTATCCTTTCCATCCTTTCTATCTGCCTACGGCTGAGAGTCAGGATCGCCATCGCATACTGAGACATGACCAGCCCCTCGTATAGAAGGCACAGATGGCGCTGCTCGCAGTTTGCTGCCGCCATTATCCGCATCGCAGCCAAACCCCGCTTGGCCTTTGTTATCACCTGGTCTATGTGCTCATTATAAGCAAGGCTTCGATCAAAGCGTATCCCTTGGTAATTCATTGCCTGCGTTCTTTTCACAGTCTCTGAACACAGATTAACATTACATGTGTACGCGTCATTGACATTGCTGATCCGTTTGTTGCGAGGAGTACGTTTGTGGAACCACTGTGAATGAACACATATGTTAGTATGAGCCTATGCGACTACCTCCTGCACGCTGAAACAGACAATGGTAAAACAGTAATCCATATACCTTTGATATAACGAATGGCCGATAACAGTTTATGATGAATTAAAGCGTTACAAATTAACAATATATATTTAACGAGCTATCACAAATCTACACCACAGTGGATATAAACAATAACTAAATCTCACAGCCAGGTGTGATGGCGTTTTCAAAATTTGATGTGAAAACGTTCACAACAATCTTGGTTAATGCCAACACATAAAGGTCTAATCACAGTAACATCAGATAAACAGTGAAGTGTGGCAGCACTAGAGTTCAAGTAGCTAGGATCTAACATAAACAAGAACGAAACAAGAACACAACTAACAAGAGAAACTATACAACGGACATTCTATAACGAAGTTAGAAACCAGATTGGAAAGATAAAAGACGCAGCACTGAAAGGAAACATAAGATTATGATAAACATTGATCTTACAGTATATTCATAGATATGTATGTGAACTATTGACATTAAATACTGAACTACAGAGATAGATTCAAGTTGTAGATGTGAGATACTTCAATCACATATTGTGTATATGTAATGTCTTTGTCTTGCTTATCAATGTGCAGAATAGCATCAGACAGTGTGTGAGGCCATACACAAGACTCTTGGAATTGTTTAGCCATTCTTCTTCTACTGCTGCGAACAACGTTTGTTATGCTTCTGTTCCGGCATGGATCACAAACAGGATTGTTGGCTTCAGGTCTTCGCTGGTTCCCTAGTTTGTTTGTTTTATTTGGGTTTTTTTATTTTCTCGAAAGGTCGCTCCTGTCGGAAATATTTTCTCCCTCAGTGTAGCTAGGACAGGGCGGTCGTGTAGGGCATGCTTTGGGGTTTGCTTGATTGCTCAACAGTTGCGAGTTGCAGAATGGCAATTTGCCATTGCGTTCTGAACCTTTGATGCCTCACATCGTTGGAATCAACGCAAAGCTGTCTACTTCCATGTGTGCATCTTGGAGAACATAAGGCGAGGAGAGGATTGGGTCAGAGTGCCAGCGGAGCAGTCAGACTTGTGCAGAGTTATAACCACATTGAGCAGGGAGTGCAGGGAGTGGCCAGCAGGGGCCACGGAAGTGGAAATCCAGCAACTAATACAGGATAATGCTCGTCCGGGTGATGTGATTATCTACACAGATGGTTCGGTGCCGAGAGGTAGGAGAAGTGCCTGGGGTTCATAGCAAAAGCTAATGGTCGACGTTTGGTGCAGGAGAGCATGGCATATGATACTACAACATCTAGCTTAAGAATTGAGGTGGAGGAGGTCACTGCAGCTTTCCGCTGGATCGAGAATACGATACACACACACGCACACACATCGTGATTGAAAGCATGGTGAGGACAGGCATGATTCGTGCAGAGTGGTTTGCTTCGCTTCGGAGGTCACGAGTGGCAAGCATCGCCTGGATTTTTTCTCCGGGGCATGCTTGTGTGCTGTGGAATGAACAGCCGGACAGATTGGCTGGCTCTGCAAAACTTGGTGGAATATTCATGCATGATAAGGCAGACGTGGTTGCGGCCTTGTGGGAGCGCGTGTACACCTAGGAGGAGCAAATGGATCATCATGGTCTGGCAAGAATGAGGCAGCGAGGAGTGACGAGGGGATCTGGCCGACGCTCCACACTCAGAGGAAAGGCGAGACTGGACATATAATCAGATTGCTACTGGTACTATTGGTGTTGGAACTCTTCGCTGGCTGCTGAGGATGGGGACGGGGCGCCTATGGGAATGTCCCGAATTCTGTGATGTCGGTTCCTAGATCAATCAATCAATCAATCAACCTAAGTCATAGATGCCGACAAATATAATATACAACTGAAATCACATATAGAGAACTGTGGACAGCACACATAGTGTCATAGAAGAATAGAGAAGCTATCAAGCAATGTCTGATAGTGCTCTCGATTACTGGTCAGAAGTCATTGTTTCAAATCACACCCGGGTTTAGTATTTCCACGACTTTAAGGTCAATGACTTTGTGGCGAAGAGGTTTGAATGCAATTCGTAATCCCGCATACCGCGTTTGAAACACAGCCACGGGCGATTTAGAAAAATACCGCCCTTTCTGTTGGTTTCAATACTAGGGTATGAATGCCGGTCTTTCAGAAGGCAATGGCAAATACTGAACGTAAACTTGCCCAACAATCACAAACATCAAAACAAATGCTGGAATTAACGTCTACGTCCCTGTAAAGGATATGCAATTAACTTTAGCATGCTCCCAGAGGACCATCAATCACTATATAATTGTTACTGGAACATTTTCTGGCATGTAAGGCGGCTGGCGTGGCTCTGATCACATCATCCATTCATCGAAGTATAGGCCTTGCATCAAATGTCACCACATTTCTCATAAAAATGGATCTAGCACCATTTGCACAATATACTTAAAGATGCGTTAAAGAGTTCTTTACTCTACTTACTGTCATATACCAATATGCAAAGACGTCATGAGACAAGGTTCTTTCTCTTTTATGCATTAATTTAAAAAATGGTCTGTTTTAGGGTGTTAAACTGGCCGTGCGTTCTGGAACAATTGTTCTAGCGAGGCGACGTCGCCAGTTGAAAGTAAACTAACCGCTATACACTGGATGCACGACGTTTGCCTTCCACAGGGCAGTCTGGCTTCTGGGTAGCCACATCTAGCAGCGAATACATGAGAAGATTGCAATCAGCGGTGAACCCATGCATGTAGTTCAGGGTTCGGGTGTATTACATGAGAAAGACGTCTGGAATCATTACCCGTGTGATCCACGGAATGTACTATGAGATAACGAGGCCTAAAAATGTGTGAAAAGGGGAACCCTTTCTGACGATCAGAAGTCTCCTGTTGTTATCGCTCCAGGATGGAGTTCATGTTACTGTGATTCAAGTGTGGCGCGACGGTGTCATCGCTAGGAGGCTTCGTTGATAATGTCATGAGCGCGGGATGACGAGAGTTCGATGCCTATGCTCATTGTCCGCTAAGAGAGGGAAACCGTTTGACTCGGGCTCCGAAGGTTGTGGGTTCTATTCCGGGACGCACCCTTCGGCTCACGAGTGAAATTTTTCAGAGACTTCTGTGTGTCGTCGCTAGAGCTACGGAGTTCGTGCTTTGTGCGACGCTTTCCGCGCTGCGGAAAGAGACCGAGCCATATGGGATAACACCCGGTGCAATGAAGTCGACCCTGTCGACTTTTAAGCGACTTAGCTAAGAGAGGGAAAATATTGATCACCTTTCCCTCCGAGTATTCAGGCCGATCAAATGTGGTGGGTCTAGCACATCACCGACACATCGGAGCTTTTGAGTTTGTGAGTGTGCGTGCGTGTGTGTGTCTGTGTGTGTGTCTGTGCGTGCGTGCGTGCGTGCGTGCGTGCGTGCGTGTGTGTGTGTGTGTGTGTGTGTGTGTGTGTGTGTGTGTGTGAAAAAATCCCGGACGGATCGTGCACATGGCGGAAGAAATGGAGATCAACTGTCAAGACAGTCGCCACCCAATCTTCACGTTGAAGGTATTCTTTTCTTGTATTGTTTTCCTTGGTGCCATCGATAGAGACAAATCTCTTTACTTTCTGTCAGGGATTCGAACCTGGGATCCTGAATATGTTAGTTAAAAATGTGTCGCTGCTGTCAACAACTACTGAGTACATAATCGAGTCTCTTGGATAAAAGATAAAAATTAGTCTGTCTAAGGAGTCGTTTCATGAAATTATACTTTTTTATAAATTTTCAATGAAATGAATTCCTTCATTTTCGACATCATCTTATGGAAAGGACCAGTCATTGTGCCAAAAATAATTAGATGACCAAGTTCGGGAATTGAGTGGAGTATTCATGATTTCATGTGATTATCAAATATTGCATTAGCCCTGTGTCAATCTGGCCTTAATATGTACAATTCGCATCACTTCACCATTAAACATCAATGCTTGGCTGTTAACTCGCAATTGTTAACTGTAACGCGATTGTTTACTGAAATTTAATATACTCAATTACGAGTGTAAATTGTATTAAACAATATTGACAGTTCTGCATTTTCATTCGCTGCTTAAAAGCTGAACTTTAGTAAATAATGTTTTCTGGTTATAATGGCAAAAAGCTGGCTCACGATGAAAGGCCCCCTGGCGTATCACATTTCTACAACTGCAGTATTTGCATTGCATGGTTCTATTAATTATTCAATACACGTCATTGATTTTTTCAGTGCTCGCTGACTAATCCACTTCTGCAATTTCATGAAATAATATTGGGAATTTAATGTCTTTGTGATATACGTGTGATTATACTTCACTGATTCAGAGCAAAAGGATAATGTATCACGTAATCATACGTAATGTGACCTCCTATTTGGACAGAAGGAAGATATATCGCCATACTAGGGTCAGCGTGTTATTTGTTTCGTTTCTCGGCATCTTAGGCAATGTTATTGTTCGGTGACCGGAATTTTAAATATAACACTTGTTCATTGGACTGTGTATCATGTCGGTCCAAACTTACTCTTTTGTTTGGCACTGAGTCAGTTTTTTGTTTGTTGTTTTTTTTGCATATCCCTTACAGGACATTACAGTCAACACCAGCACTTTTCAGCTGCTGTTGATGTGGTAGGTAAGTATTTACATTCAGTAGTTTTGCCATTGCCTTCTGAACGACCGGCTCACAAATCCCCGTAAGTTACCAGCGCGGCGCGAACCGCTGCCGATTCTCGCAGCTGCTGTTTTCCTCACGTGGATATACGGGATTATGAACGTTAACCCCTTGGCCAGGGAAGTCAGTTAACAAAAACATAAAAAGGTTAGTTGCATATCATTTACAGGACGTCGCAGTAAACCCCAGAATTGTTTAGGCTGTTTGTGATCTCTTGTCAAGTTTACGTTCAGTAGTTTGCCATTACTTTCTGAACGACCGGCACACATACTATTTTATAAAACACTCAACGCAAGACGGTCTGCTTCCAAATCGCCCGCAGCTGTATTTCAAATGCGGTATGCGGGATTACCAATTGCGTAACACCTTCGCCACGGAGCCGGCAACAAAGCACATAGATGTGTGTAAATTGTGAAGACAGCAGAATGTTTTGTTTATTTTCATTTGTTGACTTATGCATACACACACATACACACAAGCACACACACACCCACAGCATGTGTGTATTTAAAATACGTTGCTAAAAAGTAAAGATCCCTTTCACACACCGTAAAGCTTGGCCAGCATTATCTAGACCAGTGGTTCTCACCCGGTGGGGAATTCCCCCCCCTAGGGTTTCCAGAGGGGAATTAAGATGATTTCGAGATCCCCTTAATACAAGAACCGATTACTTGATATTGTTTTTCCCTTCATACTTAACGGTTTTTGTGTGTCTTACCCTTCTGTAATTCATGTTATAACGTAAGTAGACCCGCAAATCACGTTTTATGTAGACGTCTAGACTTGATTAAGTATGTGCTATTAAATTTAGCTTCCATTATTACGTATACTGCGTAGGGGAGGGGGGATTTTTTTAGGTAGGAAATACAAAAGGGGGGAATGACGTTCTGAAAATATAGTGAAAGGGGGAGGGGGTGGCACAGACAAAAAGGTTGAGAACCACTGATCTAGACCCATATTTGTGGAGACAGATCGGCGCGAGGTGTGAGATGCGGCCAGTATCACGCTGGCCGCCTTTATTTCCCGCCTCAACCGGTGGGAAATTCCCCCCCCCCCTTAGGGTTTCCAGATTAAGATGATTTCGAGATCCCCTTAATACAAGAACCGATTACTTGATATTGTTTTTCCCTTCATACTTAACGGTTTTGTGTGTCTTACCCTTCTGTAATTCATGTTATAACGTAAGTAGACCCGCAAATCACGTTTTATGTAGACGTCTAGACTTGATTAAGTATGTGCTATTAAATTTAGCTTCCATTATTACGTATACTGCGTAGGAGATTGGGATTTTTTTAGGTAGGAAATACAAAAGGGGGGAATGACGTTCTGAAAATATAGTGAAAGGGGGGGGGGGGGTGGCACAGCCCAAAAAGGTTGAGAACCACTGATCTAGACCCATATTTGTGGAGACAGATCGGCGCGAGGTGTGAGATGCGGCCAGTATCACGCTGGCCGCCTTTATTTCCCAAGATATTTCATGGTATCCCTTTCAGGCCGAGACGACTTGGGAGTCTACTTGAATTTGAAAACTCCGAATCTGATCCGGTTGGGGATCGAACCCATGACCACCGGGCCAGTTATGAGCGTCTAGCCACTCACCTACCGCGTCTTCCATTCAAAATGCGAGAGCGCTTTAAATAAACCAGTTGCTGTTTTCGAAACATCGTAGTGGCATATAAGGTGGCTAAACTTTGTTGCATGTCCTTTGCAGAACGTCGCATAAACGCCAACATTTATGGCTGTGATGTTCTAGGCATTTTTACTTTCAGAACTTTGCCCTTGCTTTCTAAACGACCTATGCTCAAACCGATGTTGGAAATCAACGCAATGTGGTCTGTTTTCCAATTGGCTGCAGCTGATTTTGAACCCGGATCATGGGCATTGTGAATCGCTTTCGCTAATTCTTAACCACAGGTGCCGGCATGATCGTTGGTAGACGTTGATTTAAAACATGTTTCTACCCATCAATGAGAAGCTGGACATACAGGAAAACATGAATGAGGAGATGGATTTACAGGAAAACATCAATGATAAGTTGGACTTACAGGAAAATATCAATGATAAGTTGGACTTAAAGGAAAACATCAATGAGAAGTTGAACTTACAGGAAAACATCAGTGAGAAGCTGGACTTACAGAAAGATATGAATGAGAAGATGGATTTACAGGAAAACATCAATGAGAAGTTAGACTTACAGGAAAACATCAATGAGAAGTTGGTTGAACTTACAGAAAAATATTAATGAGAAGATGGACTTACAGGAAACACCAATGAGAAGTTGGACTTACAAGGAAAACACCAATGAGAAGTGGACTTACAGAAAAACACAACATGAGTCTAACCCTTCTACCCAAGTCTAGTCTTCGCCCGTGTCTGCGCGAGCTTGTCCGACAGTTGAGCGTCTCGTTCATGCTGTGTTGTTTTTATGTGAACAGATTCAGTGCCAGACAAAAAGGTAGGTTTGGACCAAACAAAAATGCATTGCGTACAATTGGGAAGTAATGGCGTGTCACATGTATGACTTAAAAGTTGTTAATATGTAGCCGACATGGTGTACAATAATGCGATGACAGCATTCCTACGATATATAAGCCTATGACAGACTTGGGAAGTCGCTTCAGACGATTAATCATCCCATGTCACTTAATCAGTTAACTCCCGTAACAGCTCGGCAACAGGAACACCCACTTTTGTTTATATCAAGTTGGTGGACTGTTGTAAAGGCCGTCAAGTGTGCCCTACAGGCAGCATCCAAGTGCAGATAGTGAATCAGATGACGACATATGGAGTATAAGGAAGGTCGCACGCACTAAAGAGGAGAATGTTCTGTTGCGCGTTTCTTTCCCGTGTTTCTTTCTCTTCTTTTTTTTTAACGAACCATAAGGGTAAAAAATATACAAACTCATCAAATAATATATGTCTGTAATGTTAGTTGTGCCGGCTTCCTGGCCTAGAGGTTAGCGACTTTTCACCGTAATTTCGTATACTCTCGTAAGTAACGTGACGACGGTGAGAATCAGCAGTGGTTCGAATCGCGTCGGTAACTTACGGGGTATGTGAGCCGGCCGCTCAGAAAGCAATGTCAAACTTCTGAACGTAATCTTGCCAAGAAATCAACAATCAGCTGAAAGATGATGATGTTGACAGCAATGTCTTGTAAAGGATATGCAAACAAAAGAAAGAAAGAAATAATGTTAGTTGTGGATTGTTGTGGATACAAGTTGCCTCCAAGCTGCTTGGTTATGTAGATGATATAGATATTATAGGGCAAAGTGAACAAAAGACATTGGAAATATTGGCTCACTTAAAGGAAAAAGCCCAACAGATGGGACTGGTTATCAACCAAGATAAGACAGAATATATGGTAATTTCAAGAGACGGAATGGCTAAAAACTCTGGCCACATACAAATAGATAATATGACCATTAAAAGAACGGAAACATACAAATGCCTGGGTACAATCTTCAACTGCTCCAACATCATAAGGGAAGAAATGCAAACTAGAATCAACTCTGGAAATAAGATATACTATGCACTACAACATCTTCTAAAATCAAATGTGCTATCTCGTAACACCAAAATTACAATATTCAAAACACTGATCAGACCAGTTGTGCTGTATGGCTTGAAACCTGGAGTACAACGAAAGGAGACGAAGCCTTGCTACAAACCTTTGAGAACAAAATTTTAAGACGCATCTTTGGACCCATTAGGGATACACAGAGTGGAGAGTGGAAAAGAAGAAGTAACAAAGACATTTATGATCTGTTTAAGTCCCCGCTAATCACTGGTATCATGAAGGCTAATAGACTACAATGGCTGGGGCATATAGAAAGAATGGAAGATAGTAGGGAAACAAAACTCGCTTACACTCAGGAAATAAATGACCGTAGACCCCGAGGTAGACCAAGAAGGCGGTGGAGAGATAATACATATACAGACCTACAAGCACTTGGAATCAACGACTGGCAAGAGAAGGTCCACCAGAGAGACGAATGGAGACGGATTGTATCTGCAGCAAAGAACCTCAATGGCTCGGAACGCTGAAGAAGTGGATTGTTGTGTTGGCATTCTGGCAGCGGCCTTAGACGTGTATGATTGTGCGTGCTCTTGGTTTGTTAGGACTGCTTTCTGTTCCACTTTTCACAAGGGGCAGTGAGGAGCATTTTGTGTAATATTCACTGGTACAGGAAAGGAGCATTATGGGGTGACCCACATGCCTCTAGACTTAACTATTCTGAGGAGCAAACTTTTATAATACAAGTTGCTGACTTACTAAAAGTTGCTGACTATCCTATTAAAAGTTGTTGACTATCTTACTAAACTTGCCAACGATCTTACTAAACTTGCTGTCTATCTTACTAAAAATTTATGACTATCTTACTAAAAGTTGCTGACTACCTTACAAACATTCGCTGCAAAAAAAAAAAAAAATTATGAATACATATTCAACAAAAGAATCAATATAGTTTTGGAAAGCTTTACGTAAGGTTACCAAACGCACAATTTGTGTGTTATATTTCCTGACCGAGTTCTACATGCATTATTCTCCCAGATAACAGATGTTTTAGAAGTGCTAAACATGCACTCTGGTCAGTTAGACAGCGGCTTAGTTACACGTACACAGTTATCAAAAGGTCTGATACTTTATTTAGATTATAGTTCAGCAAAGGGGAACACGGCATGGTAATTGATTACAGCTATTCGAAAAAATATTTACACCGGGGACTGAACGCAATGGTAGCTGCAGTGGAATGTAAATGGAGCGATAACAGCCCTAAAATTATACAAATGGTCAATACTACAAATGTGAGTTTTATTAAGCACACACTCCATTATATCATTCAACAAGAACTAGATCAACATTAAACTGTTTCGATAATTTACCTTATCTTGTCATAAAAATTTGCCTACAGATAAGGTCATTTTTTTAACTTTTATATGTGTTCTATCTGCGCGGCCGGGTGGGCTTAAAGGTCTTGAACTTGAATTTCTGGTGCGCTGATGGCAACATTGGTGGTTCGTTCCTTACATCATTTGGACTTCAATTGTGACTTCCCATTCAGAAAGCAATGGCAAGCTACTGAAAGTAAACTTGCCTAGAAAATCAACCTGGGATCGGGGTTGATCACACGGCGTTTATAAGAGTTTTCACAGGTAACAGTGTCATCTTCACTGAACTTGGTTTTACCCCAAAGTGCTCTGTTTCTTTCCAAAAAGCGGCCTGCAAAACAGCATAGCCCCGGCCACGCCCCCGAGGGCACAGTAACTGTATCAGCAGTCAAAAATGGCAGGGGACACAACTGTCAATGACAAATCATTTTTTCTCTCTCACTGTGAACTTGAGCGTAGTCCATACAAGTGCTGCTACTAGTGGTAGTAGTAGTTGCTACCACTAGTGAAAACACCGGACTGATTTTGGGTGAGGATTACCTTTCCTTATAACCAGTGTCTCTGGTCATCAGACGTACCCTTTTCAGACTTTAGAGGTACTTGTGTTTAGGTCCCCAAGTTAAAGGATGAGAAGTCAACATTTAAGTCCAACTGATCACTGTGTGGAATGAACATAGAGTGCCACGGCCACCAAGAACATTTAAGTGCATTCGTTAAACGTCCCAGCACACCGACATCCGACAAATCAGTTTTATTCACAAGTCAGTCTCTACTCTATATAGACAACATATATAAAGAAACCAGCCAAACAGAGACCGAAAGAACACTGAATGACGAGAACACAGAAGAAGAAACATTTGCAAATTATGCCATTATAGAACTCCTGTTTGCGGACGATCAAGCACTAATAGAAAAATCAGAAGCTGAATAACAAGACCACATGAGTAGACTAAACGAAATGTGTAGGGAACATAGCATGAAAATTAGCACAAGTAAAACAGAGATAACGACTATATAACTAAAGAACTAAAAATAACAACAACAATTCACCTAAACGAACACCCCCTGAAACAAGTAAAGAGTTTCAAGTGCCTAGGAAGTGTAATATCATCAAATGGCAAATCAGAAGACGAGGTCGAAAATAGATGCAATAAAGCAAACCAACTCATTGGACAAATGGCACCAATACTAAAGAACAAACATGTATCAATAGATACTAAGAAAGCACTTTACACCACAATCTTCCTACCAACTCTATGCTACCAATGCCAAACCTGGACAATGACAGAAAAAAAAAAAAAAAATATCACAACAACAGAAATGAAATTCCTGAGAAGAATACTCAACGTTTCAAGAAGAGATAAGATCAGAAATGAAGAAATCAGGACTAAAGTGGGGGTTATAGCAGCGTTAGATTTTATTAGAAGGCAACAAGTCAAATGGTTCGGCCATGCAAGTAGGTTACCAGCTAACAGTGTACCACAACAAGCAATGATGTACACACCAGATGGTAGCAGAGAAAGAGGCCGACCACGTAAACGATAGACGGATGGAATAACAGAGTCCATGGGAATATCGATATAGGAAGCCCACAAGCGGGCACTCTCCCACTGTTTATACTTCACCTAGACACCATAAGGTACAAGAGGAACATGATGAGTTGACTTGAGTTGAGTTAAGAACCGACATCACTGCACTCAGGACATTCCCATACGTGCTCCATCCCTCGTTCAACAGCCAGCGAAGAGTCATACTACTAATCGTTCCCACCGCTATCTGATTAAAAGTTCTCCTGGTCTTCCTTCTCAATTTTGAGATTCTTCCAGAACCCCTGCCGATCCCCCGCAATCTCATTCTTTCCACATATGGGTTCTCAATCTGTTCCACCGCCTTCTCCACCTGGTCCCACAAGTGCACGACCACCTACCCCTTGTCCATAGGTAAACTACCACCAAGAGGTGCATTCCCTGCTAGCCTATCATCCTGTTCATTCCCCCGTACCCCCGCATGGCCAGGGCAAAATATCCATACAATTCTCACAATCTGTGACCTCTGAAGCGACGAGAGCCATTCCACACGAAACATTCCTTTCTCCACCTTACTAAGCATACTCTTTGAATCCTTAATGAATACAACGTGTGTTGCAGTGGTCTTCTCTAGCCACCGGAATGCCGCTGTTACTGCCTCCACCTCCATTCTCATGCTGGAGGTCGTAGTCTCATATGCCAGACTCTCCTTTTTCAAGACTCGTCCATTAGCCTTTGCAATAAAACCCCAGCCACTACGTCTGTTTCTCACCACTGACCTGTCGGTGTTGATGACTATGTCACCTTGATGTGCTTTGCTTTGGATCAGCTGCTGCACTTCAAACTCAGTGCGGCCCGCTTCCCATTCTCAGCACTCTCGACCCAGTGTTATTACATTGTGCCAGTCCGTGATGTCTTCCGGACCTTCAACCCACTCTCTTTCACGATGCAGCAATGGATATGGTCAAGGGTCATAGACTAAGACGAGGCAAGTCCTGGATGGCACAGGCAGAACTTTCTATACGTCAGGAGTGTGATCTAGAGACCATGATGAGTTGAGATGAGATGAGTCTCTGCCCTAGTGAACAGACTGAATTCACACTTTAGCCACGCGTGTCCTGAATACCTTCATCATCATCATCATCATCAAGTGCCGTGCAGGCTGGCGTAGGCGTTCATGGCTCTCCACAGATCTCGGTCCCTGGTGTTCTGGATCAACTCTGCTGATGATATTCCTCCATGCCACCGTCTCAGTCCGTCCAGCATCATTTCTCTTGGTCTGCCTCTGCCTCTCTTCCCCTCGATCTTTCCAGTTGTCACGATGTTCTCTAATGCCTCTCTTCTCATCACATGACCAAAGAAAGATGTTTGTCTCTTTCTTATTGTTGTATATAGTGTTCTAGTTTCATTAGCCTCTTTCAGGCAATCGTTGTTAGTTACTCTGGCAGTCCAAGGAATTCGCAACATTCGTCTTAAAAACCACATCTCTGTTGCTTCTAAGTTCTTCCTAATTTGTTCATTTACATTCCAAGATTCGCTGCCATACAGCAAAACTGGTTCTATATAGCATTTTAGCACTCTCTTTCTTACATTCATTGATAGCGACTTATTGCATAAGATACTCTTCATTTTCTGAAATGCTGTCTTTGCCTGCCCTATTCTGCTCTTAATCTCTTTTGTACATCTTCCATCTGATGTTATAAGTGCCCCTAGGTATTTAAAATTATCCACTTGGTTGAGAATTTCCCCTTCTATTTCTATGTCACATTTTGGTGTCCCCATTTTCTTTGATATCACCATTGTTACTGTTTTCTTGATATTCAAGGACAGTCCTTTCTGTGCACTCTCTGTTACTACACTGTCCAACAATTGTTGTAGGTCTGTTGCATTATCCGCCACCAATACTGTGTCATCTGCATAGCGTATATTGTTTATATTATATCCTCCGATTAGTATTCCTGGCTTCTCTTTGATCTCTCTCATTATTACTTCGCTATACAGGGAGAAGAGATCGGGTGACAAGACACACCCCTGTCGTACTCCTAGCTTTATCTGTTCGTAACTACCCTCTTTATTTCCAATTTTAATTGCTGCTACCTGGTTCCAATATATATTCTTTATTATTCTTAAATCGTTCCCATCAATGTTGATATCTTCCAACATTTTAATCAGTTCATCATGTTTTACTTTATCAAATGCCTTAGTATAATCTATGAAGCATAAATATATGTCTCTCTGTTTCTCTATTGAACTTTCTATTAGTGTTCGTAATATAAATATTGCATTGCCTTTCCTTCCATAAAACCATACTGTTCTTCACTAATTTCCATTTTTATTTTCTTTCTTGTTCTTCTCATTATAATTCTGAGTTATGTTGTTTGTCCATCAAGAATGATGATGACCATTCATTTCATCCAGTGGGGTTGAAGGTGTGGAGCCGTGGGTTCTAAGATGGCTAAGGCCTATTTTGGCTCGAAATGTTCTTTGACAATGTGGACAAAGAATGCTTGACGTCTCTGGAGGAGGATTTCCTGCAGTGGTTTTTCTGTCCTGCCTTTTCTTCACAGCTCTTGCAGTCCTGGTTGCCTCACATATAACTGCACCTTTGCGCAATGATGCACGCCACGAATTTCGGTCTCTGGCTGCAGCCTCCCAGGTGTCATGATGAATTCCAAAAGCATTCAGTGAAATTTTCAGAGTGTCTTTAAAACGTTTCCTCTGGCCACCTTGGGAGCGTTTACCACAACGCAGTTCGCTGTAAAAAATTCGTTTAGGGAGCCTGTGATCTGGCATGCGAGTCAAGTGACCAGCCCAGCGAATCTGATTCTTCATCAGTAGAGTGTGGATACTGGGCATGGATGCTCTTTCTAGGACTTCAGTATCTGGAATCTTGTCTTGCCATTTAATCTTCAGTAGCTTCCTAAGGCAGACTGTGTGGAAGTGGTTTAATTTCCTAGCGTGTCGCTGATAAACAGTCCAGGTTTCACAAGCATATAGCAGTGTGGATAATACAACTGCTTTGTAGACTTTTAGCTTTGTTTGCAGGCTTATTCCAGTTCTGTCCCATACATTCTTGTACAGTCTGCCAAAGGCTGCACTGGCCTTGGAGATTCTTGCATTCACTTCGTCATCGATTGTGGCAGCTTGTGACACGGTGCTGCCAAGATAGGTAAATTTGTCCACAACACTTAGTCTATGATCATTCACTTTGATATTCGGCACAGTGTGATTATTCCCTGGAGCTGGCTGGTACATAACTACAGTCTTCTCCAAGTTGATATTGAGCCCAAAGTTGGCACAGGCATGTGAGAAAGCTGAAACGTTATGTTGCATGTCCGCCTCTGAGTTGGCGTATAGAGCGCAATCATCAGCAAACAGGAGCTCTCTGACTGTGCCACTGTTAATTTTGGTTTTAGCTTTCAGCCTTCTGAGATTGAATAACTTTCCATCCATACGGTAGTTGATGTCTATTCCAATGTCGTCGTTCTCGAAGGCATTCATCAACATGGCTGAAAACATGAGGCTGAACAGTGTTGGTGCCAGGACACATCCTTGCTTCACTCCATTGGTGACAGGAAAGGGTTCAGACAGCTCACCATTTTCCTGTACTCTTGCCTGCATGCCGTCATGAAATAGCCGCACTATTTGGACAAACTTTCGTGGACAGCCATATTTTGCCATAATCTTCCACAGTCCTTCTCTGCTGACTGTATCAAAAGCCTTGGTAAGGTCAATGAAAGTGGAGAACATTTCACAGTTCTGTTCCTGACATTTCTCTTGCAGCTGCCTCGCAGCGAAAATCATGTCAACAGTTCCACGTTCTTTTCTGAAGCCACATTGACTCTCAGGAAGAAGACCTTGATCGAGATGGGCTGTGAGGCGATTGAGAAGAATTCTGGCGAGTATCTTCCCTGCAATTGAAAGCAAGGAGATGCCTCGGTGGTTGTCACAGGATTGGCGGTTTCCTTTACGTTTGTAAAGGTGGACTATTGACGCGTCCTTAAAATCTTGTGGCATGGTCTCGTTCATCCATATGTTTGTGAAGACTCGGTGAAGCTGCTCTGTTAGGACCGGCCCACCTGCCTTGTATATCTCTGCTGGGATGGAGTCAGGACCAGGTGCCTTGCCGCTGGAGAGTTGCTGGATGGCTTTGTTTATTTCCACTATGGTTGGCAGGTCATCAAGAGTCTCATTGGTGGGAACTTGAGGAAGGCAATTGATGGTTTCATCATCGAAGAAGGAAGTTGCATTTAAGATTTTGCTGAAATGCTCTGCCCAGCGTTGGAGGATTTCTTTCTTATCGGTGACCAATGTTCCCCCATCTGCACTGAGGAGGGGAACTATGCCTGGTGATGAAGGACCATAGACCGCTTTCAGTGAGTCGTAGAAGTTTTTCATATCGTGTCTGTCAGCAAAGCCCTGAATTTCATCAGCTTTGCTGCTCAGCCAGGAGTCCCGCATGTGCCGAAGTTTCTGCTGCACTACTCTCTGAATGTTCTTGAAAGCATCTTTTTTTTTTTATGTTGACTTTGGGTCATTCAAATGTGCCTTGAGGAGAAGATGTTTCTCGGCCAGCAATTGGTTGATGTCTTCGGAATTTTCATCAAACCAGTCTTTATGCTTTCGGGGGGCTGGACCCAGGATTTCCATAGCAGTGTTGTAAATCGTGCCCTTTAGTGTCCTTTAGTGTTCGTAATATAAATATTGCATTGCCTTTCCTTCCATAAAACCATACTGTTCTTCACTAATTTCCATTTTTATTTTCTTTCTTGTTCTTCTCATTATAATTCTGAGTAGAAGCTTAGTGACATGGTTTATGAGGTTAATTGTACGAAAATCTTAGCATTCAAGTGCTCCTGGTCTCTTTGGTATTGATATAAATACAGATTTCGGCATATCGCTCGGTAAATATCCAATGTTGTAAATATCATTCAGCATTTTGGTTAATATATCTACCCCAAATTGTCCCAATACTTCTAATTCTTCTATTGTGATTTCATCTGGCCCAGCTGTTTTTCCTTTCTTCATATGTTTCATAGCGTCAGCGACTTCTTCTTTTAGAATAGGTGGGCCTTCTAAGTTACTTTCTTCTGTTAATTCTTCCCTTTCTCCATTATATAATTCTCTTATATACTCATTCCACCTCTTCATTATAGCACCTTCCTCCAATAAAATCTGTCCTGTTTTTGATTTCAAACACCCTGTATTTATTCTTATTTTTCTTCCTGTGAGCTCGCTGATTTGTCTGTGCATACTTTTTTATCTTTAATGGAATTTAATTAAATTTTTCTGCATTGCTCATTTAACCAACTTTCTTTTGCCTTCACACATTTAAATCTTATTTCTTTATTTATCTTAGCATACTCTTGTTTGTCATTTTTATTCTGTTTCCTTTTGTCCATCAGCATTAAGATTTCTTCATTCATCCATTTTTTCTGAGCTTTTTGGCTTCTCACCGGTAATAATTCTTTGCTAGTTTGATGAATGGAGTCCCTTAACATTTCCCATTGTTCATCTATACTCTGTATTTTAGCTATTGCATTGTACCTATTTTTCACAGTCACTCTGTAGTGTTCTTGAATTTCTTTATCTACTTTCAGGACCTCTTTATTAAGTCTCAAGTTTTTAACCATTTTTCCCCTCTCTTTAATCTTACTTTTATTTGTCCACATAGTGGTACATGATCACTGATACCGTCAGCACCAGGCATTGTCTTTACATTAATTAATGCATTTCTAAATCTTTTATTAATAAGTATGTAGTCAATTTGGTTGCGTGTTTTCATATCAGGGCTTTTCCATGTGTATAGTCGTCTTTTAATATTTGCCCATTCTATTAGTTTCTCTCCTCTTTCATTTCTTGTACCTAAACCGTAATTCCCCACTATATCTTCTATTTTTCCCTTTCCTACTTTTGCATTAAAATCCCCCAGTATTATTTTTATTTCTTGTGATCCAATTTGGGCTATTGCCATTTCAACTTCATCGTAAAAGTTTTGTATATCTTCATCACTACTGTTTGTTGTTGGTGCATATCTATTGGTTTGCCTTTGATTTTGACCAGTATAACTCTATCTGAAATACACCAGTATCCCGTCATAGATTTGGCTGTATTTTCATCAAATATTATTCCTACACCTTTTTCATGTGTGTCCCCTCCAGAATAAATTATTGTGTGTTTGTCGGTTATAATTTTGCCAGATCCCTTCCATCTCATCTCACTTATGCCTAGTATATTCATTTTCATGTTTTCCATTTCTCTTAGAACATTGGTCAACTTTCCTAGCTCATTTAATGTCCTAACATTCCATGTTCCTACTCTAAATTTATTTAGTTTAGTTATTGTTTTAGTTTTTAAGTCATAGTGATATCAAAGAAACGATTGTACCTACATGCGCGGTTAAAGTCAATGACTTTATTTTGGGGGCAAGTGCAGAAATTCAGATATCTAGACACACTGGTAACATACGATGGAAGATGCATCACTGAGATAAAGAACAGAATAAGACAAGCAAAACCTGCATTCTATCAAATGAAGAACGTTGTGTGCAATAAGTCACTGTCCTTGAATGTGAGAAAAAGAGTTCTTGCATGTTACATTGAACAATTTTAACATACGGCTGCGAATCCTGGACAACTAGTAAACAGGCACCAAAAAAAAAGCACTGGAAGCCTTGGAGATGTGGTTTTATAGAAGAATGCTGTAAATTAATTGGACAGCCAAATAGAACAATCTGGTTTTTTTTAAGGAAGCTACGTCGCAAAAACAACTTTTCACAAACATCAGAAAGAAGCTGTCATCGTTTTTTGGCCACATTATGAGAAGACAAAAGCTGGAACATGTTGTGACAACCGGCAAGACTTGCGGAAAGAGAGGTAGCGGGAAAACAGAATGGGAAGATTCTTGACAGTCTTGTGTCATGGCACGGAAGGGAGACAACACACGAATTGATCCATGCCATCGGAGAGCGTATGATCGCCCGCCAGATCCGTGGCGAAGGCTTTCACGGAGGCAATTCGAAACAGCTGTGCGCGATTTGGCAGCAGACCGCGTTACGATGGTTTTTTACGAAATAGTATTGGTGTCGGTCCTTCAGAAAGCAATGGCAAACTTCTGAACTTAAACTTGCCAAAGATCCCAGCAGGATAAACATGTTGCTGTTGACTGCATCGTCCTGTAAAAGTTATGCAACTAACTTTTAACATGATCGCCCACGCCAGCCGGCAAGGCACTGTATGATGATACTAAATAGATACACTCAATAATTGTTCTATTATTTTGTTATAATATTACTCTATTCAATCTTTAATAAGGTTATAATTGGGATTGTAAGTTAAGTTGCTGGTCTTCATTATATTCATTCCTCCTTATTTTACTTTCCCTTTTCCAGTGATGGTCCTGAACAGGACTAGTACTTAAGAGAACTTTTCTCCTGTTTGTCGTTGTCTTCTTCTAGTTTGTTAAATTATTATTTTCGTTCTGTGAATATATTGTTTGACAAACCTTTGTATTTCTTGTTCACTGTCTATATGTAATAGTTATGTTGTCATGTCTTTGTTCTGCAAATGGAAGCATATGGTTGGATCCTATCTTTATTTGTTAAAAAGCTGGTAATAGCTTATAACATTCACTACAGCTTGGGTCTATCCATTTGAATGCAGACTATTCTGCCTCAGTTTCCACATTCAGTCAGTTAACTTAGTTACTTTTTAAAATTTATTTATTTGCTGAGATTTTTTAATTTTCCCTTATTTGTGTGTGTGTGTGTGTGTGTGTGTGTGTTTGTGTGTGTGTGCATGCGTGCGTGCGAGCGTGCGTGCGTGCGTGTGTGTGTGTGTGTGTGTGTGTGTGTTTGTTTTATTTTTTGTTTATTTGCTTTCTGTCCAATTTTCTCTCTATTCTCTGATTGTTTCTTCTTTTAGTAGGCTTTTCATTTGCTTTTCCTATTTCTGTCTTGCTTACATCTGGTTCCAATTTTAGAAGTTTGGTCTGCATTCTAGTTTCCTGCTATACCTTAATTAACTGGAGAGAAAAATCCCTCATCTACTTAACATGACCATCCAATAAAATTGGCTCATCGAGGTTTTGGTTGGTTGGCTGGTTGGTTGGTTGGTTGTTGGTTGGTTGGTTGGTTAATAGGCTGGCTGACTGTCGGGTTGGTTTGTTGGTTGGTTGGTTGGTTGGTTCGTTCGTTGGTTGGTTGGTTGGTTAATAGACTGGTTGGCTGGCGGGTTGGTTGGTTGGTTGGTTAATAGGCTGGCTGGCTGGCGGGTTGGTTGGTTGGTTGGGTGGGTGGTTGGTTGGTTTGTTGTTTGGTTAGTTGGTTAATAGGCTGGCTGGCTGGCGGGTTGGTTGGTTTGTTGGGTAGTTGGTAGGTTAGTTGGTTGATTGGTAGGTTGGTTGGTTGGTTGGTAGGTAGGTTGGTTGGTTGATTGATTGTTTGGGTGGTTGGTTATTTGGTTGGTTGATTGGTTGTTTAGTTGGTTGGCTAGTTGGTTGGTAGGCTGACTGGCTGGTTCGTTAATTGGTTGGTTTGTTGGGTAGTTGGTAGGTTAGTTGTTTGATTGTTTAGTTGGTTGATAGGTAGGTTGGTTGGTTGGTAGGTAGGTAGGTAGGTTGGCTGGTTGGTTGTTTGGGTGGTTGGTTATTTGGTTGGTTGGTTGGTTGTTTGGTTGGTCGTCTAGTTGGTTGGTAGGCTGACTGGCTGGCTGGCGGGTTGGTTGGATTGTTGGGTAGTTGGTAGGTTAGTTGGTTGGTTGTTTGGTTGGTTGAATTGGTAGGTTGGTTGGTTGGTAGGTAGGTAGGTTAGTTGGTTGGTTGGGTGGATTGGTTGGTTGTTTGGTTGTTTGGTTGGTTGGCTGGTTGGTTGGTAGGCTGACTGGCTGGCTGTTTGGTTGGTTTGTTTGTTGGATAGTTGATTGATAGGTTGGTTGTTGTGGTAGTTAACTGGCAGACTGACGTTTAACTTCCGAGTGCGACGACACATCGACCTTCAGGTGGTATAAGCCTTAGAAAGAGCGTGCGTTTATCACAGCCATGTAAGTGCAGGGACCTTCCTCTCGTCCACATACCAAAGAATGAATCCAATGGGAACTGTGTTGTAGAGCTCTCCTTCCCCTCTCCATGCCCAGAACTCCACGGGGTGTCCAAGACCGGTACTGGAACTTCACATCTGCAGATGCATATAAGGATGTAAGCAGATCACGACTGAACCCAGCACATACCGACTAACTGGGATTAGGCCAAGGTTGTTAACGTTTCCACCATCTTGTTTAGGTATTTCATTGCCAACAGTCTCTGTCCTCATGCTTAGAGGATTTATAGACAGTGAAATGTCCCGGAGACTAAAATACTTCGTCTACATATAAAATAACACAAAGTAATGCAGCTTTACAATGTATCACAGCCTGGGATTTTCAGATGAGTATCGCATTTATTTTTTCATTTTATCTTCATTGTTCTAATTGTTTCATCTTTCCATTCTTCTCATCCCGTTCTTATGCCTTTATGTAGTCAATTTAATAATTTCCGCGTGTTTTTATGTTGTTATGTGTGTATGTATTTGTTTGCTGATGAATGCTAGTCGACGCAACGTCCTGTTTTCCGTAATTGTATTTTTTAAAGCTGCATTACTTTGTATTATTTAATACTGTTTACATTTCCACAGCTTTACCGCAGTTCCAGTCATTTCAGTGTAGACAAAATAGTAGTGACATGGATTCGTAGACGACGAGATAGGGACTTAATGGTATGGTGACGGACATATGATAATAAAGACACCTAGGGCATAAAAATGCACGAGGCAAGGGAACTGGCGAAGGATCAAGACTCTTTCCGGCGGATAAGAACTACTTTCTGCCAAGGACTTACTATATGATGATGATAGTTACTAGAAAGCACAAATTAACTCGCCACCATCTTATAACTACGACAAAGTCCCAAACAATGATAAATTCGCATTCCTGAACAGCTCATAAAGACGCGACAAGTGCACTGCAAAGAAGGCCACAAACAATTACAGACTAGTGTGAACATGAGCTGCTGGGTGTTGATAAATTGATAACAAGTGAAAGCAACTGATAGCATGTTACTGGCAAGTCAGCGAGTTTTGTAAAACGTTGAATTCTAGGTCAGCTAATGATTGATAATTTATCCAAATTGTCAATAAATGCAGTTTAATAATAGCGTTAAAAAATATAAGACTTAGTAAAAATAATTCACAAATCTGTTACCAGATAGCATAACATAAAAATAATAGTCAAAAATAAAATATGGGATATAGCGAAGGCTGTAATGAAATACGTGCAAAAAAAGTATAGCTTTCCATAAAATAATACATGTTATGACTGAATGACAACCGTTGATTGATTGGGCACAAAGAGCAGATTAGTCGCGATTTCAATTAGTACTCCATTCCTTCAGATAGCACTAAGAGATTCTCAGCTTAGTGCACAAACTCCGCAGCACCGGTGAGGAAGCCAATGTATCAGATGTTTTTGTTTTTTTTTGTTTTTTTTTGTTCAGAATTCGATAAATGATTTACTCTTAGCTATTTCCATCGGCGAAGAAGTTGTTAAAGTTCGCAGGAACCTGTTAATTTTCGCTCTAGTCTTAAAAGGTAGGTAGGTATCCGACCTCCTACCAAAAGATAGTTTTAAAGCATGGCTGGCCTCACGATCATTCACGTAAAATGATAGTCTTCTAATGTGCGGCTTGGGATAAAAGCTCAACGGTATTTGAAAATGTACACGCAGATGTTGTAAAATCTGCGCTTCATCTGGAATTTAAAACGCAATAGTTGGTATTAGAGCAAATTTAGCAGGTAGCTTGACGGTAAGTTTGGAGATTGTAATGGCAACTAATTGTGCTTTGAATGGCAATTAGTGTGGAAACCAAATTTTGTGGAGCATATGAAAGATACTACTTTCTCATTGGCAGTCAGATTTCCATGTGAATGTCTGTAAAACACAACATCTAGTCTGAGAATGGAGGTGAGGGAAGTCACTGTGGCTTTCCCTGGCTAGGGGACAAATGGCACACACACAAACGTCATGGTTGTAACAGACTTACAGAGCATCTGACGAAGGTGGAGACAAGCATTCTTCGTGCAGAGTGGCATGCTTCAAAATCAAAGATAAAGGGCATCTTTTGGTTCTTTTCCCGAGGACATGCATATCTGGTGGGAAATGAGCGGGTGAACAGATTGAGAGTCTGCGTGGTTGTGTGGGGTATTGGTGCATGATACGGTAGACATGGTCATGCCCTTTGGGATCGTGTGTATACTGTGGAAGATCAGATAAATCATTACTAGAAAGAATGGTGCGGCAAGCAGTGACCACAGAATCTGTCCAACACTCAATCCCAGGATCGGCCAGAGGGACACGTACATAAACTGCAACTAGTGTACCATTAGTATTGGGACTCTACGCTCGTCGCTGGAGATTAGGACGGAGCACGTATGAGAATGTCCAGGGTGCTTTGATGTGGGTTGTCTTTACTCACCTCAACTGTCTCTCACTAAAGCAATGGTTAACTTCAGGTTCATGACATTTCCTAGCCTTCTGGGGAATGAATTTGAGTAATATCCGTAATTTAAAGAAACTAATGTCATCATTTACCATGAGATACGTGTTCAGATGTTGAGACAATCGACTGTATAAACTAGATTTTGCTTAGCTGTTGACCAGAAATAGTATTCACTTCAGAATGATGTTTCTTGCTTCTAGAGTTGTCCCGATCAATTATAATATGTAATAGTCGTATCACAGCAGCCGTGCCATCATGCATTAGTTAATGCTTAGTGTAGAATCAATATCATAACACTTTCGATAAACCTACAGATTCCCTCTTCTTCAGAACATCTTCCAAGGTATAGATGCTGATCGCTCCGGTAACACATTCATTATATAGAGTTAGGGTTTGTCATCTCTTTCGTCCCTTTGCCATCTATTACGTCCTTATAAGTTATATCATCTCTACGTCCATATCTCTGGATCCACACTTAATCGAAATTCAGTCATCCGTATATATGTTTTTTCATCTACTATCTAGTCAATTAGATAACATAAGATGTGAAAGCAGCATTTGCCGCACTGATATTCTAATTTATCACCCCAAAAAGATAGGTCCTCTTACTGAAGACAGCATACAGATTACAATGTTCTACAAGAGCACCCCAAACACCACTAGCCATGCCATGCAGGCATGAACGAGCAACATGAAAATGTTTAACACCTACTGACACAAATCTTAACAAAACATATTTTAACAAACTTCATTAAGCCACATGAAAAGAAAGAATAGTCTCATTTTAATCAATAAAACAAGATAATCTACTAATTGTGAATGGCGTCAATTTAAAAATGTATTGTAAAAATGCATTTAATAACAACATAAAATTATTCATTATTAAGTATGAAAACACAGTCTATGATATGTTGTATATAATGTAACATAATGACGATATCAACTGTGATCACATACATATTTAAGTAAAGCAAGTGGCTCAACAACAAATTGTCCATAAATATGTTACAATGTTGAAAGTGACCCAGAACAAAGGAATGATAACATGGTTTAGTTTAGGTTTAGCATCATTTACACTGCACATCTCCATAAATGCTCCAGTCTCCTCCCATAGATCATACAATTGAGAATTTCAGCACAGTGCGTGAACTGAATTCCAGTAGCATCTGCAAGGTTTGACATGTGTGCATAGTAGAATCTCACAACAAATGTGTATGGCAGAATCATACAAAGAATGCCGGATTCTCCTTCAGGAGACCCGAGTTTGAATCCTTCGGTAAGGATGTGGGATTTTTTCTGTCCAGGGGCATAAAGAAAATCCTAACCTGCACAGTTTGTGGTGACTGCACTTGCCAGGTAGCCTTAATTTCTCAGGCTCAAAGACCCCCCTGCCATACACAGCAAGGTACTATATTGGCAGTAAATGGCAATTTTTATACAACAAATATTTGTATACAAGAATATCACAACAACTGTGTGTATACAAATCCCACAACAAATGTGTGTATACCAGGATATCACAACACTGGGGAACCATGGAGAAGTTGTAAAACTATCTGTCTGTCTCAGTTCTCTGAAGGTTGTGGGTTCACTTCTGGACCGCCGGAGACTACTTGGGGATCGCTGGAGGTATGGAGTTCATGATGTGTGTGATGCTCTCTCGACAAAACTAGGTCAAAAGGGATACAACCTGGTGCAACGAAGGCCAACCTCTCACCTTGACCCTTTAGTATTTTATCACATTAATCAACAAGGTTTCTTTTTCTTGTTTTCTGTTTATTATTGCTGCCTGTCTTTATTGTGTCTTCTGTCACTAACTTATCCATTGTTTAGCTAATATTATTAATCCTGAAACTACTGAACGTAAACTTGCCAAGATCTCACCAACATCAAATGCTGAGGATGACAGAAACATCTTGTAAAGGATATGCAACTAACTTTTAACTATGAATTGTGACCACACTTTCATGTCAAAGTAAGTAATAGTACATTTTAAACCAGAAGATTGCACTCTGTGCTAAACTATGTTCAATTCATTCCAACAACTTCTGGTGCGTTGGGATTTTTTTTTTCTTACACTCAAAAGAAGAATATTTCTAGCATGTGTGGTTGTGGATAAATATACAAGGAGAACTTTAGCAGATGATGGAGTGACATACATAGGCAGGGAGCTGAAGCAAAATACAAGCTCTTAATAATAAAAAAAATAATGGCAGTTAAATAATGTTTCTATTTGTGAAACAAACATATATATGTTAAGATCCAGCAGAAAACAGCAAATATAAACTCATATATTATATACCTCACACATATGCCAGGCCTGGTAAATTGAAATAAAAGATAAATTAATATAACCCTGGAATTAATGCCAGCGAAGTTGCAGATGCAATTTGTACTTAGTTTTGGTAATCCCGCATACTGCATTCAAAACAAAGCTGCGGGAGATTTGGCACCAGACTGCCTTGCATTGGTTTTCATACAATGATATGTGAGCTGGTCATTCTGTGGGATTATTAGCAATCTACAAAGAAACCATATTTGTGTCTTCTAGCTTTTGTATGTATGTTTAAAAATGCAGATTCATTACACCTAACCTAGAATTCAGAAGATTCATTACACTTAACCTTGAATTCAGAAGGGGACACCAGACTTAGAGATTAGTTGGAGGCTACAGAACATATAGAAACATACAGTCATCTATTATTAGCTAAGTTGAAGTAATCCAAAATCAAAAATAAGCTTCTTACAAGAAGGGATCAGAGCACCATTTACAGACTACAGAAACAACTGATTCCACCAACATGCTCAGGAACACAATCCAATGATAGAACACTAAAAAATGTCAGCTAGGAAGACACACATATGATAGTGCTAATTCCCAGCTTTTTAAATGTACAGCATGTGATGTTAGAAACATTCTACTTCCTCTAATGTCAAATTATTGAATCACCTTATTCTACACAAAATAGCAGTTCATAAACACAAGCAAATATCATCATCTAGCATGGAGTCGAAGAGTTGTTAACAAACACAAAACTATATAATCCAATGACACACAAGTGTTTCATCTTAAGTTCCCCATTTTTATAATTAACGCTGTTCTAATTCTCCTTATCATTTCCTTTTTCATTAAGAACATTAAGTCGTTAAACACACATTCCTTTAATAGGCACTTTCTGTTGCAAAGAAATGTTATTGTAAAATGTGAACATCTATATAATGTCTAGGAGCTTACGTTATCCTTTGGTTATATTGATGATATTATGCTGAAAATGATGGTGATGGTAGTGATGAGTAAAATAGTCGTATAATAATTTGATCACACTTAAAAATTGACCCACTAGGGAAGCAAAGAATAGTAACACTGTAACCTACCATGCATGTCAGAAGAGGCAACAAAGGAGGGTTGACATGAGATTGGCTATTGCATCCCGTAGAAAACTTTGACTGCAAGATCCAACCAATCCTGGACAAGTATGGCAATAGCCTGGTGTAGGTGGCTGAGGCCTATGCACCAGTGGCAGTAGAAGACAATATGAATCACATGACAGAGTTGGTTAAATATAAAGGCAATAGTTTCACAGTGTGACAGCCTTAGTGTGCTTGCTTCTAACACAGTGTGCTGAGTTCAGTCAACATTACTGACTAGAATTTTTCTAACCAGCATGGCTCTGAAGTTGACCTAACTTTTTTAATGGATACTAAATAATTTAAAGAATGTTCTGGAAATTGTCTGACAAGGAAAATGGTTAAATTAGCTAGGACTCTTTGAGCCATAATCTAGTATATGTGATAGTCTAACAATTCCCACCCAAGGCTATACCTTCCACAAGTTTACCTTCCCTTCGCCTTTAATGGCATCTGACTTGTGATTTATGTTGCACAATCGGCATCACTGCACTTGAGACAAGCCCATGAGCAACTGGCCTATTCCAGTGGAGGTTACAGAGTGGATATGACTGTCTATTCCAGCGGAGGTTACAGAGTGGATATGATTGTGCCTGTAAGCTGGTTTTCTACACTTCAGAACCATCCTTGTCGATGATCATTGCAGCCAGTTCTATACTCAATACCTCAACATCGCTAGTTGAGATAATTCATCATGAGATGTGTCACCTTGTGCTAAGCTATCATTACCTGCCTGCAGTATATCCTCTCTGTCCATCTTCAGTCTTCTTCTTCTTCTCTTCCTACATTTACCTCAGTGAAGTGTTGGAGGGAGGTGTAATGATCCGTTAATATGATTTTTCTAATGCTCTTTGTAAATTGGTATTCATTTCTCTAAGGTTGTTTGTTCTTGACATCACTCCATCTTTTCCATGTTCTTTCTTCCCTTTGCTCTATATCCATTATATTTCTTCTTTATGGCAGATGGTACCAGAACATTCTTGTGAGATGACCAAACTAGTTAATCTGTTGTTGTTTATTTGCATGCATTTCTTCGATGTTAAAATGATAGGTACTTTGAAGTTAGTATATCAGTATAATGGAATCAATGTCCATTAATGTTTTCAAATGAACACATGCAATGACAGAATACATTCCATCATTAACTGTGAAATCTGCAGTTATATGCTCACATTCCACATACTTACAGAGTACTGGACAAACATTATGCTCTTTAACTAGTCAGTTGTTCCAATGAAAATGTATCCGTTTTATGCCTGGATCAAAATTACCACCTGCCATTTTTAATCACACTTAACTTTGTTTAACTTTCTCAATACCTATTTTATCATTTATTTTATTTTATTTGCTCGTTTTTAATTCAAGTGTAGTTCATGCATGTGCTACTACTTCTAGTATTTTATTTCTAATTCTAATTTTGGATACATATTGATAAATTTTTACTTCTAATTTTGCGTGTGAATTATCTTTCTCTATTACCAGTCTCCCTCGCCATCAGGTGAATTCACTCCGACTTCAGAGGTATCGTCACTTCTTGTGATATTTTGAGATCCTCAGCATTGTTAACAATGGTTATTTTTGCACAGAGTATGATTCTAAGGATATATAAAAGAAAGAAATAATTATTTTGATAATATGAAACACAGTGATCTAAGAATCAGCAGTTCAGATATCAGTATGTTCCAAATTTGTCCTTGTATATAGATCAGGCAAACCTGAATCCCTGGATGTGACTTCATCAGAAAAGTGAGTGACACCTTCTGGAACGTGCTCTCCAATGCCGGGTACGAAAGACCCAACACTGTACACTGAAGGTGGTGACTGTAAACGGATACCTCTACCTGAGTGATTAAATCTGCCAGTGTCCACATCATCATCATCATCATCATATGCCCCGTTGCTGTATGCCTGTAGCACCTGATCAAGGCGGGCACTTTGAATAGTGCCCTCGTTGAAGTTGTCATCAAATGAATCTGTGATTTGCAGCACCAGCTCCTGTTCCTCGCTGAAATCAGGTGGCTGTGAACTGGGAGGAGGTGATGTGTCCACTTCATTGACGTCCAAAGAATTGTGGCTACAAGAGAAGAATTAAAGTATCAACCAGATTTCAGTGTTGTCATTTTTTGACTTCTAATATTGCTTTAAACGTTTGTTCTTTCTCAGTTAATTGCTCTCCCTTGCCAAGACGGTGTTCCAGGTTTAATCATCAGCAGTGACATAATTTTTCCTGACCAATATGTTATGTTATGTTATGTTATCACGACTGAAATCCCCGCACATTGGGTATTCTCATGCAGCAGCCATCTGAAAGTATCTCTACTCACTGTTGCCATGAGGAGTTGATTGTAAGATGACCAATATGATAGTGAGTAATAAAGCTTCATAAATATAATTGCCAGATAATTTTCAAGAAATGTCTAGTACAATATCGTGGCGAGGAATGGAACTGATCACCTCACCTAAATATGAATAAGAATATGTTAAATTACCGTATAATAAAAATAGGCTGTTATCATACATCAGTTAGGAGATCAGCATGGTAGAATGGTAAGAGCGCTCGTTTTTAAACTTCCGGAGAGTTGATGCTGAGGTTGGGGGATTAACCCGTACACCGGGCAGTTGGACTAAAATGTTGACTTCTCATCCTTGACAAGTACCTCTGAAGTCAGAGTGGGTTTGTCCATTGGTGAGGGACACTAGTAATAGGGAAAGTTAATCCACGCGCAAAATTCAGTCCAGTGCTACTAGAATTAGCTTTATGGACTACGCTTGAATTCAAAGCAAATGAGCGCAAAAACAAAACAAACATCTAAAAAGTATATCAGTTATCTATGACTATCTCTTGAAATAACACCTACAAAGTATATCAGTTATCTATGACTGTCTCTTGAAATAACATCTATAAAGTATATCAGTTATCTATAACTATCTCTTGAAATAACATCTAAAAAGTGTATCAGTTATCTATGACTGTCTCTTGAAATAACATCTAAAAAGTATATCAGTTGTCTATGACTATCTCTTGAAATAACATCTAAAAAGTATATCAGTTATCTATGACTATCTCTTGAAATAACATCTAAAAAGTATATCAGTTGTCTATGACTATCTCTTGAAATAACATCTAAAAAGTATATCAGTTATCTATGACTATCTCTTGAAATAACATCTAAAAAGTATATCAGATATCTATGACTATCTCTTGAAATAACATCTAAAAAGTATATCAGTTATCTATGACTATCTCTTGAAATAACATCTAAAAAGTATATCAGTTACCTATGACTATCTCTTGAAATAACATCTAAAATGTATATCAGTTATCTATGACTATCTCTTGAAATAACATCTAAAAAGTATATCATTTATCTATGACTATCTCTTGAAATAACATCTAAAATGTATATCAGTTATCTATGACTATCTCTTGAAATAACATCTAAAAAGTATATCAGTTACCTATGACTATCTCTTGAAATAACATCTAAAAAGTATATCAGTTATCTATGATTATCTCTTGAAATAACATCTAAAAAGTATATCAGTTATCTATGATTATCTCTTGAAATAACATCTAAAAAGTATATCAGTTATCTATGACTATCTCTTGAAATAACATCTAAAAAGTATATCAGTTACCTATGACTATCTCTTGAAATAACATCTAAAAAGTATATCAGTTATCTATGACTATCTCTTGAAATAACATCTAAAAAGTATATCAGATATCTATGACTATCTCTTGAAATAACATCTAAAAAGTATATCAGTTATTTATGACTATCTCTTGAAATAACATCTAAAAAGTATATCAGTTATCTATGACTATCTCTTGAAATAACATCTAAAAAGTATATCAGTTACCTATGACTATCTCTTGAAATAACATCTAAAATGTATATCAGTTATCTATGACTATCTCTTGAAATAACATCTAAAAAGTATATCATTTATCTATGACTATCTCTTGAAATAACATCTAAAATGTATATCAGTTATCTATGACTATCTCTTGAAATAACATCTAAAAAGTATATCAGTTACCTATGACTATCTCTTGAAATAACATCTAAAAAGTATATCAGTTATCTATGATTATCTCTTGAAATAACATCTAAAAAGTATATCAGTTATCTATGATTATCTCTTGAAATAACATCTAAAAAGTATATCAGTTATCTATGACTATCTCTTGAAATAACATCTAAAAAGTATATCAGTTATCTATGACTATCTCTTGAAATAACATCTAAAAAGTATATCAGTTATCTGTGACTACCTCTTGAAATAACATCTAAAAAGTATATCAGTTATCTATGACTATCTCTTGAAATAACATCTAAAAAGTATATCAGTTATCTATGACTACCTCTTGAAATAACATCTAAAAAGTATATCAGTTATCTATGACTATCTCTTGAAATAACATCTAAAAAGTATATCAGTTATCTATGACTACCTCTTAAAATAAAGCTTGGATTCAAATCACAACTTTTACGCAATCTGAAGGGGAAAAAAACAACAAAGTGTCATTATCACAAACTAAGAGCTCACTAAAAACAAAAGAACACTGAATATACCTGGTTTTATCATCATCTATAGTGGCTGGTTTTATCTCTTTTCCAAACAATGGATTTTGCCTAATAAGAGAAAAGAATCAGTATGAAATAGCATAAAGAACACAAATGAGTCCATCAACTAAAACATAACATGTGAACAGTTAACTTCAATATCAAAAGGTCAGTTTTCAGAATGACAAATAATAATATTGCTGAAAAGTTTTTAAATGTTGAGACTCAGGAATAACTAATTCATTATTCAATTAATAAGATGTTATCTGTGGCAAAGTGGTCAAGCCGTTTGACTCGTGCTCCGAAGGTCGTGGGTTCGACTCCGGGCCGCGTCCTTCGGTTTACAAGTTAAATGTTTCAGAGACTCCTGTGGGCCGTTGCTAAAAGCTACGGAGTTCGTGCGGAAAAGACTGAGCCATATGGTGCAATGAAGTCAACCCTGTCGACTTTTAAGCAACTTTTTAAAAATTTATTTTATATCTCATGAGTTCATAATTTGTCATAATCTAAATATGTATGGATTAGTGTTAATATAATTATCCTGTGTATGTATTGAATAATGTTCAATAACTGAAAATATTTTCAGAAATATAGAAGATATGGAAGGAATCAACATTGGGGAAAGATACATCAATAACATTAGATATGCATATGATACAGTCTTGATTGCAGACAATGAACAGGACCTGCAAAATGTAGTAGATGCGGTTGTTGCACAAGTGAACAACAAGGGTTAGAATTGAATTGTAAGAAGACACAGATTATGGTCATCACTAGGAAGGAAGAAATACCACAATGTAATATACAAGTAATTGGGCATATTCTTAAACAAGTGAATCGGTCCAGCTATCTCGGAACAGTCATAACATCTGATGGGAGAATTGCCATGGTGAAGGTAGCCTTTTGCAAGGTGAATAATATACTGACACTTGCACCGTTTTTTATACAATGGTATGTGTACCGGTCATTCAGAAAGCAATGGCAAACTACTGAACATAAACTTGCCAAGAAATCACAAACAGCCAAATCATGCTGGGGCTGACTGCGATGTCCTGCAAAAGATATGCAACTAACTATTCAATAGACCTTAAGCAAATATTTCAACAAAAACATGAATCAACAAATAAGTAACTAACGCTGCAAAATATTTGTTTGTGCCAGGATGTTCCAAGATCTCCTTTTCTTTAGATGATGCTGGAGGGAAAAAAAAAAACAACTACAGAATAAGATTAAAACATGCAAATGCAATTTTGCACAACAATGCTGAATAAAGCTACAGTCTGTTCCATCACTGTTGAAATAATAGCAATATTATTGTTAGGTTTTACTTATGTAGAATAATTAGTTACAGCATTTACAAATAATCTGCATGTCTGGGGGTTTTCAGTCACTTTAAATTACACATTTAAATAAATATGTATGAGCAGAGCCCTGAACATGTGATGGTGACTGATTTAATAAATTATAATTTTATGGTTTTAAAAAAAAAACATCAGTTTCTGAAATGAAAATCAGATACTGCTTTCCAATAATTCACATAAAATAGTTCATAGGTAACAAAACAGCAGATATTGGTCTTAATGGTTCTGTATAATGAAACTAGAACATTATATACAACAATAAGAAAGAGACAAACAGCTTTATTTGGTCATGTTATGAGAAGAGAGGCATTGGAGAACATCATGACGACTGGAAAGATCAAGGGGAAGAGAGGTAGAGGCCGACCAAGAGAAATGATGCTGGATGGATTGAGATGGTGGCATGGAGGAATAACAGCAGCAGAGTTGATCCAGAAAACCGAAGATTGAGATCTGTGGAGGGTCATAAATACGTAAGCCAGCTGGCATGGCACGTGATGATGATTATGATGATGATGATGATGATGATGGTGATGATGATGACGATGGCGGCGGCGGTGGTGGCGGGCGTCGGTGATGACGATGATGATGACGATGATGATGATGATGATGATGATGATGATGATAATGATGATGATGAATATCGTGGCTCCAGGATCAAGAACAATGAAAGTTGTCCAAAGTAAATCAAAAGTATACTAGCCATGTCAAGGCATAGAACCTGTGACAGATATTACAGTACAATATTTGAGAACATGCATCTTTTATGTAGCAACACAATGACGTGAGTCAACGACCATTTTGCAATCACTAAGAAAGAAATTCTGAACTTTTTGACTGTAATGTTGCAGAAAAGTGTTTATAATATTATAGACCAAGAAAAAAGAAACATACTAACATTCTACCAATTCTGAACATCTAAGAAAACTGGCTTACAAACAGAATAATGTTTCAGAAATTGAAATACTTAACCATATTAAAAGTCTAGGCAACTTGGAAAGAGCACTGATGGAAGGCATTGTTCCTGGAAGAATGGGTAAAGCCAACCACCATGAAGATGGATGCAGAATATTGCATATACATTGTACATTAAAATTAGAGATAGGGGACCGGGCAAAGGGTCAAGAACATTTGTATTTAAGAACAATGTTTTTATTGGTTAACAGAAGTGAGGTGATATTATTGGGACATGCCCATAATATCTCCAGCTCCCCCAATAGATATTTATGTTTATGAATACTTCCCCCATCGTACTCTGGTTGTATACATATTTAACACATCTACGTAATCAACACGTAACACCAATTCCAGTTTGTACTGTATGTTCATAGAGTATGTGCATTATTGTTTCATCACATCTGCTTCATTGCATAAGTCTTTCTGTTCTCGCTTGCACAATTGAAGATTTGTCCATTTAAAAATTGCTACAATTTTGATAAAAGATCCTGTGGAGGCAGTTGTGATGGGATCGATATGCCGGGGATTCACTATATCTCAGCTTAAATTTTTTTTTCCACTGATATTTGAATTAAGTGAGCTCTGTAGTGAAGGGGTTATGAAATCAGTTTGCAATCATGCGTACCACAGTTGAAACATAGCTGCGGACAAATTTTCAGTTTTCATACATTGGTTTCAGATACCAATGGCAAACTACTGAAAGTAAACTTGTCAAGAAATCACAAACAGCCAAAACTTCAGGGGTTGCTGTCACATCCAGTAAAGGATATGCAACTAACTACCTAATTTGCATTAAATCTACATGTAAATGGTTTTCCTTTTCTATTTTCTTGTCTTACATGTGACATATGAAATTACAATGTTTCTCAATAGACAGAGTTTGATTCATGTATAATTTTTTTTCTTAACTTTTTTCAAAGCATAACTCCTAACATACAGAATTCTTCTGCTGATACATCTCAGTTTTTCTGTCTTCTTTTTTCTCTGATCTGCATATAAACTTTCTTCTTTTAATTATAGTTAATTCTATAAACAGACCCGTGACAATTTCTAAGGGGGGAAAACGGTGCAAGCACAATTATTAGCCCTGCAAATAGAAACATGGATAATTGTCCCTATATCCCCAGTGGGTCGAGAAGAAATAGGTCTCTCTGTCCATCAGACACGGCCCTTCTACTAACAATTAAATTGCCTTCTGTTGCTATATATTCTCTAGGGAGTTTTCCTAGAGTTTTCATTTTAAAAATCCAAAGCAATGTCTAAGAATTTTTTTTTTTTTTCGCATCTCCTTTGCAGGACATCGCCATCAACATCAGAATCTTTCAGCTGATTGTTGTTTTCTTAGCAAGATTACGCTCAGTAGTTTGTCATTGCTTTCTGAGCGACTGGCTCACATACCCCGTAAGTTACCCACGTGGAGAGAACCGCTACCAATTCTCGCGCACGTCACCTTACTCACAAGAGTATACGGGATTACGGAGAAAGTCGTGTAACCTCTATACCAGGGAGACCGGCTATCTAAGAATTAGACATAACAAATAGTATCAACATTCCTCACTGCTTGCAACATTTTCTGAAAGTACACAGTTAGTTAGTTAATCTCTCCTCTTGAGCATAAGGTGGTGCATATGGCAGAAGTCATGGCTCTCCATGCCTGGCAGTTCGCTGCTACCTGTTGTAGATCTTGGATGTTCACTTGCCCGTTGAATGAGCCTTCTCTGATGATGGTTCTACGCGGGGTCTTTCTTGGTCTTCCCCGTTTTATTTTCCCTACTAGTGACCATAAGGGGGCTTGATTGGGGAGTCTTGTTTTGTCCATTCTGAGTAAAAGGCCGATGTAGTTCCAACGGCGTTTTCTTATAAAATTGGATACAATATCTTGCTTAGTCTCTTGTCTTATTTGCATACTGGTTCTGAAATCTGTCCAGTGGAGGTTTAGAATTCTTCTAAGAAATTTGTTCTCAAAACTGCCTAATTTTTTATCTAAAGCTACCCCTGATTTCCAACACTCATATCCATATGTTAGCACTGGAATCACACAAGAGTTGAAGATTTTAAGTTTCGTATGTTTGCTGAGTGTCTTTGACTTCCAGATGTTTGACAATTTATTGAAGGCACCAGATGCCAGTGCGATTCTAGATAATATTTATGGCGCTGAGTCCCCTGTAGATGTCATTTTGCTTCCTAGGTATGTGAAGCGGTTGACTTTTTCAAGAACATGGTTGTTTAATTTGGTGTCGTCTGAACTGTTGGTAAGATCAATAGTTTTTGTTTTTGCGGTGTTAATTTGGAGACCAATTTGTCCTGAAACATTTTGGAGATAGTTTATTTTCTCTTGAGCATCTGGGTGTGTTGAACTTAAAAGCACTATGTCGTCGGCAAAGTCCAGGTCTTCTAGAATTTTGTCAACCCAATGGATACCCCTATTTTTGTTGTTTGTGCATTTGCACATGACCCAATCGATAGCTATTCCAAAGAGCATTGGTGACAAGACACAACCCTGTTTCACTCCCGTTTCCACTGAGAACCAGTCAGAGTTGCCTGATTCTGTTCTCACGCAGCAACGTGTCTCCTTGTAGAAAGATTGTATGATGTTGATATATTTGGTAGGGAAACCATAGATGTTAAGTAGATTCCAAAGTGAAGGACAGTGGATACTGTCTAAGGTTTTTTGAAAGTCTGCAAAGTTGGTCATTAATTTCGACTGGAATTCTACAGTCTTCAATGATTATTTTAAGGATGAAAGTACACAGTGCTGGAAAGTAAAACTGGTGAGAGTTAATCTGACCACCCCATATCATTATGCCATGAGTTAGTACATATAAAGTCCCATCAGTTCACACTGCATTGGATGTATCCATCAAGGACTTAACTTTACTATTGATAACACAAGAATTCACAAATAAACTTACAATATACAACAGTTGCAGCTCTCAGCCTCCTGCGATACCTACAGAAATATTGAAATGCAACTGGTAAGAATGAGTAAGAAATTTACTTGTGATGATTGAGGCATGATAAAATAATATGCATATCAAAAAGTTATTGTAATTAATAAAATACAACAGATAATAATAATACTCAGTAGGATGATTACAGAGCAAGAGAAGCTCAAAAACTATCTTGACCTTGTGTATCATTGACTGTGAGTCAGACAGCATACAGATTTTGCATTATTAGTGGCCTTGGGGTGCAGCATTTAGTGCATGTAATTCTATAATTATGCTGAATATTGCAACCATCTAAACTCTACTCTGTTCATCTAATATTCTACCCAGTACTTTAAGAGTAAGCTCTTTGGACAACAATCACCCTCAAATTAAAATCCTATTTGTGGCTGACTCGGCCACATGATTATTAATCTGAGTCAGGCAATGGACCATAATATACTTCTCTTCTGAGATTGAATGGGGTAGGTGTAAGGGTTTTTGGTTTTTTTTTAATATATAAAACCCTATCCTGTGTTCCCACATAGTACCAATCCATCAGTGTAAATGATAGCAATTGCTATCACTGGCATCATCCATTAACAGCTTTTTTGCCCCTTCTGTTCACTCGCTTTGAATTCAATCATAGACCATATACATGCTACACCGTCTAGTGGACCGAACTTATTTTTGCATGTAGATTAGCTTTCCCTTTTACCAGTGTCCCTCGTCATCAGACGTCCCTACTCTGATCACAGAGGTTCTAACAGACAGAATCCATACAGACAGAGAACCCATATAGACAGAGAACCCATACAGACATAGAATCCATACAGAGAGAGAATCCATACAGACAGAAAATCCATAAAGACAGAGAACCCATACAGACAGAGAACCCAAAGAGACAGAGAATCCATACAGACAGAGAATTCAGACAGACAGAGAATCCATACAGACAGAGAATCCATACAGAAAGAGAACCCATACAGACAGATAATCCATACAGACAGAGAATTCAGACAGAGAATCCATATAGACAAGAGAATCCACACAGACAGAGAATCCACACAGACAGAGAATCCACACCTGAAGAGGCTGATCCAGCAGGGGAGTGAGCAGAGGGTCTGCACAACACTCAACTCACAGGGGAGTGAGCAGAGGGTCTGGATGACACTCAACTCACAGGGGAGTGAGCGGAGGGTGTGGATGACACTCACCTCACAGGGGAGTGAGAAGAGGGTCTCCACGAGACTCAACCCACAGGGGAGTAAACAGAGGGCATGATGACACTCAACCCACAGGGGAAAATGCAGGCAGATATATAGCCATGCTGTCTCTGTCACCATCAACTAGGGATTTCTTTGTTGGCTACTGATGAAGAATACGAGCATTTGTGAGAGTGACCCGAGTTATGTAATGTTGATTCTTGAACTCAAACTGGTACTATAGTCATGAAGTATCATCATCATGTTCTATGCTGATAAACATGAGCGATCAAATTTCACCACTTCACATGATCACTAAAGTCGTGGATCAGCTGTGTTTCTTTTTGCCTCGACGATGCCGTGTGGCCAAGGATTCCAGACATTTACTTATCTGCCTTCCCCTTGTTCTTTTCCCCTGAATCTTGCCAGTTGTACCAAGTCCACCAGTTTATTTCTTCATAAGGTCAAGGCAAGCACAAACATATAGTGCTACAATTGGCACAAATCTTTGGTTTTCTAGCTTTGGCGACATTTATTATCATATACGTTTAGCTCATGTGACATTGACACCTTCATAGCATGGAGAGGGGTGTTTTACTTTACTTATTAGCCAAATAGCTTAATGTTGCTCTGTTTGTTATTTGTTCTAACTTTTAACATGTTTGTTTTTACAATAATAATAAGTGCATACTTACAATCGAACCAAATGAATCAGAACCAGGAAAAGTACAATAACAGCTACACCCAGAATTGATAATAAGATTGCAAATACTTTCTTCAGCTCGTCTGCTTCATTGTCTACTTTTTCTTCAGTCAGAGGCTGTAGCATAAAAAGTTTACAACATAAATAATCATAATTCACACAAGACACAAAATTTCAATTGAGAGATTATCTCTAAAACAGTCTACTGTATCATTTGATTTTGTCTTCAATTGTACTACCTTGTTTTTGTCTTAATTTAACTTGTTTAGTCATGTCTTGTCTTGATGTGTCTTATTTTGTCTTGTCCTGTTAATTTTATATTCTTCTTCTTTCTTCTGCGTTCATCCGGAGTTTTTTTTCCGGACGATATTGCGTTGTGCCTGTTTACAACAGAGCTACGTTCTTGCATCATTAGGCCGACACATAAGACTTCTGCGGGCATTTGTTGACCGGGTTAACCTTCCCAGTTAATTTTATCTTATTTTGTCTTGTTTTTGCCAATGGACAAGTCAGCCTGTGCAGGGTCATAATAACACTGGATCGGGAATGCAGGGATTGGCTGGAACGCCACGCTGAATAGGAAGTGCAACAACTGATCCACGACAATTCATGACCAGGCTGTGTAATCATCTACACGGATGGCTCTGTGCTAGGATGTAAAAGAAGTGCCTGGGGGTTCGTGGCAAAGGTTGGTGGACTGTGTTTGGTGCAGGAGAGGCTGGCATATGATACCAGAATATCTAGTCTGTATGGATGTGGAGAAAGTCACGGCAGCATTCTGCTGGCTGGAGGACAAACAGCACACTCATGCTGTAATTGTTATGGACTCACAAAGTATGGTGAGAAAGGTGAACACAGGCATGCTTCAGGCAGAGTGGCTGGCCAAAAATAGAGAGCATCTGTTGGATTTTTTCCCCAGGACATATTGGCATGGTGTGAAACGAGCAGACAGTCGGATTGGTTGGGTCTGCACCCCTTGGTAGGGTAATGGTGCTTGATAAGGCAGATGTGGTTGATGCCATTTGTAATCGTGTTTAAAGTGCAGCAGAATGGCCACATCACAGCTTGGAGAGAATGGTGCTGCAGGGAGTGACCAGAGATCTGACCGACACTCGAAACTCCTAGGAAAGACCAGATGGACAATTAATCAGAATGCTACCCATACCATTAGTATTGGGACTCTGCACTGGCTGTTGCAGATGAGGACGGAACACGTATGGGAATGTCCCGAGTGCAGTCATTTTGCTGCTTGACTCAACTGTCTTGTCATTTTGGTCATTTTTATAGTGTCTTGAATTATTTTACCTTTGTCTTGCTTTGTTGTGTCTTATCATTGTTACCTTGTCTTGTCTTATCAACCCATTTGGAGACTGAAGACAGCTTTGTAGGTTTCGTCCAGTCCGTGCCTGCCTTTACATTTTGGAGCGTTTGAGTATTCTTTCTTGTGCTAGGTCTATTGTTCTAGGTAACAAAATCCCACGATATTGTAGAATATCTTTGATGTTATCAATCCATCTTCATCTAGGTCACATTTTTATTTCTCAGTCATTCATGTTTCCAGTCCTAATTCCATTTGATCAGTCTGTTTATAATCTAAGTAATTTTTTTTTCTCTAATTTTATTTACTGTCGTATTTGCGAGGCCAGTCACTGTGTGTCTTTGCTCTATTAGCCAGGTCTTTTTAGGGTCACGGGCTGGCATTCACAATTACACTAGTGACCACTGGGGATAATTCACATTGTACTTAACTTGAATCCTGTTGTCCGTCAACATCATAACATGCCTAGCACAATGACCAGAGTGTTCACGTCTCTACACAGATCTCAGCCCTGGGTGTTCTGGATTAATTCTCCTGATGATATTCCCCAATGCCTTTATCTGAGACCATCCAGCATTATTTCTTTCACTCTTCATTTTCTTCTTCTATCGTAGATATTTCCAGTAGTCATGATGTTCTCCAATACCTCTCTTTTCATTATATGACCAAAAAACAGTGTCTATTTTTTATAATAGCAAATTGTGTTCTACTTTCATTAGCCTCTTCCAGGCAACCTTTAGTCACTCTGGCAGTCCAAGGTATTTGCAACATTCGTCTCCGAACCCACATCTCCATTGCCTCCAAGCTCATCCTAATTTGTTCAAAGACATTCATAAAGTCACATTCAAACAGCAAAACATTTACATTTTATGTAGTTCATGGACTGCTGAGGTCATCAATAAATATTGTTTTACACGTCTTGGACTTTATTGTTTGGTCTGCTCTAACCCTTCATTTCTTTTTCTACAGGATCTTTTTCTTTTTTTTTGTTCGCATATCCTCTACAGGACATCGCTGTCAACATCAGCATCTTTCAGCTGATTGTTGATTTCTTGGCAAGATTACGCTCAGTAGTTTGCCAGTGCTTTCTGAGCGGCCGGCTCACATACCCCGTAAGTCACTGACGCGGAGAGAACCGCTACCAATTCTCACGCACATCACGTTACTCAAGAGAGTATACAGGATTACGGAGAAAGTCGTGTAACCCCTAGACCAGGAAGACCAGCCTACAGGATCTAGTTTTATCTTTTTCGTTCAGGCACTAGTACATTTCAATCTGTCATGTCTATTACACCCTGTTATATAACTGTGACGAAATAGGCCACTCTCAGGTCTGCTGGATTGTTTTATGTCATTCTTCCTGGTCCGACCATCACAATTTATACACAAAATCATATTTTGTATGTATGTTACCCTGGTATACTGTATATATAGGTATAATTAGTTTCAAGATATACCGGATTTAGATATAGTCAGGAAAACACTGGTGTATCATTATTTTAGCTTCACAGAGAATATCTTTCTGGTCGTGATAGATATGATGGGTTGTGGCAGATCCTTTGGAGTCTGTTCTTGGAGAGCTGAAGTAGGAAACAGAATGGAGGGAGTGTGGACTGTTGGGATGTGACTAAATGGTGGAACATGACATTGGTTATTCACCGGGTGATTGTTTGTCAGATTTTTTCAGATTCCCCCCTTTTAACTATATATGAGCAGTCAATCGGAATGACCATATGGACGCTGGGTGGATGTGACGACGCATCCTATACTTAAGGATATCCGTAACCGGTCCATCAATATGCTGGAAAACCTGTGGTGTGTCCAGAAATCAAGCAGTTGTAAGAACCAGGAGCATCACTAGGGAGGGAATGGCATACAATTCCGGGTGAAGACAATTGTTTGTGTTCCTAGATGAGTACCACATACTCATTACACACTCAAACATGATCTTCATGGGATGCTCTTTCTTTACAAATCACCACCCATAGAAGTCTAGACAGCAGGGAAAGGAACTTTTATAGCAAGATACTTCGCACATTATCCTTCCAAGCTATATACTTTTTCTGAATTAAATTATGTGTGCATTTTTTTCATTAAGTCTATCTTATTTGCAGAGTAAATTAGTATGTATCGTATTTCTTGTTTCAGTGATTAACATTCCCCTAGGTGTGGTCATTGTTTATATAGAAAGAGTGGAAAAAAACAGAGTCTAATACGCCAGATCTCGGGGTGTAACAGAGATGGTATCTCCTTGGATCCCGTTACATAACCAATACGGCTGCATTTAATATATGTCTGTGTTATTCAGCGTATGCACAAGATTGAAATGTCATAAGATTAAATAACTATAAAGATAATCCTTATAAACTATGCAGAATGTGCAGAAATAATATTAATTCCTGGTGTCCATTAGCTGCACCTTATATATATATATAAGAAAATACAGCTTAGAACACTTTCTTTTAGTATCTAAAACATTTAAAATATTTGTCAGATTATTCAGTCTAAGCATATTTGCAAAGTATCAATATTTTAAAACAACATAAATAGTACCATTAAAACAACTAAACAATTAAAAGACTACAGTAATATATTAATGGGGGTGAAAAAAACTACGACTAACAATAACAAGCACCTTACCTCTGTTTTCACCACACCATTTTCAATTAGAAGAGCTCGTGCAGCCATACTATAATCAAGCAGTCTGCATAGAACATTCACATAGATCAAATATTTGGTTACCAGTTACACAATTAAAATTTCAATACATGGCAAACTACCAAGAGACAGCCATTATATGCAAGAAACAATATGTACAAAAATAATGTGCAACACTCTGTGGTAGACTACCTTCTTCACAGATGCCAAGAATATCATAATTCGACAACTTAGCCTTTTGCCAGATGGAACACATACGCACCAATAACAAGTTGTCAGTTATAGCGAAAAAACAAAGAGTTTTGAAGTACTGAATGGAACCTATACTATTGTATGTGTGCGAAACATGGACAATAAGCAGAAATCTGAGAAACATCTTTGTAAGATCTTAATCAGATATTACACCATAAGAAACATTTAATGGCAATGGAAATGTGGTTTCTGGGGAAAATGCAAAGAATACCGCAAATGGACAGAAAAACAAATGAGGCAGTCCTTCAAGAAACAAATGAAATACATAAATTAATTAGAGAAAATAGACATGGTCAAGATTGTTTAGGCACATTATGAGGAGAAATACACTTAAAAATGACGTGATAACTGGTAAAATGATCATGTGAGATGGCAAACTATGAACACCAACATTTATCACGATGATGAAAATTCAATAACAGCAACTAATACCTTAATTGTCAGAAGACTGAATGTTATTTTTTTAGTCCATTGGTGACTGATCCCTAAAACGTGTCCTTAGTTCTCTAGCTGGTAACACGAACTGAGCATTCAATATTTTTTTAACAAGATCAGCAAAAGTCAGATATGCTTATCTTATTTTTCACATTAATTCTTACCAAACCTGTTCTCTAAATTATGTCTCATTAGTTACCTTAGTTATAATAGTATTCACATTGTGTTTCCAAATAGCTCTATATGCTACTGTGAAAACTCACATAAAGCCCTATTTCCACTGTTAAAATCTCAAATCTGCAATGTAATTACCAAATATAAATTGTATAAGTATAATTTACTTACTATTTTCTATGGCTTTAATATTAATTTCAAAGGCAGAAAGCTTCAGGCACTAAATTTTCTAGTTATATGTAATGAGGTAACGTTAACAAACTTCTGTAATAAAGTAAACCAAGTTGTGTTAACTAAACTTAGTTAAGGATCAACAATTTTAACATTGAAACTTACTGCCACAGAGTAGAGGCTGGTACCACTTTTCCTGTATCACGGTAACGGGCACTGAGGTATGCATCTGTTCTGAAATTGATATCAGATGTGTCCACAACTGAAGCAGAAACTCATAGATAGCATAGGCAGACAACAGAATAGAAAACAATGGGGGAAAGCAATTATGAGACTGTAAATATAAACAAGGACATAATAATATACGAGGGGAAAGTACGAGGGTAAGTTAATAAGTAAGTCACAAATGGCTGTAGAAAAATAACTAAATATGATAACAACCTGAAACCAGTTTATTTTTATACATACATTGTCCCTTTATTTCTCAACATAATTTCCGCCAACATTGATGCACTTATCCCATCATTTTATCAGTCCTCCCAAACCGGCTGCATAGAACTGCGTGCTCTGTTTTCTAAACCACGTTTTCACTTCACATTCAACTTCGGCGTCATTCGCGAAATGTCTCCCGCCAAGGTGGGTTTCCTGTATATGTTGACAAATGTTTGTCCCATAAAGCGGTGCATAGCTGGGTAGAAAAAGTTACGAGGGTGAGTCAATAAGTAAGTCACACAGTTCTGTGGGATGGCAGGTAAATGAAAACAAAGCACGCAGTTCTATGCAGCCAGTTTGGGAGGACTTATAAAACGATGAGATAAGTGCATCAATGTTGGTGGAAAGTATGTTGAGAAATAAAGGGACAATGTATATATATAAAAATAAACTCGTTTCACGTTGTTATTGTAGTTAGTTATTTTTCTACAGCCATTTGTGACTTACTTATTAACTTACCCTCGTAATTAAGTAATAGGTATGTGACGAAACGGCTACAGATCGACAGATCTCTGCATAATAGCCCTTTGAAGGGAGTGCGAGGCGTTGGTCTCCCTTGAATTGAATGTCAATTAATAGGGGATTTCCCTAGAAAAATAGTGCGGGGGCGGAGCTATTCTAGTTATTTATAGGAGAATCTAGAATGTTCCCGCAAGTGCGTACGTGGGAAAGAGCTCTAAGTTCACGGGTGCTTCATGCAGCACGGGGTTGGTGGAACATATCGTGACTCTGGGTTTCTCCGTGAAGCATGAAAGTCATGCGGCCCGGGTAGGCGAGTGGAAGGCGCACTGACTTTGTCGTGAGCAGTCACCCACCAAACCTCAGCGTAGGCAGATCGCAGCCAACAGGCTGATGTAATTTTGATGTCAATATTCGCGGCCAGTGCGGACATCGGCAGTCAAGTTAGTGATTCTTCAATCACAGGTTAGTTGAATACTTATTCTATTATTTAACTGTTGTCGTGATGCCGTGCTGAGTTCCCGGAATGAATTGCCGTCGCAAAATTGAGTTGTCGCGTAGCGTTATCCGTTACAGTTGGCGGTTTGCATATTTAAGTAGGCTTTATCGATCAGCGATGTAATGTGTTACCTGACGGAACAAGCCGTATTCCACAGCGAGTGGTGTGTAAATAAAATAGGCCGAACGATGTGCTTTACAGTGTGTCGCAGTTACTAGTTTGGTTTATTAATTACGCAGGCAAGGCGACAGTTTGTCAGTCATTACATCAACATGCTAGACGCTGTAAATGATAAGGTAGAGCTTATTATTAGAGATGTGTAATGTGCTTCGTGACATTAGAATGATAATTTAATTGTTCTATCAGTGGTGGTGAATTTTCGAGGAATCAAGGTGAGATCAGCAGTGGTGTATTTGCTGTGGGCAGATAGTAGTGTTATTCCGCGTAAGCCGAATGGTGTGGCATCGGTAGGATAACAGTTGATAGGAGGTATTCATGATACTATTGTTACTGCTTGTTGTCATGTCCGTCCGCTAGGATGACCGTGCGTGTTCCATCTTACGTTGGTCTAAGCTGACTGAGAGGTAGGCCGGTACGCCCAACCTCTTAGGTTACAGGTCCGACCCAATGCAATCGTGCATATCCGATGAGTGAACATACCCGATCGAGGGTGATGCGGCACTCCGTAATTCGAGGCCGTGGTGTCTAGATAGATCGAGGTTTGAACCTAACCGTTTCTGTCTCTAACATTCTACTCTTCTGGAACCCTGATTCGGTTCATGGAGTACTTGGAGTACTGCCGTGAAGTGGTAGTATATGAAGGGAATAATCCCCCCCCCCCCCCCAAAAAAAAGGTGGAGTCAGAGTTTGGTAGTGGAGTCTGGAGGGTTGCTACATTGGATGACGTGACTTAAGTCGTCACGGGGCAAGGTACACGGGACCCACAGTAGCTGTGGGAAAGTGTAATGGTGGATGGCCACCACAGCTGTGCTCAACCGGCACAGGTATGACTGTCCTGAAAGATAGTCAGTGAATACAAGGGCAACTCAGGATCTGGGGCAGGGATCCCAGACCTGACACTATGGCTGTGATATGATTTTGTTATTTAAGTGTAACAAGTCATGAGTTCTCCTTGGTTAATGCTATAGTAATGAATTATCAGGAGGATAATTCATTATGGTCATATAGTTATTAATGTGTGTAATTGATCAGTCCATGGGTTAAGGGATTGATGAATTGATGAGTCTGTCAGGAAGGAGATGTCCGGCTGGACACCTTCTGGATACAGTAATCCCTACACTGAAAGGAAAGTAAGTGTATATGTTGATTGATGATGGAAGATGAAACCGGATTGGACTGGCACCAGGCGAAGGATGCTTGACAGAGTCATACAGTCGACTCTGGTGCTAGGGGTTATTTGTAGCCCAGAAGTGTTACTTGACTGAACAGGTGTGCTATTGCTGTTTCTACCATCATTATGCCTATATATTATAGTGACTAAGTAGATCTATGATGTGATGATTTCATACTCATGTTGGTAGACATGAGGAATGTCTGAGAGGCAGGTGACAGGGTGGAGATGCTGGTAGTCTTTGTTGTAGTTGAGTACTCACACCAACCTCTCCGTGTTTCAGGATCTGTTATTACTATACAAAAGAAGATTCAAGAGCTTCACCATGAGCTCTATGGGCCCACTCATTCCAGTGCCTATCCAGAAGTTGATTGAGGCCATACTGGGAGTGGTCGTCTGATTCTGCGAGATCAATGTTGGAAGGAGCTGAGTGCTGAATAAGTCGGTAGGTCTAGGTTAGGACCTCCGTCAAGAGTCCGACGAGTGTCATCCGATCCTGAGAGGATCCAACACTGAAACGTCTGGTGATTCAAGCCAGGGAAGCACTGGTGACATTCAACCTCAGGGTAAACCTTGGTGATTACAAGGTCAGGAACTTTCAAGTTGAGTAACGTGATCAGTGTTACCGGTCACCATGACCTGTGTTATATGCTTCTGGCCCGGCTGGGTTATGGGACACCATGTATCAATTGATGCTTAAATAGTGTTTCTACATTGGTTACCTTTATGAAGCCAACATGTGGTCCAGTGAACTAGGACATTGATTACAACATTGGTGGGAACACCAGAGTGACATGTTTGTTAAGGTAGGGAGCTACCTCATGCCAACGTGGTGAACTGTTGACAATGTTTATTCAGGTAGGGAGCTACCTCATGCCAATGTGATGAACTGTTGACAAGGTTTGGTACGGTAGGGAGCTACCTCAGTCCAACGTGGTGAACTGTTGACAGTGTATGCTAGGTTGTGATTACTACCCATTGATCAGGGTAGTTACATGATACTGTGTGAAGATCTATTTGTCCAAGGACATGGAACTAAGGTGAAGTGTTTAGTCACCTGATAGACTTTACCAGTGACATTGTGGGTTCAGGTGGAGCAACCGCTCATTGTGTAGGTGACATATCAGTGTGTGGGTCACTTATGAGATAGAAGAGTGACCTGGCTCTTGTGTATTTTGAGACGGTGCTACATGTACTTTTTCTGCAAGTGGGAGACCGCTAATGTTCTAGGGTCGGCCCAGACTTCATCAGGAGTGTGACGAGGGAAATAGTACGACAGCAAGGAAGGAGCCTTGTTCATCGGTGCAGTGTCAGTCAGGCAGTGGTACTGCGCTTGATCAGCCCTTGCTTGGTTCTCTGTGTGAAGAGGGAACTTTGGAGAGGCAGCAGACCTTGGAGTTCCGGTCCACGGGAGGAGCCTGGGTGAGTCGCTACCACGACTGGACAACCGCACGAGCTATCGTCCGCCTCCATGATGAATACTCATCTGCATCTTTGATCTTGTACATAGTTCTTCTTGTCTGGCTTTCAGCCATCCTTCTCTGTGTTGTGGTTGACGTAGTTCAGAATTAAATTTTTTGTTCTCTTAGCTATGACTTTGTGCAGTGATATGACTGGTGTCTGGTCCGAGCCCCCTTGGGGTTTGGAACCCTAGGTGAGGGAGGGAAGGTTAAGCTGTCCCGGCTTGTGTGGGGCCTGGTAGATGTAGAGTGCTATTGAGGTGGTTGGAGCAAAGGCAGGGGATTGTATCTATCGTGGCAAACCAGACCAAGCCCCGGATGAGATAAGTGCATCAATGTTGGTGGAAAGTATGTTGAGAAATAAAGGGACAATGTATATATATAAAAATAAACTCGTTTCACGTTGTTATTGTAGTTAGTTATTTTTCTACAGCCATTTGTGACTTACTTATTAACTTACCCTCGTAATTAAGTAACAGGTATTTTATTATAAAGTAGTGGAAGAGTATGGAAAATCTTATTTCCGGACACAAACTGGCGCTTTAGCAATTACCCATGGAGGGGTCATGAGGAGTAAGCATTTTGCGCATGCACACTAGTGAATATGAAATGGCTGTGCCAGATATCAAGGGATCGTCTTCTTCTTCTGCTGCGTTCATCTGGAGTGTTTTTTTTTTCGGACGTGATTGCGTTGTGCCTGTTTACAGCAAAGCTGCGTTCTTGCGCCGTTAGGCCTACACATCCGACTTCTGCGGGCATTTGTTGACCGGGTTAACCTTTCCAGGGTCAAGGGATCTATATTGGTGCATTCCAGTAAAGTAATGAAACTGACTAGTGCTCCATACAGCGACATGCTAGTGAACAAACGAAGCCCATGATATGATCAAAATGCCAAGAACTTCTCTGAAAAGGAGTATTATTACAGCATGACAATGCCCTCATGTGGCAGTGCATACAGTGGACACACTACGTGCTCTGAAATGTGAGGTTTTGAAATACCCCGCATACAGTCCTGACTTGGCACTGTGGGAGTTTCAATTGTTTGGACGCTTGAAAAAACATTTGCAGGGTCAGAGGTTTGCAGATCATAGTTAGGTAATGGAGACGGTTCAAGATTGGTTTAAGCCACACCCAAAAACAGTTTCCTAGAAGGCATCAACAAGCTAGTGGACAGATGAGCCAAGTGTGTTACTGGTAGGGGGACTATATTGAGAAATAACACACACATAATTTCTTATTTGCACTGTTGTAAAAATGTTATTCATAGAATTCCTGTTACAAAATGACTTCCCCACTTTTATCAAATTAGTAAATGTAACCCAATATCACATATTGTCACTGGTGTTTGAAGTGTTAGGCCTTCATATATTCTAGCTCATGACATATGAGGTAGGGTGGCCAGTTCCCTTCCTTTCCCATACAATTTCCGGCAGATTCAGAAAATTGTCTGGTACCCATGTCTACAATAGTTGCAAGGAAATGTCTGAATAAGTAAAGGCACTGGCACGATACTGATCACATCACCCTCTGAGTGCTGATTGGTCTATACAAATATGGATCTAGCGAATGCTGATTGGTCAAATATGGATCTAGTGAGTGCTGATTGGTCTATAAAATATATGGATCTAGTGAGTGCTGATTGGTCTATACAAATATGGATCTAGCGAGTGCTGATTGGTCTATAAAAAATATGGATCTAGTGAGTGCTGCTTGGTCTATACAAATATGGATCTAGCGAGTGTTGATTGGTCTATACAAATATGGATCTTGATTGATCTATACAATTATGGATCTAGCGAGAGCTGATCGGTCTATACAAATATGGATCTAGCGAGTGTTGATTGATCTATACAAATATAGATCTTGATTGGTCTATAAAAATATGGATCTAGCGAGTGCTGATTGGTCTATACAAATATTGATCTAGCGAGTGCTGATTGGTCTATACAAATATGGATCAGTGTGCTTTAAGGTGTGCAAAGAGTCCTTTACATAATGATATTTAATGCATGATGTGGTCAGTATTAAGTCGGGGGAGATTTAAATTCAGAACCACTGGGCTGACAGATCCATGCAATAGTCACTACGCCACTGTGGCTCCTATATGTGATATACTGACAAACTAATGAACTCCGTTACTTATTCCAGGACATGTCATGAACTTTTTTACTATTGTAGCTGTTGCAGATATGATTAATTACTTAGTATAACAAGAGTTAACAATTACTTATATAATTATTTATTAAATTTTTTAAATACATGATTATCATACATTTTTTCTCATACAAAGAATATGTTTTGGCTCCATTCAGCTGTTGTTTGAGATGTTATATTGAAGTCTTCTTGGTGCATCTTTTCGGCTTTCATCTTTTATTAGTTTCTTCATGTTGTTTGAGGGTCAAAGAATAAAAGCATTATTGAAAAATAAAGCTTTGGACAACAAATGTGGCTTAATACATAATACTAAAGTTCATGCAGAAACAACAGATCACATGGTAAAAGCATATGACAAGGTTGTTACGAAAATCTGCCCATAGAAAACAAAGCAATTTTAATGTATTGTTATGAAAGAGGGAATGCATGAACATGATGTAGATAGCATCTTGTATTAAGTAACAACCAGAGCTCTCAAGAATTGAGCATAACTTCCCCTTGATGCTGTACTGGAAATATCAAAAGAGGACATGCAAGAAAATAAACAAAAGAATGTTGTCAACATAACATCCCATTAACTATTAACAAAACACAAGCAATAGAAAAAAACATTGGACACATAAGGTAAGTATAAACACACTGTATAAACAAACAGCTTGAAGGCAAACTATATAAATAACTGCTGGCCAATTAACATATTTTAACAGCTTATTTACTTGGCAGGATCACGAGTTCCATCTGGATTAGTATGACTCAGGATTTTGTCTATCATCAAGTCCAGGTTAAGAACATCAGAGAGTTGTCTGTTTTTGAGAGAAGAGAAATTTATTAGAATTATGCAACCTTCAATAAATGTTAAAATGTATTTATTCAACATTTGTTTGTGTGTTTTTATGATGAGTACTAGTATTAGTAGAAGCAGCAGCAGTAACAGTAATGGTAGTAGTAGTAGCAGCAGTGATAGTGGTAGCAATGTCACTGGTGGTGGAGTAGTAGTAGTGGAATTATTATTATTATTATTATTATTATTATTATTATTATTAGTAGTAGTAGTAGTAGTAGTAGTAGTAGTAGTAGTAGTAGTAGTAGTAGTAGTAGTAGTAGTAGTAGTAGTAGTAGCAGCAGCAGCAGCAGCAGTAGTAGATGTCAGTGGCCATAGTTGTAGTAGTAGTAGCAGTAATAGTGGTACTAGCACAATGGTAGCAACAGAAGTGGTGGCGGTAGTAGTAGTCGTAGTAGTAGTAGTAGTAGTAGTAGTAGTAGTAGTAGTAGTAGTAGTAGTAGTAGTAGTAGTAGTAGTAGTAGTAGTAGTAGTACTAGTACTAGTAGTAGTAGTAGCAGCAGTAGTAGTAGTAATAGACTCATCTCATCTTTTTCCTCTTGTACATTGCAAAGTTGAGGTGAAGCATAAACAGCGGGAGAGTGCCCATTTATGGGCTTTATGTAATATATAAAGATTTCCATGGACTCTGTTATTCCCTCTGTCCTTATTGAGGTATACTGTTAGTTGGTAGTCTAGTTATGTGGCCAAACCATTTAACATGCCTTTTTCTAATGAAATCTAGCGATACTATTACACCCACTTTAGTCCTGATTTCTTTATTTCTGATTTTCTATCTTCTCAATGTATTGAGTATTCTTCTCAGACATCTCATTTCCGTTGTTGTAATTTTTCTTTTCTCTTCTTCTGTCATTGTCCAGGTTTGGCATTGGTAGCGTAGAGTTGGTAGGAAGATTGTGTTGTAGAGTGTTTTTTTAGTATCTAATAATATGTGTTTGGTTCTTTAGTATTGGTCCCATTTGCACAATGAGTAGTAATAGTGACGCCTGCGCCAACTCTGGGCTCAATATCAACTTGGATAAGACTAGTTATGTACCAGCCAGTTCCAGGGAATAATCACACTGTGTCGAATATCAAAGTGAATGATCATAGTTTAAGTGTTGTGGACAAATTCACCTATCTTGGCAGCACTGTCACAAGCTGCCACAATTGATGACGAAGTGAATGCAAGAATCCCCAAGGCCAGCGCGGCCTTTGGCAGACTGTACAAGATTCTATGGGACAGAAATGAAATAAGCCTGCAAACAAAGCTGAAAGTCTATAAAACAGTTGCATTATCCACAATGCTATATGCTTGTGAAACATGGACTGTTTATCAGCGACATGCTAGGAAATTAAACCACTTCCATACAGTCTGCCTTAGGAAGCCATTGAAGATTAAATGGCAAGATGACACTGAAGTTCTAGAAAGAGCATCCATGCCCAGTATCCGCACTCTACTAATGAAGAATCAGATCCGCTGGGCTGGTCACTTGACTCGCATGCCAGATCACAGGCTCCCTAAACAAATTTCTTACAGCGAGCTGCGTTGTGGTAAACGCTCCCAAGGCGGCCAGAGGAAACGTTTTAAAGACACTCTGAAAATCTCACTGAAAGCTTTTGGAATTCATCTTGACACCTGGGAGACTGCTGCTAAAGACCGTAATTCGTGGTGTGCATCATTATGCAAGGGTGCAGTCACGTGTGAGGCAACCAGGACTGCAAGAGCCGTGAAGAAAAGGCTGGACAGAAAAAACACTTCAGGAGATCCTCCTCCTGGAACGTCAAGTATTCTTTGCCCACATTGTCAAAGAACATTTCGAGCCAAAATAGGCCTTATCAACCATCTTAAAACACATGGCTCCATACTTTCAACCCAACTGGATGAAATGAATGGTCATCATTCTTGATGGACAAACAACAGTAATACTGCAACAGTAATTGTAGTAGTAGTAGTAGTGGTAACATAAGCCATTATAGTGGTAGTAGTAGTAACAGTAGCAGTAGTAGTGGTAGTGGTAGCAGTAGTAGCAGCAGGCAGCAGCAGTTATGTATACTGGTGACATGGCTCATATTTTCAGTGACCAAAGGGTGAAGATATGAGTGACACAGCCAGTGCCATAGTCTATTCTCACATTAGCATAGAAATCTCTAGTATTTATTGTATCAGACTTGGTCAACCACTGAGCCACACTGGTCAGACAAGAATGTATCTACTTGTGGAGATTTAGCCGGAGCTATAGAGCGTATTTTTAATGACTGTGCAGTATTTGAAAATATTGCCGGTGCAAGTTTTGTATTCACCCTCTCTAAAGCTCATGCAACATAATAGGTAAATACAAAACTTGGACCGGCAATATTTTCAAACACTGCACAGTCATTAAATGTACACCCTGTACAATGTCAGTAAACACAACAAGCAATCTAGTTCAAACTGTATTGCGTTTTGAAGATGTACCATTTGCTGTTTATATTTCTGGTTTCAAACTGAAAGCATGTTATGCTTTGTTTTGATATCTGGTCTGAAGTTATATCTGCAGTTCATTTATTTCAAAGTTACAATATTTTTACTTATTATGGCTTTTCCCCCCAGGATAAACTGAAGTTTTTCAATTAAGTATATGTTTTACTAAATGTTCAAGAATAAAACATTTCTTTACTAAATGAAAACATGTCTGTCATCATATTCTTGTGTATAATTGGAAACACCATTTCATGTTACATTAAAATGTGGTGTAGAGTATAGCTCATTATGGCATATTCTTTAATTATATATATATATATATATATATATATATATATATATATATATATATATATATATATATATGTGTGTGTGTGTGTGTGTGTGTGTGTGTGTGTGTGTGTGTGCGTGCGTGCGTGCGTGCATGTGTGTGTGTGTGTGTTCTCTCTCTCTCTCTCTCTCTCTCTCTCTCTCTCTCTCTCTCTCTCTCTCTCTCTCTCTTTTGTCACCAGATCTCTTCTCCCTATATAGTGAAGTAATAATGAGAGAGATCAAAGAGATGCCAGGAATATTAGTTGGAAGTTATAATATAAATAATATATGCTATGCAGATGATACAGTATTGTTGGCGGATAATTCAACAGACCTACAACAATTGTTGGACATTGTAGAAACAGAGAGTGCAAGGAAAGGATTCTCCTTGAATATCAAGAAAACAGTAACAAAGTAACAATGGTGACATCAAAGAAAATGGTGACACCAAAATGTGACATAGAAATAGAAGGCAAAATTCTTAACCAAGTGGATAATTTTAAATACCTAGGGGCATTTATAAAATCAGATGGAAGATGTACAACAGAGATTTAAGAGCAGAATAGGGCAAGCAAAGGCCGCATTTCAGAAAATGAAGAGTATCTTATGCAATAAGTCACTATCACTAAATGTAAGAAAGAGACGGCTGAAATGTTATGTAGAACCAGTTTTGCTGTACGGCAGTGAATCTTGGAATGTAAATGAACAAATTCAGAAGAAATTAGAAGCAACAGAGATGTGGTTCCTGAGACGAATGTTGCGAATTCCTTGGACTGCCAGAGTAACTAACAACGACTGCCTGATACAGGCTAATGAAACTAGAACATTATATACAACAATAAGGAAGAGACAAACAGCTTTCTTTGGTAATGGGATGAGAAGAGAGGCATTGGAGAACATCGTGACAACTGGAAAGATCGAGGGGAAGAGAGGCAAAGGCAGACCAAGAGAAATAATGCTGGATGGATTGAGACAGTGGCATGGGGGAATATCAGCAGCAGAGTTGATCCAGAACACCAACGACCAAGATCTATGGAAAGCCATGAACGCCTACGCCAGCTGGCAAGGCGCTTGATGATATATATATATATATATATATATATATATATATATATATATATATATATATCATTGGCACCTTGCCGTCTTGACAGACGATAGTTTGTGCTCTAAAAAGGCATAATAACTTTTAACTATGGCGGTAGCGAGTGTGACTGATAAGGCCAATTTGCGCTGTAAATGTCCGTTCACAGTGGGTGCATGTGAACACGTGGTCATTTCCACCATCATGCACCATCTTACGTCTCAAACGCTTGGTGTGTGACTTTTCTGCAATAATTTTCTCCTTTGACTTTATTCCATTTCTGATATTTGCCCTCCATGCAACACGTTCAGCGGCGACTTGCTCCCAATGTGCATTATCAATGCCTGTATCAATCATGTCCCGCTTACACACATCTTTGTATCGTAGTAGAGGCCGACCCTGAGATCTCTTACCCATCTGTAATTCACCAAAAAAGATATCCTTTGGTATTCTACCATCATCCATCCTCCTAAGATGTCCTATCCATCTAAGTCTACGAAGACTGAGCATGGAATAAACTGTCACACAACCTGATCTTTCCAATACTTCAGTATTTGTGATTTTGTCTTGCCACTTAATACCAAGAATTCTTCGCAGACACCGCATATGAAAGCTGTTTAAATTGTTCTCTTGGTGTGAGTAAGTTGTCCAGGTTTCACTGCCATAGAGAAGAGTACTAAGGACACAGGCTTGATAGACAAGGACTTTTGTTTTGGCAGTAAGCTTCCTGTTCTCCCAGACTCTTTTTCTTAACCTGTTCATTGTTGTTGCTGCCTTACCAATCCGGATGTTGATTTCCTGATCTAGGGATAATTTGCTATTTACCACTGATCCTAGATATGTAAAATGGTCTACTATCTCTAGTTCGGCGTCGTCAATAAAGATTGATGGTACCCCATGTGCACCTTGTGACATAATCTGTGTCTTCTTTTTGCTAATTGTTAAACCAAATTCAGAACAAGCATTGGAGAATGCAGATAGTAGACATTGCAATTCTTCCTCAGAGTGGGTCGTAACTGCAGCATCATCTGCAAAAAGCAACTCTCTGATCAGTACCCTCCTAATTTTGGTCTTAGCCTTCAATCTCTGAGCATTGTAGAGGCCGCCATCTGAGCGTGAGTGAATGTATATACCACCATCCTGATCACGAAATGCATATTTCAGTAGAAGTGAAAAGTATATTCCAAAGAGGGTGGGAGCTAGTACACAACCTTGCTTAACTCCACTCTTGATTTCAAATTCTTCAGAAGTTGCACCATCAAACTTGATTATACCCTTCATGCCTGTGTGGAACGATTCCACAATGGACAGAAGAGTTGGTGGGCAGCCAATCTTCTTTAGTGCCTTGAACAGACCCTCACGACTGACCAAATCAAATGCCTTTGTGAGGTCGATGAAGGCAATAAACAGTGGTTGATTCTGTTCACGGCATTTTTCTTGCATTTGTCGCAATGAGAATATCATATCAGTGGTAGACCGGTTCTGTCGAAAGCCACACTGTGATTCGGGGTAGACTTGATCTCCTAGGACTTGAAGTCTGCGCAGAACAATTCTGGCAAATACTTTTCCAACAATACACAGAAGTGAGATACCCCTATAGTTGTTACAGTCGCTCCGATCGCCCTTGTTCTTGTACAGCTGTTATGATGCTTTGAATCTTTGAAATCCTGTGGGACTTGTCCTTCACGCCAGCATAGCTCTATTAGCTGGTGGATCTGTAGAGTGAGTGTGTCTTGCCCACTCCTGATAACCTCTATTGGAATCCCATCCTTACCTGGAGCCTTGCCAGATGCAAGTTCATTTATAGCACACTTAACTTCTGTTATGGTGGGAAGTGTGTCCAGGTGGTCAAGAGTTGGTAGAGCCTCTATGGCGTTGAGGGCATCATCCGCTAGTTTGGTCTCACTTGAGTAAAGCTCCAAATAGTGCTCTACCCATCTGTCCATCTGCTGTTTCTTATCAGTGATGACTTCTCCAGTCAAGGTTTTCAATGGTGCACTTCTTTTGATCACTGGACCACAGGCTTTCTTTATTCCTTCATACATGCTTCTTATGTCTCCCTTATCACTTGCGATTTGAATGGACTCACATAACTTGATCCAATAATCATTTGCACACTGCCTGGCAGCCTTTTGCACATCCTTCCTAGCTTGCCTTAGCTCACTCAGAGTGTTACGCGTTGGTCTTTCCTTGTTTCTTAAGAGAGCTTTCTTCTTCTTATCAATCAAGGGCTGCAGAGTCTCGCTGTTGGCCGCAAACCAGTCCTGCCTCTTATGATCCACAGTGCCGTAAACCCCTACGGCAGTTTTATAAAGAGTTTCCTTAATTTGACCCCACTTTTCATTTACTGTACAATTTTCTGGTGTATCAGTGAAAGCGTCTTCAAGTTGCTGTTGAAACTGAAAGCACTTTTCAGGATCATGAGTGTTAATAATATTAATCCTGGGGCTAGATTTGTGTTTAGCTGTGTAGATTCTCTTTGGTCTCAGTCTAACTCTTGCAACAACCAAAGAATGATCTGTATCACAGTCAGCACTGTGGTAACTACGAGTCAATGATATATGGTTCAGATGTTGTCTCCGTGTGATGATGAAGTCCAGCTGGTGCCAATGGCCGGATCTTGGATGTTTCCATGTGACCTTATGCATCTCTTTTGTTTTAAAAAAAGAGTTTGTAATACATAGGTCATTACTGGTGCAATGCTCCAGCAGCCTTTGCCCATTTTCATTCATGCGACCGATGTTGTATTTTCCAAGGGACACTGGCCATGAACTCGAGTCCTTGCCCACACGAGCATTGAAATCACCGAGCATATAAATGTAGTCAGATTTTGGAACTGCCTTGATCACGGAGTCTAACTCCTCATAGAACAAATCCTTCACATCATCAGAGGAATCGAGTGTCGGTGCATATGCAGTAATAATGGTGGCAAACCCACAAGAGGTTGCCAAGCGCAGGGATAATAGTCTTTCATTTCCTCCTGCTGGAATTTCAATCATTCCCAGTAGCGAATTCTTCACTGCAAAGCCCACACCGTGTTGCCTTTTTTCTGCCTGCCCTCTACCCTTCCAGAAAAAGGTGTAGTTGTTTTCCCTGAGTGACCCTTCCTCAGCGAGGCGAGTCTCCTGCAGGCCAGCAATATCAATGTTAAGACGATTGAGTTCGGCATCAATCACAGCCGTTTTTCTCACATCGTCAATATTGGTCAAGTCAGTGGAAAATCCTGGACACATGGTTCTCACGTTCCAGGTTGCAAGCCGTAGCTTGAGGTTTCTATTTTTATTTTTGTTTGTACCTGGTGCATTGGTTTTACAGCCTGCGATTCAGATTTTGTCCTAGCCCCAAGCACCCATTGAAGCAGGCAGGCTGTGGCGGATCAGCACCCAATTGGCTGGGGGCTGCCCAGCTTGAGGCGGGCGGTAGCTGATCAGTGACACCTATAGGTGTCTCCCACCGTCAGAGGCAACGCGTGGCGCCCCATGTCTACGCCAACTGACAAGGACTTATAACCCGTAACAGTTGCCTCTCGCTTTGATTCCGAGACCAGTTAAGACCAGGGATGGAGTTATTGCCTCTCCATAGCACAAAGCCTGGGCTAAAATATAGAGATCATGTGTTGCCCATGCAGCATGATCCCTCTCTCGGCCTGCCTAGTTCACTCCAGAGGAAAGGTAACACCCCTACATCTGGAACAAGACAAGCTGCAGAAGCTGCCGGATCAGCAAAGCAATGCTCTAACTGTCCGCCTGTCGGAGCTTCGATCCTATATATATATATATATATATATATATATATATATATATATATATATATATATATATATATATATATATATATATATATATATACTATTGGCACCTTGCCGTCTTGACAGACGATAGTTTGTGCTTTAAAAAGGCATAATAACTTTTAACTATGGCGGTAGCGAGTGTGACTGATAAGGCCAATTTGCGCTGTAAATGTCCGTTCACAGTGGGTGCATGTGAACACGTATATATATAATTAAATAGATGCATATATAATACATTTATTTCACTATCCTCTTACTTGATAAAAGAGTTCTTCATTTCCTCTACCTGATTGGGTAGTTTTTCAAACACTAGTTTTATACGCTGCAGATTGGAGATTATGAACACCTAACAGAAGAGCAACAGAGCATGTTTGATTATATACATAGATATTTTATAAATAAATCAGCGAGATTAGTGATTATGTACACCTTAAAGAAGAGCAATAGACCTTGCATGATCATTTTTATATATATATATATATATATATATATATATATATATATAGAGAGAGAGAGAGAGAGAGAGAGAGAGAGAGAGAGAGAGAGAGAGAGACAGACAGACAGAGAGAGAGACAGAGAGAGACAGAGAGAGAAAGAGGGGGGGGGGAAGATTCTAAAATAAATCAGCGGTCTTGGGCATATATATGACGAAAATCAATTGGACAGGAAAAATGTACAAATGATCAAGTTCTGTAATATACAAAAGAACAAAAAAGACTTCTAAGTGTATTGGGAAAAAAAGCATGAAGCTGTGTATGACTCAATCAGATTCTAAGACATAAAGAAACAGCAAAGAGAGAACCATTGAGTGAAATAGTGGAGATAATAGGAATGGGTAGACCAAGGACAAAATTTCTAAAACAAGCATGCACATATCTGGCCATGCAGACATACATGAAATTAGAAAGAATGGCACAAGATAGACATTTGTGGAATAGAAAGATCAGGAAGTTCCCGATGAGCCTAATGGCTGAAATATATGATAATGACAAGAGCAAAAGAGGGATAAAGATTATAATGCACAGATGATGTCATATCAACCTCTGATATTATATATGATTTAGACACAAATAAATTACACTGACAGCTGACTTAGGTATAAGTGGATGGAACTAATTTTGGTAAGTTAAATTACAGGCAATAGTGTATTTAGAAGGTTAAATATTGATATAGTTTAGTATTTTGATTTGAATATCTAATTTGCAACGCCTAAAACATGTTGATGGTATGGCATCTTCTACTAAAGAAATAATGTCATTTCCACATAAGGCCACTCCATCATAATTATGTTAAAAATCCCTTGTGGGTTGGAAATCATAAAGAGTGGACTATGTCGCAGCTGCACAGAAAAAAATTCAAACATTATAATAGTGACAGTATGTGTGGACTGTAATAGACACATATATTGGGATCCTCATCAGTGCTATAAAACCAAGTGTGTCTGCACACAATAATCGTGGAGCAGACGTGTTAGCACAGTTGACAGGGAGCTGCACAGATAATGTTATGAGCACAATCAGAAGAGGGTTTGACACTTGCACTCGTCATCTCACTAAGTGAGGGAAAGACAGCCCACCTATTCCTACAAGTCTACAAAATGTTGGTTGGTTGGTTGGTTGGTTGCTTGGTTGGTTCGTTGCTTGGTTGGTTGGTTGGTAGATTGGTTGGTTGGTTGGTAGGTTGGTTGGGAGGTTGGCTGGTTGGTGGGTTTTTTAGTTAGTTGACAGATTATCTTCATTGCACCTAAAACCATTCAGTCCATAAGTGTATGAATCCCCTCCTCAGTAAATCCCGTAGTGTCTAGCGGCTCACAACACCAGTTCTGTGTTGGTTTATTAATCTTCTTTGGCTTCCTGCGTAGTGTTCTTGTTTGGCCATGCCTCTTTTAACTTGAGTCTACAACATGTGATGGCCCTTTCATGCCACAGATCCATGACAGGAAATTGTTTCAGGACAATTTGATATTTGTTACTAGATTCCTCAGTGCAATGTAGTTGAGATTTTGTGACATGTAAAGTCTACTATGGAAGCAACAGAGATGTGGTTCCTAAGACGAATGTTGCAAATTCCTTGGACTACTAGAGTAACTAACGTCGACTGCCTGAAAGATACTAATGAAACTAGAAGATTATATACAACAATAAGAAAGTGACAAACAGCTTTCTTTGGTCATGTGATGAGAAGAGAGGCATTGGAGAAAATTGTGACGACTGGAAAGATCAAGGGGAAGAGAGGCAGGGACAGACCAACAGAAATATTGCTGGATCGACTAAGACGTTGGCATAAAGGCATATCATCAGCAGAGTTGATCTAGAACATGACAGACCGAGATCTGTGGAGAGACATAAACTCCTACATCATGATGTGTACATGTTTTTATTGGAAGATACTCTTCTCCTTGTCATTGACCTGGCAATTCTGGTTTTGGAGGTGATTCTGCTGAACATAGTGACGACTGGGAAAATTAGGGGAAGAGAGGCAGAGGCTGACCAAGAGAAGTGATGCTGGATAGATTAAGATGGTGGCATGGAGGAATATCAGCAGCAGAGTTGATCCGGAACACCAAAGCCCGAGATCTATGAAGAGCCATGAATGCCTATGCCAGCTGGGTGGGCACTTGATGATGATGAAAATCTACAAAACTATGGGTCTAGCACTATAAGCCTAATGTGCCTTAATATATGTAAAAGAGCCTTTACTAAATTTACTTATTGTCTACAAGAGTGGTTCAGTGACGTTCAATGACATCAGTTCAAGGGGATCTCCAAGGAGAAGTGGTTAAGCCGCATGCCTTGAACTTCAAATTTTGTAGATTAAATTCTGGACTACTTCGTTTGGTTCATAGTGAAATTTTCTCGGAGACTCCTAAGGGTCGTTGCTGGAGCTACAGAGTTCATGCTTTGTGTGATGTTTTTGGCAGGCCGACTTGAATAAAAAAAAAGACCAAGCCATATGGAATAAAACCCGGGACAATGAAGTCAATCCTCTCTCCTTTAAACCTTCAGATATCAGTTCTGCTAGCTACTCAACACTTACTTTGACATTTGCTGAATCATTTAATCCATCATTATCAAACACCAAAATTCTCAGCAGGAAGTGTCCAAGCAAGTCAGATGGGAAGCGAATATTTGTAGTGATGCTGCCATTGATTGACACAACAAATGGCGGTTTGGATGTGTCTAGATTTTCTCCAGGTTCTAACTCAGGCGTCATAGACAGCAGTTTGAACATGTTCTTGCTGTTGACAGGTGTATCCTTGTCGTGTACGCTTGTCTGTTAAAAGATAAAAACACAAAAATATAATCCTTCAGGAAAAGCACAAAAGGATAAATAACTTAATATACTGGTCAAATGCCAGTAGCCAGCATGCTTGCCTGCTGGCCTGGTGATCATGGGTTCAAATTTGCATCAAGGCAGATCTTTTTAATTGATCTATGATTGAATATTGACCCAGCCTAAAATAGGTACTATGAAATGTCTTTGAATGAAAAAGCCACACATCTTGAGCATCACTTGTTCTATACAAATACGGAGCTAGCACCATTTGCCTTATATGCCTCAGGATGTATATAAAGGATCCCTTATTTACTTTACTTACATAGTGGCTAAATGATGGCATAATAGGAGCCAGAAGATGACCATGACCTGAGACTCTGGTGACTGTGAGATGTTTAATAGTATGGCATCTGACAATGATGAATTCTTCTGCAAATGTTGATGTGGGAGCAACAGTTTCTTGAGATATCACAGTTTTATTATAAGGGGAATCATTCTGCTCTCACCACTTGCCACCTTTTAATAATTTTATATCATTACTAACTCCGAGCATAAGAAAGTATCCATGTTTGTAGCATTCTTCTAGATGTAACATTATCGTCCTCTTGCATGCTTCTCTCCACTATACCCTCTAGCACACCCTTAACTGATTTAGTGCAACACAAAATGTAGGTTTCCACCAAACATGGCGTACAATCAAATGAAATATTATTTTTATGTAAACTTCCGCTCACTGGGCGTTAAAATTGCAAAAGACACGTAAAACTAAACAAAACAATTACCCTAGTATGGCGATATATCGCCCTTCTGTTCAAACGGGAGGTCACATCTATCCCTTGGGACTGAATCGGTTAACAAGGAGATGTATCTCTGTAAGTGTCTGATGTCCCTGAGTTGAGTTGAATGAGTTGAGTTGAGTTGAGTTGAGTTGAATCAAGAACCATCACAGCACTCGGGATATGCCCATACATGTTCCATCCTCATTTCCTGAGGAAAAGATCCAACAGATGCTCCATGTCTTTGATTTGTGAAAACACAAATGAGAATAATGACAAGAAAATATCAAAATATATTGCTACTTTTCTCAGTAACACAGCCTGGGATTCTGTGAGAAGTAGCACATATTTTTCATTGTCTTGTCATTGTTCCATTGTTTTTATCTTTCCATTCTTTTCATTCAGTTATTATGCCTTAATTGCAGTGTATTCCTCGTGTTTATCTATTGTGTTTTTAGTATTTGTTTGCTGATGAAGGCTGGTTGCTGTAACATCCTATGATTTCCATTATTGTGTTCTGTAAAGTTGCATTACTTTGTGTTATTTTAAACTGTTTAAACCCTGCATGAAGCAGTCCTGTCTTCACCTTTCTCAGCATGTTTTATGTTTTATGACTATGTGGTCTTCATCACATTCAGTAAGGTTTTCTTCAATCCCAGTTTTTGCCATACTTCTGCGTTTGTATTCTGCCCCTGTCATGATATTCCCCTCTATTCATCTACATAATCCATTTTAAAAGCCTCCCTTTTTCCCTCACATGATTTATTCACTAGTTAAAGTTAGTTACATATCCTTTACAGGATGTAGCAGTCAACCCCAGCATTTTTTTTTTGGCTGTTTGTGATTTCTTGGCAAGTTTACAGTAGTCTGCCATTGCTTTCTGAACAACAGACATGTATACCTTTGTACAGAAACTAACGCAGGTTATTCTGCTTCCAAATTAATTGTATTTGTAACCCCTTTGCAACAGAACCGGTTTTTCACTTACCAGTCAATAAATAACAGTCAATAAATAAATCAATTATCACTTACCGCAAGAGACACAATTTCTGTTCCAATATCAACATCAAAAATGGCACTTGCTGATATGTCATGGTACAAAAACTGTGGTGGGTTATCATTAATGTCATCTACCATGATCTGCACCCACAGAAGTGATACATCAGAAGCATTGTAGGCTTCTGGGGCCTGTTTTATTGGATCTGTGGTGGCAGTAGTGCTGTTGCTGACAATGTAAACATCACTGCTGATGTTGCAGTTTTCAGATGCTTTGATGACTGTATTTAATGTAGTTGTTGTTTCTCTGTCAATCTTCCTAGTCAAAGACAGGCTTCCATTCCATCTGTCAAGTAGTAGACCAGATACATCACCTCCTGTTTGATGACATTTTTTACAATATTCATTTTTAATTGACATATCTATTTCAAACTCTTGTATTACAAATTTGGTTTCTGAGAAAAATGCAAAGACTACCATGGACATACAGAAAAACTAATGAGCAAGTCCTACAAGGAAACAAATGAAAATCGTAAACTAGTTAGAGAAATTAGACGTAGGCAGGCAAGATGTTTGTGGGCGTGTTATGAGAAAAAGTAAATTGGAGAAGGTGGTGACAACTGAGGCAAAAAGAACAACGGAAGGCAGAGAGATAAATATCTAGGTGGCTTGGCCACATGACATAATCGAGACAAAAATATTGAGCTAATCCACAACTGTTGTGATCGTGTGAGACGACGAAACATGACTGTCCATGCTTATCAGCATAGCACATGATGATTATAAACTAAACATACATTATTCTTTTCAACACTACTTAATCATAGTCTCATCATCATCATTATCATCTTAAATATCACGCTGAGTTCTGAATCACCTTTGCATTACAATAATTTTAAGATATTATAGTTCTATATAACTGAATGTTATTTTGAACCTGTTTTGTATTGCAGTGAATCGTGGAAGGTGAATAGATAAATACGAAAGAACTTTGAAACAATGGAAATGTGGTTTCTCAGAAAAAAATGTTACAGGTACCTTTAAATGCAGAGTAATCAACAATGATTGCCTGGAAAAGGTTAATGAAAGTAGAACACTATGTACAACTATAATAAATAGACAAAAATCACTCTTTTGTCATGGAGAAGAGAGGCATTGAAATATATTGTGATGTCTGAAAAGAAAGATCAGTGGGATAAGAAGCAGAGGCAGAACAAGAGATCTGATGTTCAATGGACTGAGACACTGACATAGAGAAATGTCATCAGCAGAACTGATCCAATACACAAAGGACTGAGATCTTTGGAGAGACATGAACACCTACACAAGTTGGCTAGGCATGAGATGATGATGATATCTATGGTTCCAAGAATGGAGAATGTCTTCCCCCAGAGAAATTGTGTTTCTTGACAGCTTTCAGTGTTTTGTTTCATTTTATTTGGTATTCAATATCACTGAAAATAAAAAAAAATTAACAAGCCCCATAGAAGGAGCCTTCTATGATTCTTTGAAGGGCAGTGCATCTATAGTCTTTTTTATTTTTTTTTGGCCCCAATATAAACATCCATATCTCAGTAACAAACTGAGGGAAAATTATGAGATTTAGTATATAACCTTTATCATTATGTCCACCCAACAAAAAAATTTTTGTTCTGGAGATTTTACAGCAGATTTCAAAGTTTGTTTATATGCAGTATATAATTTACGGGTCTGAGATGAAATTCATAATTTTAAATGTATTACAGCGTAGCCAGACAATCAGCGCTCAATGTTGAATATTGTATGTGTTTTGAAGGGATTGGCCTTATGCCAACTCCCCGCGTTGTTCAAACTAAGACTGTTCAGAGGTGTCTCAAAATGTGGGTTATTTTATTAAACCTGATTAATATGTTTTGTTTTTTTTAAATCTTACCACTTATCGCTAACATTGAAATGTGTCAATATTTTTCAATGGGATTTAATGCGAAATTGTACACTTCAAAGAATCGCTATGAAGTTGTACACATATTTTTTTCAAGAAGCTGATCGCAGGAAACTGTTTTATACTTTTACAAATTCGGAAAAAAGACAGTGCATGCATTGGGTTTGAGTAAACGGTAATTTCGTAAATGGGTGCAAGAATCTGGAATTAAACCACCACGCAATAACAAAACGGTAGGTAGAAAGATTATTGTAAACAGCTTTGACAAAGATGTCATAAGGTGAGCTATTATAAAAATGCTTTAAAAAGTCGCTTAAAATTCGACAGGGTCGACTTCATTGCACCGGGTTCTATCCCATATGGCTCGGTCTCTTTTCTGCAGCGCGGAAAGCATCGCACAAAGCACGAACTCTGCAGCTCTAGCAACGACGTCTCCGAAAAATTTAACTCGTGAACCGAAGGATGCGGCCCGGAATCGAACCCACGACCTTTATAGTCCGAGTCAAAAGGCTTGACCACTTCGCCACGGAGACTCCTAAAATTATAAAAATTTTGGATTTTATATCCAGGATTATCCAGCATTATAAAAATGCTGGATGCCAAAGAAACAGTGACTGTAAGGAAACTTAAAGTTTGGTTGAGAAAGAACAATAACATAGAGCTATCCAAAACAACTTTGTCAAAAATTATAAGGACATTATCTTCACTATTTGAAAGTACAAGGGCGGTAGAAATATTCTTTGCGAGCAACCGCATTTAGGAGCCATGAGAAGCAGATACCTATGTGAAATAAGGGAAATGCGCAAAGAAAATTATGGCATAGTGTGTTTGGATGAAATGTGGATCAATGCGCACCATCAGTGGATGGACAGATAAAGCGATATGTGCCCAGTAGTATAGGACAGCTTTTGATCATGGCCCATGCTGGTAATATGCATAATGGCTTACAACAGGATGCTGGGCTCGTGTTTGTATCAAAGCATACAGACAATATGGATTATCATAATAAGATGAATGGTAATGTATTTAGAGATTGGCTCGAGAATACTGTGCTTCCATCCCTAGATAGACCGTCGTGTCCAGTTATGGACAATGCATGATATCAATGTTGTTGACCAAGAAGACAAAATAATTACAGCATTGAGCACAAAGGGAGCAATAAATATATGACTTTGAATAGAAAACATACCATTTCCAGAAACTTATTTCTAGCTAGAATTGTTGTCCCTTGTAAAACAGACACCAAAAAGCAAGAAATATCAAATCGACAAGTTGATAGAAGAGCATCGGCATGGGTGCTTGAGACTTCCGCCGTACCATTCTCATTTTAAACCTATAGAACTTGTGTGGGCTAAAATTAAAGGACAGGTGGCAGCTGACAATACTGTATTCAAATTGTCTCACGTCAGGATACTAATCCAGTCCGCGCTATTAAATAATGATAAAAGTTACTGGAAAAATGTGAGGACCATGTGTTGAAAGAGGAAGAGGATTATTGGAGAAAGGATGGATTGAATTTTATGCAACCGAGAGCAGTCATCAACCTACTGGAATCGTCTGACACAGATTAAGATCTGAGCAGATTGCAGACCTTAATCCACGTGCACACCGACTGGGATATTTTGCTACAAATATTCAGAAGAATTACAGGCCCTAAACATTACAGCATCAGCATAATGTCAATGGCAACAGTTTGTATTCCACAGTGATGAATTTTCAATTCCAAAAGCCCTCAGCCGTGACAAACAACTGTATTGAAAAAAAAACACACACACACACACCCACACTAAACGCATTGAATACCAACAGAAGAGTAATATTGCGGTGGAAACTGACATATTGTGGCATAACAAGAAACGTGAGAGCAAACACGTTGTCAAATTAGGGGACAACACACGTGCATACGAATCAAATCTATAAACTTCAATGAAAAGAGGACAAAGATCTTGGTCGTTAAGAAGAAAACCCACTACAGAGACACTGACAACTATTTTCATAGTGCAAAAAAGGTTATCAAGTTCCATCTCTGAACGGCAAACAGCAGAGTAGACAATCTTTCACGATGACTCAAAGCGGGTCTGTCACCCATGTGTACGTGTGAACAAACTACACAGACAGCTGAACAGATCCTTAAAAATGGAAACATGATGACTAAATTGCGGTATCATTTCTGGTCACTCCATATGCACATTAACGCACATCTATTTAGAAGCTTTCATGAACTCAATATAAAAAGCTAACATGAATACTTGTGTACATATTATTAACCAGCAGCTGAAGAAACAAGAAGGAAATGAAAAATAAGGTAAGAAATATATTCCTTCTAATTTCCTGTCAATTTACAAATTATTTACCCCATGCCTCTGTAAATTCTTTGTCTTTACTAATATTACACATTGCACCCCTCTAGGGATTCTCAGTGGTCAAGCCGTCTGACTCGGGCTCCGAAGTTTGTATGTTCAATTCCGGGCCACGTCCATTTCACGAGTGCATTTTTTCGAAGACTCCCGAGGGTCATCGTTGGAGGTACGGAGTTTGCGCTTTGTGCGACGCTTTCCGCGCTGCGGAAAGAAACTGAGCCATATAGGATAAAAACCCAGTGCAATGCAGCCGACCCTGTCGATTTTAAGCTACTTCTTTCATTGCACCCACTCCCATACGAATCCGGATACACCTTGTGTGTCATCTGAATTGGCGGGGCTTTCATTACTGTAATAGCGAGAAATCACTAGTTTTTCAGCAAAACATCTAAGAAATGTTGCCGCTTTTGATGATTTAAGTTGCTTATGGACCTATCAAAGACATATTCCTTGGGTGGGGGTAAATATAAGACGGCTGGAAAAATTTCATAATGATGCAACAGACAGTTTTCAAAATAATTGATCGTGAATGAAGGCATTCTTTTCGGGACATACTATAAGAACAAGACTGTTTGGTGTGGGCGAAACACCACACAGTTGCAGTAACCAAGAATCAGGTAAATGTCAGCCAAAGTTCAACCTCCATTCGGTGGTAGTAGTTGTCTTGTGAGGACCACACTCTGCAGCAGAGACCATGTGAGGGGTCGAGGAAACTAAGTCACAGCCAAGTAACCTAGAGGAAGAGCTTCATGAGCCATGAACGGGGTACAAAGAAAGGAACATGGCAATGAAGATTAATGTAGGCACATAGCAAAGCACCAGCGTGGAGGCGACAGTGACAATGGTCAGGGAAGAAGCTGGCTTCCCACGGCCATGGGTGCTAGGATTTGTGTGAGGGCATGAAGCACAGGGTGCATGAGGCTCTCCTCCCCGACTGAGTTGTGGCTTGAGAGCAGGCATTTTTCACAGATGTGCAACAAACACGGAAACAACACAAGACAGTGCAAAGACAACGTAAAGATCGAACGCATCGTCAAGAAGATAGAGGGCCAAAATATTCTGGGAAGGGGGACCACTACTGATGATCAGAAGCCTCCTGCCGTGCTTGCTCAGCTGCAGAGTTTTTATCACTGTGAAGTGTTGAGGTCATCACATTTTGTAGGCCTGAGCGCATGGAGGAACAGGTGCCCAGTATTTCCCTCCCATAGCGAATGACAAGAGCTAGAATGAAACTCCTTGTACGACCATGCTCAGTCCACTTTCAATGCAACATCCTTCTCATCACAAAAACACACGCACTCACTGAGTATCATCATTATCATCATCAAGTGCCTTGCCAGCTGGCGTAGGCGTTCATGTCTCTCCACAGATCTCAGTCTTCGGTGTTCTGGATCAACTCTGCTGATGACATTCCACCATTTCAGTCCATCCAGCATCATTTCTCTTGGTCTGCCTCTGATCAAATACTGATTTTTATAATGGTATGAGCGTTGGCCAGAAAACAATGGCAAACACTGAACGTAAAATTGGCTCAAAAAATCACAAATAGCCAATAAATGTTGGGGTTGATTGTGCTGTCCTGTAAAGGTTTAACAAGTTTTTGCAACAAGTTTTTTTTTACACTCACATATCTGGGTCTATAGATCTACATAAATTAGAGACACTTTAAATGAACAGGAGACTGCTTCATTCATTATTATGTTATTATAATATAATTTTCAATAAATCTTCAGCATACAATGAAAATAATAAACATTATGTAAAAAAGATATACATACCATATAAATAATAACACGACAGATTGTTGGGGTAAGAATCTGCATCAAAAGCTGGGTATATCTGTCCAATGTGAGCATAACTGTTCTCCTCCATCACGTGCAATACTTGAGGCATCTTGACATTTATGTAGCTAGGCTCATTGTCATTAATGTCCAACAGCCTGACCCTCATTGTCAGCGCTGTCGACAGTGAGGCAGGCTGCCCATTGTCTTCTGCTCTCACTTGAATCTGTCAGTGTTAATAAATGCAAATGCGGCCAATCAGACTTGACATTTAGAAGAATAAATTCATGATGCTAGCTCCAGACATTGTGATGCAATAAAGGCCATTACTCAGGCTTTAAACATATGGATGATAATTATATAAATGCTTGTCAACTACTCCCGCAGTTATACGCTATTCTTATGAAGGTATTAACTGTTGTGTTGCATTATGGCAGAGGTTTTATGCATGTATGCCTATGCGTAAGGTCGGTTAGTCAGGACTTCTGTATGTTCCACTTTTCACATAAGGCGGTGAGGAGCATTTTGTGTGATATTTACAGGCACAGAAATGGAGCTTTATTGGGTGACCCTTTGCCATGAAGTTGGAACCGTGACTAATAATTAATGACTAATGATTTACTTTAGCTGACCCAGGTGCCCTTTGTTGCAGTTTCTGAGAAACGTGTTGTGAATACCTTGGGCTACCAAAGTAACAAACAAGTGCCTGGAAAAGGCTAATGAAAGAAGAACATTATAAATAAATATAAAAAAGGTGATAGGGTTTTGTTGGTCATGTAATGAAAAGAGAGGCACTGAAAAACATTGTATGACTGCAAAAATCAGCCGTAGGAAAGGCAGGAACAGATAAATAGAAATGTACTGGATGAACTGGAATGGTGGCATTGAGGAATAGGATTGATTCAGAACACCAACGACTGAGATTTGTGGAGAAGCATGAAAGCCTATACCTGTTGGCAGGAAAAATTGATGATGATGATGACTTAAGTGAATTATTAGAATGCTGTTCAGTATTCTGACTACCCACATTCAGATCAGTAAGGGTTAAATGTATGGCAATAATATATCTGGATAAGACAAAACGAGTATCAGGAAAAGAAGGAATTGAAGGACAGTAGGCCAGTATTTGTGGCCAACATTTCCATGCATTCATGATTGGTCATGGTTAACAAATGTTATTTATTCATTATATCCTGGTAACATTGTCATTGAAAACCATCTACAACATCAACATAGTTTTGAAAAGAACCTTGAAAATAAATTACCCTTATTCATTAGCAGTATATTTATTTATGTGCTCTTGCCTGCTAAGACAGTGATCCTGGTTCAATCTCCAGCTGAGGTGGGATTATTTTTTCAGCCGGTACTCATAAAAATAGGTACCAGAAAATGTTCACAAGGTGATGAGGGTGGGAACTGACCACCCTATCTCATATATTGTCACCTAGAGTATGTAAAGGCCTAATGCTTCATATCCCTAATGTTTGTACAGGGTGTATTTTTCTTGACTCTGGGATTTTGAAAATATTGCCGTTCCAAGTTTTGTATTTACCCGTTATGTTACATGAGTTCACAGAGGGTGAATACAAAACTTGGAACGGGAATATTTTTAAAAACCCTACAGTCATTAAAAATACACCCTAATATCTGCTAATGGGACGACATTTACATTTATTTAACTGATTAAGTGCCATGGGATGATTAATCATCTTAAGCGAGTGTCCATATCAGCCACGAGCTTATATACAGTAGTTTTCCCAATGCAACCCCCTTTAATTTGATGTATAATACAACATGTCTGCTACCATATTAACATCTTTTAAGTCATAACTGTGACACACCCTACTTCCCATTTTCTGCCATCCATTTGTGTTTTTGTCCAAAACTACCTTTTGTTTGGCGCTGAATTTGTTAAATATAAGATACATGGCCTGTTCAATCCCAATGTAAACAGAATGTTAATACATACATGTAATATTGTACTGAAATTCCTATAATGGGAATGAAAATTTCATTGAAATATGTTTGTATTAACTTTCTTTTTAAATTATAACTGAACAGGGGGTACCTTTTATTCTTATTATATGTGCCATCCAATCATGCATCAAGACTAAACATCTGTTATGTCTCTTGCAAGTGAGATACAATTTGTACAACTAAATATAACTAGACACTCTCTTGTTTTGAACCCACAAAGCAAATGAAATAGTGGGAGACCTAAAATCACATGGAGAAGAGAATTACAGACAGAGATGATTTATACAGGGACGACATGGAAGGAGCTGCAGGACATAGTAAAAAGATAGGACAAGTTGGTGTGGCTTGGTTGTGTCCCAAAGGGGGAATAAAGAGAAGAAGAAGTAGAGAAGAGAAGAGTAAAATTAGTAGTATATCCCTTATAGGATGATACCGTCAACCCCAGCATTTATTGGCAGTTTGGGATTTTCTAGATAATTTTACATTCTCATCACAAAAACCATTGCCATTGATTTCTGAATGGCTAACACTCATACCATTGTGAAAATCAATCCAAAGCAATCTGCTCCCAACCCACCTGCAGATGACTGAGAACCTGGTATGTGGGGATTGTGAAACTTATTCAGTACCTCTAAGCCACAGAGGAAGCAGAGTATTTGTAGACATGTTACTTATCAGTTTTTAATTATTTCTGGTACTTATGTGTGAATGCCTGAATAGTTGTGATAGTAAGTTACTAGATGTTTGTCTTTTTATTTCTCTGTTAAATGTTTCACCTTATTGATGAACACAAGTGGTCAAAAGACTTCATAATTTGATGTGAGAAAAGACATCAATAAAACTAGAATATTAATGAATTCATTCATTGGCACCTTGCCGTCTTGACAGATGATAGTTTGTAAGACTAGGGATGGAGTTATACCTCTCCATAGCACAAAGCCTGGGCTGAAATATAGAGACTATGTGTTGCTCATGCAGCATGATCCTCTCTTGGCCTACCTAGTTCACTCCAGAGGAAAGGTAACACCAATACATCTGGAACAAGACAAGCTGCAGAAGCTGCCAGAGCAGCAAAGCAATGCTCTGTCTGCCTGTTGGAGCTTCGATCTTAGACCAGCTGCCAACCAAGGCTTAGTGCCTGCTCTGCCTTGCCATGACATTTTGTCATTAGGTTGCATTTTCTTGTACCGGGATAAGGCTTATACCCTCCCAATTGTGCTACTCAACCCGAAACCGTTGGCACAATTTGGGGTGTCAGGTTTGGTAAGCGCCGCTCAACATTCGGCGCTAACAGAAAGCAGGTAGTACCGTCTACTGAATACAATGTTGTAATATACCACTATTATTTTGTATTATTATGCTTTGTAAAAATCAAAGTACCTTATGTAACAAGTCGCTCTTATTAAATTCAGAAAGAGAGTACCAAAATGTCTTACGGAATCTGTTCTGCTGCATGACTTTGAATCTTGGTATATGAATGAACAAATTAGGAAGAGCTTAGAAGCAATATAGATGTGTTTTCTGAGATGAATGTTGCTAATACATAAAATTCTTTTAAAAAACCATACTGGAGAGCAAGGTTGAAGGCAAGCGAGCAAGAGTTAGACAATGATACAAGTGGGAATAAAACATCAAGAGATGGACGAACATCAGTCTGACAGAATGTACAGTCAGGGCGAGAGACGGTGTTGGAGATCCATTACAGCCAACCTTTATTGTGGAGATGGCACCTGACTGAATACATTTAAGTGCCAGAGTAACTAACAACACTTGCCTGGAAGAGGCTAATAGAAGTGGAACAGTATATACAAATATAAGAAAGAGGCAATGTTCCTTGGTCAAGAAATGAGAAGAGAGGTATGAAAAACATTAGATCAGTAGCACAGCAAGCAGAGGCAGATCAAGATAGATTATATTGCATGGCCTAGGAAAATGGCATAGAGAAATGCCATCAATAGAATTTATCCAGAACATCAAGGACTGAGATTTGTGGAGAAACATTCATATCTATGTCATTTGGCAAGGCAGATTATGATGATATTAATGATGATGATAAAAAGCATGCCAAACCTCATAAACTTCTTTGGCTTCTCTGTCTAATTCACGGGCAGATTGCAGTGTACCATTAATCCTGGCAACTGTGAAGTATTCATAGTCTTTATTGGTTGTAGGATTCAAGTAATATACAACAAATCCATTCTGGCCCACATCCTTGTCTATGGCAAGCAGTGTATACAGGACAGATCCAACAGATTGCTCCTGCATCAAGTTAACATGAAATAATAAATACAGACTCAACCCATATATTATTACAATCAATAGTCAAAGATACACTGCAAATAGCAAAGATAGTCAAAAATGTGCCACTTCATTCTCTCAGCAAAATTAAACAATATAATATAAACATACAAACATAGAAATATGAAGCTCATATATAGAAACTCTAATATTATAGTTTATGTTTTCTTATTTCTAACTAAATAGTACTAACATTTGTTGCTCCCATTTTTATGTCTGTCTTGTCTATGCATGTCAACCAAAATTGTGCGGCTTCTTTCTGTGTGTTTTTGTTTTCACGTATTCTTTATTCTACAGAAGTCATGGTAATATGTTTTTTAAGAAAAACATATTATGACTAAATGTATAATTACAGTAAATGATGTTATGTTGGTGCAAGTGCAGAAATTCAAAGATCTAGAATTCTTGCATATTAAATAGAACCAGTCGGCGGTGAATCCTGGACAATTAGTAAACAGGCGAAAAAATATATATACTGTTCAAACAAAGAAACGCAACATTTTTAGTGTTACTTTTAAAACAGATATTTGCTGATTGGACATCTAGTCATTAACTTCTTGTGGTTACCTGAATTGTACTTAACTCATGATTCGTAAGGTCACGAAAGAGGTCAAGGTCAAAACAACATTTTTGACAACTCGTGACAGGTTCATAATAATCTCGTGGACCTCACTGAACACAAAACTCTCTGACCATATTATTGAATGCCTGTAAAAGATTGATGCTCCTCTCAAATAAATTCAGTTGAAAATTCAATGGGCAAGTATGGCTCACCTCACTATAGAACAACGACTCATCATCATTGGGTGTTTACAGTCTGGACAGTCACAAAGTGTAGTAGCCAGAGAATTTAATGTGGTTAGAAGCACCATTAGTCGCCTTTGGACGAGATTTCAAGAAACTGGCTCAGTGGCAGACCGGCAGCGCAGTGGAAGACCCAGAATCACAACTGCTACCGAAGACCGTTTCATACGACTGCGTCACCTTAGGAATCGATTTGCATCTGCGTCCTCCACAGTCCAGTCAATGCCAGGTGCTCGTCGAATTTCAGATCAAACAGTCAGGAACCGGCTGCATGACACTGGGCTGGGCTATGGGCTAGAAGACCCTACGAGAGGTCCTGTTCTTACGAACTGTCATCGCCAGAACCAACTGCAGTGGGCGAATCAGCATCGTGAAAGGACCGTTGGGAATGACTGGAGATGGGTTTGGTTTAGTGATGAATAACATTGAAGCGTTTCTTTTTTTTTAACAGTATAGAACCCTTGGAAATGTCATTGTATAGAAGAATGCTGAAAATTCATTGGACAGTCAAAATGAGCAATCCGGACATTTTGAAGGAGACTAAGCCACAAAGAAAACTAATTACAAACATCAGAAAGAGGCAGTCATTATTTTTGGAGCACAGCCAGAAAGATTTGTGGCAAGAGAGATAAAAGAAGACAACAAGAGAAAATCCTTGAAGTCTTGTGTCATGGCATGGAAGGGAGTCAACACTCAAATAGATCCATGCTGTTTGGGAGGATACTTGATGACACTGACTGAATAGAACTGATATTCTAATATGTGTGTGTGTGTGTGAGTGTGCATGCTTGCAAGTACTCACATGTTTATGTATACTCGTGTGTGTGTGTGTGTCCAAGCTTGCAAGTACTCATGCGCGCGAGTGCGTGCGTGGGTGGGTGGGTGCATGCGTGGGTGGTGCGTGCATGCGTGTGTGCATGCATGTGCGTGCACATTTGTGTGTGTGTGCGCACACACATGTGTGTGCGTGTGCGTGCAGGTGCATGTGCGTGTGCGTGCAGGTGCATGTGCGTGCATGTGCATGTGCATGTGCGTGTGTGTATATGAGCATGCATGTATATGTGTGTTATACAGTTCGTACCTCATACACTACTATCTCTGGTAACAATCCAGTCATCTCATTATAGTCTGTCTGATTTGGCTGAACAAATACGGGCTTGTTCTGATTCTCGTCAATCACAAATATGGATATGTCCACAGTGTCATTCAAAGGTGGCGTGCCCTGATCCGTTGCCATCACTTGCACAAGATGGAGTCCAACATGATCAATCAATGACTGTCTCACAGATATGACTGCTGCTTCACCGATGTTGGTTACATTGAACAGCTCAGAACCGTTGGTGCCAGGGGAAATGGAGTAAACAATCTGGAAAACAACCATAGAATATAAACTATCACACAGTAAAGATTGTTTTAAACAGATGAAATGTTGGAGATCGTATCTATTATAAATCAAAATAATAAAAAACTTAGACTGTTTAAATAGGTAAAATATGGGAGGTCTTATCTATTATAAATCTATCAATAAAGGGCCAGTGGATACTGATCCTGGTGTAGGGCAACAGATAGCTTCCCAGATAAGGTCTACAAAAATAGGAGGTCCCGCGTGACACTAAAGTTGTTAAAGATTCCTTGGAGTAGGTCATAGCTAGCTGCTGTCCTGGCAACATGATAGAAATAACAAAAGATGTCCATTATTGAATATAAACAACATTTAAATCTATTAGGAGCCAAAGTTACATAGAGGTTAGTACTCTTGTCTGTCAAGCGAGTGGTATAGGTTCACTCCCCAGCAGAGGCAGGATTCTTTTAATCTGAACAGTACTGGTGCTAAAGTCGACCCAGCTACGTAAAATAATGTTCATACATTTATGGGAATTGCATGGGAAAGAATGAAACTGGCAACCGCACATCATATGTCATGGTCTAAGATATGTGAAGACTCAACACTACACAATCTAATGGTGGTATCAGTTAAGGGACTACCTTTAAGTCTCTAACTTTGGTCTGGAAGATAAGGACAAACCACTTCATTAATTTATAAAGAACTAGCTGACCCGGCCCGGCTTCGCCCAGCCCCTGGCGGGGATCTATCTATCTATCTATCTATCTATCTATCTGTCTGTCTGTCTGTCTGTCTGTCTGTCTGACCTGGCCCAGCTTCACCCAGCCCCTGATGGGAGCATCTCATTTAATTCATATAAGTAGTCATTTAAGTTCCCGTTCCCGACTGTCTGTCTGTCTGACCCGGCCCGGCTTCGCCCAGTCCCTGATGGAAGCATCTCATTTAATTCATATAAGTAGTCATATAAGTTCCCGTTCCCGACTGTCTGTCTGTCTGTCTGTCTGACCCGGCCCGGCTTTGTCCAGTTCCTGGCAGGGATCTGTCTGTCTGTCTGTCTGTGTATCTATCTATGTATCTATCTATTTATATAGATATATATTAGATATATATATATTTTATAAGCCAGGGGACTTAACCTAAGATATAGCAATGCTACTAAAAGTTATGTCCCTTTATTTAATTTTTCTTATGTTAAGTCATGTAAATTTAAATATTAAATTTTAGTAAGTATGTTAGTATTGCCTATAACCAAACTATGACAGTTGGTTGCACTGGAATGAGAAGAAGACGTGTAGAAAATTTCATCTCAATCGGATGGACCGTTCGCGAACGCATAAAGAACGGACGGATATACACACATCGCCTTTTATAGATATAGATAAGCTTGTTCAAGTTATTCAATACTAGATTCAAGTTGGAGTGTTATGTAAAAAATCTCTTTTTTAAAATTGACAAGATAACATGAAATGATCGGTATCTAAACAGCGCCAAGTGTCATTTTCAAAAATGATTAACATTTATATTTAAGCTGACCATGCTGAATCTACCAATGTAGTGTGTAATAAATGTACACAGTGATGATCAAATAAAGATAATGATATCATTTTGGTAATTTTCTAACTCTGATAATGTTCTAGACTAAAGATCTAGAGAATATAAAGCAATAGATTTTAAAATTAACAGATTCTGTGCCAAACAAAAAGTAGGTTTGAACCAAACAAAAGTGGATGGTGGAAAATGGGAAGTGGGGGTGTGTCACAGTTATGTCTTAAATGCCTTAATATGGTAGTAGACATGTTGTATTATAATGTAATGACAACATTTTGGCAATTTATAAGCCCATGGCAGATATAGGAAGTCGCTTGAAACGATGAATCATCCGATGGCACAAAATCAGTTAACACATCTCTGAAAAGACATTACCTGCAGACATGATGGACTCATCCTAATTTAACTGATCGCATACACTGAATAAAATTATGAATGTTTTGTTCTCATGTGGGTAACAAAATGTCTATGTGAAATGGTCTCTGCAGGTCTTGTTTAGGTGTTTTCATATTTGTAACATGTTTACAAAGATGTATCAAAGATGCATGAATTCATCTGTAACTGTATGCTTATATTATGCCATAACCAGGAATCCACAATGCAAAATTTTGATTATTGTTAAAGGGGATATTGAACAGATTGAAAATGCATTAAAATTGAAAATGCATTACACCTATAACTTATATATTTTACTATGTAATGTTTCTATCTAATTCCTACCAGAGAATTCAACCCCTCATCTAAGTCAATGGCTCTCAGATCTGTGATTTTAGTTCCTGTACTGGTGCTCTCAAGAATACTGATGTAAGGAATGAACTGCGTCCAGACAGGTCTATGATCGTTGACATCAATGACGTGTACTTCAATGCGGAGAGTTGACCTCCTGCGTTGATCCATAGGAGCTGAAGGATTATCTGCTGCGACAACAGCAAGAGAGAAGGATGAACGCTGCTCTCTGTCTAGTTGTTTTGCTACAGTAATTTGACCCTGTATGGAAAGAAACACTGGTAATTAAACAATGCCTCCTCATTATAAGCTTTTCAAGTATAATAAATTCAGCACATAGATAACATAATTTTACTATATATTTTGCTTGTTAACTAATGCAGAGAATGCTAAATTTCTTACCAAGATCAAAGTATTTGAAATAAAGATAAAAATTTTAAAGCACAAGTCATGATAACTGCAAAGCAAATCTAAAGCACAAATATTAGCATTTTTTGGAAATACTACTTAACAAAAGCAGAAGCTTTCCTCTCTGAATCAAATTATTAGAGAGAATTATTGCTGAAGCCGAAATAAAATCTAGGAAGTCAATAGCCAAAAAAGCATTCTGTTAGAAACACATATTTCTAACATCAACAGTAAGTCAGTAAAGGACCATTTAACATGCCTTAAGGCACAATTGGTATCCAGTGCTTGCCCCATTTCTTTTAGACCAATCATCTTTCAATGGGTGATGTGGTCAGTCTGTGCTGGCTGATTTTACTTCACGAGACATTTCTTGTTGCCCATTTTAGGCTGAGTTGACCTAGAAGAACAGGTAAATTGTTTAAATCCAAAATCTGCCTGCTGAAGATCAAACCCATGACCACCGTGCCAACAATATTCAGCCACTATGCCACCTCGGCTCCCAGCATCAATAGGTGGTTGTAAACAAGAATAATCACCATGTATATCTAGCCTATACCACTATATGGCTCTACAACATGAACTCTAACCTACAGAGATTAACAGAATTTGGAAGCTTTAATTAGATAAGGTATTACCTTAGGATGTAAAGAGTAAGCTGGATAGTAAAAGATTAAATAAACAAATTTTTAAAGATATAAGAGAAAAAATGTTCTGCTTTTTGAAACCGTGCAAGAAATGGCTGTCTTAGCTTGTTCACATATTGAGATACAAGGGTATACTATTGAAAATATTGGAAGGTAAAATCCAATAACACTCGAGTGGTAATTTGTACTCACAATAGTGATACCAAAGTTGACACCTGTTTCTCTAGTATGTTTCCCATCCTGCCACTCCAGTGTACCCACAGAAATGGGATATCATGTCATGGCATTTTGAGGTGGCATGGTCTATTCTCTTATTCGCTACCTGTCTGTTCCAGAAAATTTGAAAATTATCTGGCAGTTATTTTATGAGACTGTGCTGACCCCTGAGCCATGTTATAAATGTGCATTATGTCACTGCTGTGGACTGAACACAAACCACTATCTTGTTAGATGTTAAGTCGAGCGACGTCACTGCAAAATTGGCATTCCTGTGCATGCTGTCCTCCAATGCAGCAGCCACCAAAAAGTATCTCTACTCACAGTTCCCATGAGGAGTTAGTTATGATATCTCATCTCTTCACTTCAAAGATGTCATTGTTGCACTTGGCCATGTTTCACTCCCAGTTCATATAGTCAGTCTAGCATAAGATTCTCATTAGTATCTGCCAGTTGAGTCCATACTGCATTAACAATATCAACAAAAGCCTATGCTTTTTCCTGCTAGTATTGTGTGCATTATTTGAAAACTGGTCTGCACATTCATTACCCAATATTTTGATAATGATGTGCTCTAAATGACATGAACTCATCACCTACCTGGAAGCTGGGGTAGTGTAGTGGTTAGATGCTAGACTATAGGTCCAGTGGTCATGAGTTCAAATCTGCACCAGGATAATTTTTTTAATGACCCGCGCTTCCAGATCAACCCTGTCAAAAATGGTACTAGAAAATACCTTGGGGAGTCTAAAAGATCAATTATTTTACTTACTCTCATCACCTACCTGGCAACATCCTAATCAGCAAACAGTAACCTTTCATTACCTGCTCAGTTATGTTGAATTCACCATCATGTCCATCATTTTGTAGACTGAAAGTAAATTGACCGAAGACTCCAGAATCCGCATCACCAGCAGTAATGTTTGCTATGACAGCTCCAATAGCAATGTCTTCTGAAACATTGAATACGGTTGGCTGGACTGGAAAGTAAGGATTGTTGTCATTGGTGTCTTCAATTTCCAATATCAGTGTAGTCTCAGATGAAGATTCTATCTGTGGATCTGTATTGTTTTCTCGAGCTATAAGCTGAAAATTGTACAACAAATCAATGCACATTGAATCATCAATATTATGAACATCGAAAATAACATAACCTTATGTTCTCAGCAGTACAGAGGGGTTAGAGCAATCATTCTTAATCATTTCTATTCTGGTTAGATTTTGTGCCTATGTTGCTGTACCCATTGTCACAGTGGCTTGGGAAGAACATTTATGGAATGCATGGAATAAAAGGTAGAGCTTAACTATAACATGAAGATGGGCACAGAATATTGCAGACACCTTGGACATTAGAGTGCATAAGGCAGGAGAAATGGCTCCAGGAGTCAGGCATAGACTAGCTATAGCCATGTAGAGTTTAAACAGCATTAAGAACCTATTGCAAAACACCATCAAAATAGGCTAGGTAACATTTTTGAGAACATGCATCCTTAATGTAGCAACATATGGGTGGGGGTAATAAAACATTTTACTATCACAAAAGAAGAAAATTGAGTGGTTTAAACTTAAATATTCATATATTTCTTAGAATATCCTGGACCAAGAAGAAGAAACATAATGTCATTCTAAAACATCTGAACACTGGGGGGAAAATCTGGTTCATAAGCAGTATAATGTCTCAGAAACTGAAATATGTTGGCCATATTGAATGTCAGCCTGGGTTAGAAAGAACAGTGATGGGAGGGCATGGTTTCTGGAGGGTGAGGCAGGGGAGATCAGCATGAAGATAGACACACCACACTGCAGACAGCTGAAGGTGGCAAGGGACATGGCCAGAGATATGGCATGAAACATGGCAGGAGATATGGCAGGAGACATGACAGGAGACATGACAGGAGACATGGCAGGAGATATGGCAGGAGACATGGCAGGAGATATGGCAGGAGATATGGCAGGAGATATGACAGGAGACATGGCAGCAGACATGGCAGGAGACATGGCAGGAGATGTGGCAGGAGACATGGCAAGAGACATGGCAGGTGGCATGACAGGAGACATGACAGGAGACATGGCAGGAGACATGGTGGGCTATGATGAGAGCAACATTCTGAAAAAGACCTGCTACATGTTAATGAGTATTTATATATATTTTTGCTATCTTTTTCTGTGATGGAACCAGTTTAAACTTAGAGAGCTTTCTTTCTGTATCAGATGATCAATCTTGTAGCAAACAGTTTGGTCATTTCCTTAGTTGCATTCATCAGTAGCTCTTGTCTTATTATAGTTGAACATAAGGTATCTCTGTCTGGCTTATGTATCTTACATGAAGTCAAAATATTTGCTTACTTCTGTAGAGTCAATGATATGATAGACATTATCTTTCTTATACCCTAGATGCTTTACTTAATACTGCTCTTTGTCTATCATTTTAACAAACCACTTCTTTTTTTCATAGACATGAATAGCTTTATTCCATATACTTCTTCTTCTTTGGGTGCCTGGTCTGGAGCAGAGATTATAGTGGCTATAACTCTCAAATTATCTCTGTCATCTTATATTTGGTGTTATTTATATTATTATTTGTGGGCTAGCTCTTTCTTCTTTCCACATAATTGTTTTCTCTACCTTCCTCTGCCTTCCTAGCCTGGTACTTGATCACATAAGGCACTTTTTTTTTAATTCCACCACTTCTGTTGACATTCTCCTAAAAAAAATGCATGTCTTCTCCTGTTGCTTTTATTAGTGATCTTGTTAATACACTATCGCAATACCTTAGCATTTGCTTTTTTTTTTTCTCTGTCCATGATATTTTCAACTTCTACTAAAAAAATAGCCGGTCTCTCTAGTCTAGAAGTTACACGACTTTCTCCGTAATCCTGTATACTCTCGTAAGTAACGTGACGTGCACGAGAATCGGTAGCAGTTCTCTCCGCGTCGGAGTTACGGGGTATGTGAGCCGGTCGCTCAGAAAGCAATGACAAACTACTGAGCGTAATCTTGCCAAGAAATCAACAATCGCATGAAAGATGCTGATGTTGACGGCGATGTCCTGTAAAGGATATGCGAACAAAAAAAAAAACAACAAAAAAGAATGTAAAGATCTGCCGGCTCAGTGGCGAAGAAGTTACGGACACAGTCCGTAAACCCACTTACCCGCGATCGAAACACAGCTCTGCGCAATTTGGCAGCAGACCGCGTTGTGTAGGTTTTTTATGATATGGTATAGGTGCTGGTCATTCAGAAAGCAATGGCAAACTACTGAACGTAAACTTGCCAAGAGATCACAACAGCAAACAAATGCTGGTGTTGACTGCAACGTCCTGTGTAAAGGATAATGGATATGCAACGAATTTGACCTAGCTAAAAACTACATTCTCGCTTCCTCTAATTTCATCAGCATTTTACTTATTTCAAATTAACGCAAAAAATTTTAAGAGCAAAAAAAAAAATAGATATAGAAATTAATTGTATTTGTATTACCTTAAAGGTGATGGTTTTCGTTGTTTCATAGTCTAAGACGGAAGAGTTAGCTACTCTTATGGTTATTGTTGATCTCCCCTGTATTACTGAATGTTGTCTGGGTAGTGTGTCAAAGTCAAAGTAAGGAGCACCATCTTTCTCCAGATAAACCCAAAACTTACTGTTGCTGCCCTGTTGATAGAAATCAATGCATTCAGTGAACCAACGTGAAATTTGACTGATTTTAATTTTGTTTTTGTTTATAAAGGATGCCTTTCATTACGCATGGATATCTTCATAAGTGCCCCTTGTCTCCTCACATAGATCACACAATAAGTTAAAATAATAAGAATCTGAACACAGTTCTCAAACGCCATGGCGCCAGCTAGGATCCAAATGTATGCAGAAGCACACATTTTTTTGTAAGTTAAAAGTTCGTTGCATATCCTCTACGTGACATAGCAGTCAACCCCAGCGTTTTTTGGCTGTTTGTGATTTCTTGGGAAGTTTACATTCAGTAGTTTGCCATTGCTTTCTCAATGACCGGCTCTTTAGCATTGTATGAAAACCAACGCAAGGCTGTCAGCTGCCAAATCTCTTGATGTTATGTTTCGAACGCGGTCTGAAGGATTACAAACTGCGTCCGTAACGCCTTTGCCATAGAGCTGTAGGTAGCTTTACTCATTTATATATTTTACCTGGGCAGCAGCTTATCAGCCAGCTCTTTTCGATTTCCACCTCCCGAGGGATTTGTAATGTGCACAATATGCACACAGGTCCTCTAAATTCTTGTCCAAGAAGGCTACATGGATAGTCCACTATCCCAGAATGGGGGGGGGGGGTGTTGTATGCCATCCTTTTTGTTATTTGTGTGAAAATTCAAACAGTCAACACTGAGTCAAAGCTGGACTACTTGAGCCAGAGGCAGATACCGTAGCCTCAGATCAACTCCGCACAAATGTGACAGAGAAGCTCTACAAACACAAGACACAACCAGATACCGTAGCCTCAGATCAACTCCGAACAAATGTGACAGAGAAGCTCCACAATCACAAGACACAACCAGATACCGTAGTCTCAGATCAACTCCGAACAAATGTGACAGAGAAGCTCCACAAACACAAGACACAACCAGATACCATAGTCTCATATCAACTCCGCACAAATGTGACAGAGAAGCTCCACAAACACAACACACAACCAGCTACCGTAGTCTCAGATCAACTCCGCACAAACATGACAGAGAAGCTCCACAAACACAACACACAACCAGATACCGTAGCCTCAGATCAACTCCGCACAACTGTGACAGAGAAGCTCCACAAACACAAGACTCAACCAGCTACAAAAATGAACGGTCAGCATGGCCGTATGGATACGAGCTTTTGCTCTTAAACTTCTGGTGTGATAATGTCGAGTTAGCGGGTGCAACCCCTATACTGGTCAGCTGTACTAAAACGTTGACTTCTCGTCCTTGACTCCATGGACACTGTAATAGGGAAAGCTAATCCACATTCAAAGAGTTCAGTGAACTCCCCAGAAGTGGCACTGCTGGAGGTTGTAGCACACGTATGAGCCACGCTTGGGGTCAAAGCGGGCGAACAACAATAACATTTCAACCAACATCTTGTCAACAAATAATCAATGGAAAACACGGATACTTAGCTAGAAAAGAGAAGTATCCTAATTCATTCACATATCATTATATGTACATCATAATGAAATGAAATGAACAATGTACTAGAATTTCAGAAAATTTAAATATTCATATTCATAATTCTATATTCTTCAACAAAGCAGACATAATGAAGACTATTTATGAAAGATTAATAGCTAAAGACACAGTACTTGATGAAACAACATATTCATGAAAGGTATAATTATGATTTCATGCATGGCTCTGAAAGGGAGGCATGTACGAGAAGATGAAGATGATGTGTTTACAACCTGTGTGTCAGTGAATCGATTACCATTTACACTGCGACATTTGTGATGGGAGATGGAGAATTGCTAGATCTAACTCTGTATCATCTTTAAAACATGGTTTCTAATTGGTAGTACAGATTTCTCCAAGTGTTACAGATATAACATGGAAGAAAGCATTGAAAACAGTCATAGGAAGACAGTCAGAATCCCTGTCTCTCTCTCTCCCCCCCCCCCCCCCCCCCCCCCCCCCAAAAAAAAAAACTAAAAAATTAAACAAACCAGTGAATTTAACTATCTACGGTCAATTTGCATTTCATGTGGGGGAAATAAATTGAGAATTCAACACACATTCTGCAAAGGCAAATTAGGTACTGGGAAAATTAATGAATCTAATGAGAACAAAATCATAACAACAGAGATGAGATGCCTTAGAAAAGTTGCGGGAATAACAGACAGAATTAGGAATAAGGAAATTAGAAGACGGCTAGGTCTAAAACCAGTCATGCACTTCATTAAAGAACAACAAATTAAATGATTTGGCCACTTCACAAGATTGCCCTAGTCAAATCTGCCATAAATAGTTCCATTGAAGAAATACGATGATGCATATAGAGCAAGGGGAAGCCCACATAACAGATGAAGTGATGGTATCAAGAACAACCTTAGAGAAATTAATACCAACTTACAAAGATCATTAGAAAGAGCGCAAACAAGATCTTTACATCTCTCCCCAACACTTAACTGAGGTAAATAGAGGAAGAGAAGAAGACGAATTATAGACTTTCGTTCAAGAAATCAGGCGCGTCAAAGGGAAACTCAATGTTGAAACAGGAAGAGGCATCTGTTGATGCTATGAGGCGTAATTTGGTATGTGGTGATAGCCCCATATTTCTATAGACCAATCGACACCAAATGGGATATGTAGTGAATATCACGCGGGCTGCCTTTATTTCCCAGGTATTTTCTGGTATCTACTTTAGACTGTGTCAACATAGGATCCCAGGCCAAAATACAGGGCCAGCCGGCAAGCATCTAGCCACGTCACTACTAAAACTCAATATGTCCACTGCGACAATTACCAAATAGAGTAACTGAACACATATCAGTGTGGCTGGAAAAGAGAGTTAATCAGTCTTCATGATTCCTTGTGTTGTTAACAGGTCACACAACTCCGAGCTCAGTGATTTTGAGACATTTGCAAATAGCCATGATAATGTTAATAAGGAAAAGGCATTTCATATACTGTATTTCCTGGGAAGGTTAACGCGGTCAACAAACGCCCGTAGAAGTCGGATGTGTCGGCCTAAAGGCGCAGTATCACAGCTCCGCTGTAAACAGACACAACGCAATCACATCCGAAAAATGACTCCGGATGAACGCAGAAGAAGAAGTATACTGTATTTGACGAACAATAAACAATTGTTCAAATAAGTCGAGACATCCGGGAAGGTTAACCCGGTCAACAAATGCCCGCAGAAGTCGGATGTGTCGGCCTAACGGCGCAAGAACGCAGCTCTGCTGTAAACAGGCACAACGCAGTCACATCCGGGGAAAAAATCAGGATGAACGCAGAAGAAGAGGAAGTCGAGACATTAGCAATTAGGCAAATCCAGTTAGTTGTTTGCAAACAGAAAGATTTCAGCTTGAATTTGCTATTGCGGTGGAGATAACTCACAATCGAACAATATCAGTGACTTCGTGTTGTCAGTATTTAACCTAAATGATAATGTATTCTTTCACTTCATGTGATATGTAACTCTGCCGTATGCACTGACGAGGTGCAGCGAAACATGATTGATTGATTGATTGATTGATTTAGGAACCGACATCACAGCATTCGGGGCATTCCCATAAGCTCTCCGTCCCCATCCTCAGCAGCCAGCGAAGAGTTCCAACACCAATAGTACCAGTAGCAATCTGATTATATATCCGTCTCGCCTTTCCTCTGAGCGTCGATCGTCGGCAGGATCCCCGCGTCACTCCTCGCTGTCTCATTCTTGCCAGACCATGGTAATCCATTTGCTCCTCCGAGGTGTGCACGTGCTCCCACAAGGCCGTAACCACGTCTTCCTTATCATGCATCAATACTCCACCAAGTTCTGCAGAGCCAGCCAATCTGTCTGCCTGTTCATTCCCCAGCACACCAGCATGCCCCGGAGAAAAGATCCAGTGAAACATGCCACACAATAAATCTTGCAACATATTGTTCATGGCTGATGTCTTTACATTAGATTATTTCCCCAGATCCTCTGCTTAGTGTACATGTTTTACATACATACAGCAGTGTAGGTTTTATAGAGCACTATAATTGTTGTTTTTATTTTTTTTCCACTGCAGTTCAGTTGTTTACTGGTAAATATGTTTCGAATCTTGCAAAAGTTGACTGTTGCCATAGCATTTCTTGCCTCATTGGATGTACTCATGCCCAAGATCTTCGCTACTTCATTTTTTGTTTCATCAATTCTTATTTGTACGGCAGTGTCATAGCTTGTCCATTCTTTAATGTTGTCAGTTCCTTGTGATGGGCTCTGCCACGACCCAGGTCATGCGTGCAGAGTACAGAGAATACAGAGTACTGAGTTCCAAGCATGTTAGCGTGGAAAACCACCCAGTTCGTACGTTCACGCATCACTGACAGCAAGCGAGTCGCTGGCGAGAAGACAAGTGTCTCTTCAAAGCATCATTCAGAAGTTAACCGTGGTCCAGGTTGGACCGGTCGAGAGACTGATCGTGGCAATAGCGCATTTACAGTGCCACCTTTTGTTTCATAGTTTTATTTAAATCTTGTTGTAACTTAATGCAGGTGTGATGGTTCTTGAGTTTTAAGAAGTGTAGATGAAACTGTGGAAAGGGTAGAAGGAAATTACATACATAAAAAGGACCCCGGCTTGTGTGATAATTGGGCTTGGAGTTCGTAGATGTGTTGTAATTAGAAAATGTAATTTTGATTCCAATCAATTACTACTACGGCCCAGCTCAGCTAACGGGTCATGTCAACTATTAATACTACAACGACTAGACCCACCTAAGTCGGTCTATGTCAGGCTCATTGTTTTTGTATCAGAAACAACAATGTAACAGAACCAATGAAAGAGTTTAGTATTTTACTTACTTTATCTTCTACTCTTTATCACCTGTTGAGGCCTAAGGCCCTGTACCGGAATGCTTTGTTGGATTTTGCAGTTAAAGTATTCTACATGATGATGTAGTTATCCCCCCTAGACCGATATTCATTATTCGCTTCTTACAAGATGCATTTTAGATTACATTGTTATTATTCTTTAATGGTCCCTTCAGCACCTGGGTGATCTTATTTATTCGCCTCAATAATGTGTGCACTCACCTGATCCTTGTCAAACACCTCTATCACAGAGGTAGTTGTAATAGGTACACCTGCAGGTGTGTTCTCTAGAACCACTGCGGTATAATTGTTGGCTGTGAACTCCGGTGGATTGTCATTGACGTCTGTCACAGTTATTGACACTTGAGTGCTGCTCTGATTGTTTGGGTTAGGGCTGGTTGTTACGTTATTTCTTGGTACTTCAGTCGCCTGAAAGAAATATGCATAACAGTAAGTACAGTGTCGATCTGGCCTATCCTTGGATTCTAGAGTGTTGGCCAGATCCTCTGGTTACTCCCTGCAGCAGCATTCTCTCCAGGCAATGATGATCTAACTGTTCTTCTGGACTACACGCATGATAATAGAGTTTCACAATTCCCCATCATGCAGAGTCAAGGCTTCGAAATCGGTTGCTGGCAATTTGGAAATAGACCGCTTTGCGTTGATTTCTATGGCATGAGGTGGCGGCCGTTCAGACATCAATGGCAAACTATTGAACTATTGAACTAACATTGTCTAGTAAAATACAAACAGCAATTAATGCTAGGTTTGATTCAACATCCTGTAAAGGATATGCAACTAACCTTTAAACAGTAAAGGAACCTTATCCACACCATGATGTGTATTGGGTCTGTGGAATGAACGAGCGAACTAACGAACGAACGAAAAACCTTTATTTTCAAAGGGTTAAGAACTAGGCATGCAGGCCCGTCTGACATTCTGCCCGTCTTCCCTATTTGCTCTCATACATTATTTCAATCAACATGACTTATGAAGCTAATCTTAGACCAAAAAAAAGAACAATAAGCATTAAAACGCAAATAGTAGACCCTTTTCCACATCATAAGGTGTATTGGGTTTGTGGAACTAAAGTAAAGGACCATTTCCCACATCATGAGGTGTATTGGGTTTGTGGAACTAAAGTAAAAGACCATTTCCCACATCATGAGGTTTATTGGGTTTGTAGAACTAAAGTAAAAGACCATTTCCCACATCATGAGGTTTATTGGGTTTGTAGAACTAAAGTAAAAGACCATTTCCCACATCATGAGGTTTATTGGGTTTGTTGAACTAAAATAAAAGACCATTTTCCATACCTTGAGATGTATTTGGTATATGTTGCTAACTACATATTTTCATAGACCAATCAGGGGTTGATGGGCAATGTGGTCAAAGTCATGCTGGCTGCTTTTACTTCCCACAACATTTCCAGGTGCTCATTGTAGGCGGGGAGCTTATTTTTTTTGCACAAATACCCGGAATTGAAGGAGATTCGAACACATGACCACCAGGGTTGCAAGCAAGTGTGATAGCCACAGTGCTACAGCGACTCCCCATTAATAATAGTATGAACTAATCTTAAATGTGTTTAGAAACATGAACAATGATTACAAATGTGAGGGTGTTTCAAAATGTGGTTATACGAATGAATAGGAACATTACACTTTGAAGTAGAAAAAGACAAATAAGTATTACCAAATCTAGGATTGAAAGAAACATTGCTGAATGAGATCAAGGTTATGCAGTTCTAATACATTGGCCGTATGATTAGACAAAGCTCCTCTTTAAACGATGTGGTAGAAGAAAAGTGGAAGGGAAACATTCAAGAGAAGAAGGCACTATCACATGCTGGTAGAAAACATCAAGAGATAGATTTGCAGAAGCTTGTATAAGTGTACTGTAAAGATGCTGGTAATTTGAATTGGATCCACATAGTTGAGCATTCAAGGGGTATGAATGCCCTAATGTGTTCCAATGATAATGGCAATGGATTATAGAAAAATATCAATTCATGTCTAAAAACAGCTACCACACGAAAGACAACATCTTCTTATAGCCCATACATTGTGTTGTTGGTCATCATGTCTATCTATACAGAAATATCAATTGGGGAACCCTTTCAGACCATTAAGGCAGTTCATAAAAATATCAATTGGGGAACCCTTTCAGGCCACTAAGGCAGTTCAAAAAAATATCAATTGGGGAACCTTTTCAGGCCACTAAAGCAGTTCATAAAAATATCAATTGGGAAACCCTTTCAGGCCACTAAGGCAGTTCATAAAAAAACACACATATATCACTCTGAGTGAGCTGAAGCAAGCGAGGAAGGATGTACAAAAGGCTGCCAGGCAGTGTGCGAATGACTATTGGATCAAGTTATGTGAGTCCATTCAAATCGCAAGTGATAAGGGAAACATCAGAAGCATGTATGAAGGGATAAAGAAAGCCTGTGGTCCAATGATCAAAAGAAGTGCACCGCTGAAAACCTTGACTGGAGAAATCATCACTGATAAGAAACAGCAGATGGATAGATGGGTCGAGCAATATTTAGAGCTTTACTCAAGTGAGACCAAGCTAGCAGCTAGCAGATGATGCCCTCAACGCCATAGAGACCCTGCCAACTCTTGACCACCTGGACACACTTCCCACTATAACAGAAGTTAAGAGTGCTATAAATGAGCTTACATCTGGCAAGGCTCCAGGTCAGGATGGGATTCCAATAGAGGTGATCAGTAGTGGGCAAGACACACTCACTCTACAGATTCCCCAGCTAATAGAGCTATGCTGGCAAGAAGGACAAGTCCCACAGGATTTCATAGATTCAAGCATCATAACACTGTACAAGAACAAGGGAGATCGGAGCGACTGTAACAACTATAGGGGTATCTCACTTCTGTGTATTGTTGGGAAAGTATTTGCCAGAATTGTTCTGCGCAGACTTCAAGTCCTGGGAGATCAAGTCTACCCCGAATCACAGTGCGGCTTCCGTCAGAACCGGTCTACCATTTATATGATATTCTCATTGCGACAGATGCAAGCAAAAATACCGGGAACAAAATCAACCACTGTTTATCGTCTTCATCGACCTCACAAAGGCATTCGATTTGGTCAGTCGTGAGGGTCTGTTCAAAGCACTAAAGAAGATTGGCTGCCCACCAACTCTTCTGTCCATTGTGGAATCGTTCCACACAGGCATGAAGGGTATAATCAAGTTTGATGGCTCAACTTCAGAAGAGTTTGAAATCAAGAGTCGAGTTAAGCAAGGTTGTGTACTAGCCCCCACCCTCTTTGGGATATACTTTTCACTTCTACTGAAATATGCCTTTCGTGACCAGGATGACGGTATATACATTCACTCACGCTCAGATGGTGGCCTCTATAATGCTCAGAGATTGAAGGCCAAGACCAAAATTAGCAGGGTACTAATCAGAGAGTTGCTTTTTGCGGAAGAATTACAACATCTATTATCTGCATTCTCCAATGCTTGTTCTGAATTTGGTTTAACAATTAACAAAAAGAAGACACAGATTATGTCACAAGGTGCACATGGTGTACCGTCAATCTTTATTGACGATGCCGAACTGGAGATAGTAGACCATTTTACATATCTAGGATCAGAGGTAAATAGCAAATTATCCCTCGATCAGGAAATCAACATCAGGATTGGCAAGGCAGCTACAACAATAAACATGTTAGCAAAAAGAGTCTGGGAGAACAGGAAGCTTACTGCCAAAACAAAAGTCCTCGTCTACCAAGCCTGTGTCCTTAGTTCTCTTCTGTATGGCAGTGAAACCTGGACAACTTACTCACGCCAAGAGAAACGTTTAAACAGCTTTCATATGCGGTGTCTGCGAAGAATACTTGGTATTAAGTGGCAAGACAAAATCACAGATACTGAAGTATTGGAAAGATCAGGTTGTGTGACGGTGTATTCCATGCTCAGTCTTCGTAGACTTAGATGGATAGGACATCTTAGGAGGATGGATGATGGTAGAATACCAAAAGGCATCTTTTTTGGTGAATTACAGACGGGTAGGAGATCTCAGGGTCGGCCTCTACTACGATACAAAGATGTGTATAAGCGGGACATGATTGATACAGGCATTGATAATGCACATTGGGAGCACGTCGCCGCTGAACGTGTTGCATGGAGGGCAACTATTAGAAATGGAATAAAGACAAAGGAGAAAATGATTGCAGATAAAGCACACACAGAGCGTGAGAGACGTAAGATGGTGCAAAATGGTGGAAATGACCATGTTTTCACATGCACCTACTGTGGGCAAACATTTGCAGCAAGAATTGGCCTTACCAGCGACACTCGCCACCGCCATGGATCGTAGTTATTAAGCCTTTTTGAAGCACAATGTACCAAACTATCGTCTGTCAAGAATGATTGTTCGGCACTTATAGAAGTAGAAGGAAGTGGAGACTAGCGGACACACTAGGTAACATAAACAATTAAAGCTATAGTTACCGACAAGGATTCGAATTTGTCACCTCAAAATGACAACGGCACCACGCTGCAGGAACAAGTGTGCTTCGACGCATGTCTAGTTGGTCATTCGTCGAAGTACACTTGTTCCTAAAGCGAGGCACCATTGTCATTTGAAAGTGTCATAAGTCGGGGTGCCCCACCGGCTAGATGACAATATTATTCACTGGCGAGCAACCCTAAATAGTCAGAAACTGACTAGGGACAAAATCTATATGGTTGAACTACATATTAAGCCCTGAATATCCAACGTACAGCTCCAAGTGGCTCGTTACAAAATGAAATGAACTGTGCTGAATATTCGCCAAGGAATGGGAATGAGAAGGTTAGCTTAAGATAGATGTTTTAAGTCTAAGTATATGAGTATAGACGACTATCTCAGTACAGGTTTTCTCCCTGACTGCTCCTTTCCTTGGTGTGTAAGTGAACCCCCACCAATGTACACAACAACACGTATGCACAATTGGAAAAAATATAATGACAGAACTATGAGTTACAATATTACAACATTTATTTACTAATCATAGACATCTGATGGTTTTTAATATGAGGATGATGAAATCATATAACATATTGTGATGAGAAACATTACGTAACTTTACTTGTTACTTCATCTATCTGGAACTGTGGTCCAAATCCCCACTCTCCAGTAGACTCAAAAAAGAAAAACAGCTTGCCGGTATTCTGACGATCCTGTCAGTCCTGACACTCCTAGTCAGTAGTCTCTAGTCTTGAGATCTATAACATAGGGCTCCTTGTGAGAGCTTGAAAGAAAGTCAAGAATGTGTTATATCAGTTCTACATCAGCGCATTCCTAATTAAAACATATCATAACACAAACATATACAATGACCAGTCTGGCCAAGTTTATCTTCCAGCTCTACTGCGTTCACCATCCTCCTTCTCCCTACTGTCTTTAGTCTGGGACGGGCTTTTCAATTGTCTCACACGCCTGTAATGATTACATTTCTGCCGCCCCATGTCCATGTCGCTAATACAGAAATTCTGTGCCGTACAGCCGCTCCGTCCAATGTTAGTTTAGCAGCTCACAGGGTCGGTAATGGTATTATAATAATGCCTGATCATCCGGGCTTACAAGCCGGGACCAGTAGCTGTGCCAGGTTTCCATGCATTACCGTAGACGCACGCCCACAATACACTGAGAAAGTTTAGCACCATATACCCTATACCAATTGTGGGTAATGTCTGTACCATTACACCTCTGCTTCCAACACAATCATTGGCCAATGTGCCAATACGCAGACAATAGCATAACACTTCATATTGGTAGGTTTGCATATGACAAATCAATATATCAAACATCCAATACACATAAACATATTGATTAAACTAGACATATTATGATACTTTAACATCATAGCATAATGCACTAGTTAGTTTATGAAATTACACATACATACATCCAACATATCCGTAAACATTATATTACTTCAAGATGGACATCTAATGATACTCAACATAATAGCATCAGGCATTATTAATGAGTACTAATATTGTATAGCTACAAAATGAGATATACAACAAGTCTTAATTGAAGTTACCACTTAGTTACTGCTGTTGTAAGAATTAAATAAATAGTCAGTTGACTATATTCTGTACAACAAATGCACACACCAAAAAGGAGACTAGTCTAGTTTAGAAAGAGATGGCAAGCATCTGCTACGACACCTCAAGTATATCTAGACAAGATCTGCCTTTCACAAGTTTCTCCTTCTCAGAAGAGTAATACATGAAGCACAATGATATTGAACACAGAACTTAGAAAGAACACTCAAGTAACCTATGACAATGATAGTTCTTGCAATAACCTAGATCAGATATAGACTGAAAATAAGTAACTAAGAAATAACTTTTGTAGTGAAATCTAACATAATAATCATGCATATGACTACAGAACATTGAGATAGTTCCTACCTGTTCTGAAGTCAGACTTAATCTAAAGGGGAAAAGTCTAGCAGGGGTTTTTATACCTAGCCTAGCAGTAGACCCTTATCTCCCAGGAATTCAAGTCATCAATTCTTCCTTTATCTCCCCCTTGCGTTAATTGCAATTATCACTGCAATTGGCCATCACACCTTGCTCCTCTCTGTCTGGTACACAGTCCACAGACCCAGTGTTAATTGCTTATCAGCTCTGGTTTCACACATTCCTGAGTCTGCCAGTCAGAGTGGACGGGGCTTGTTTACCGCCCTGGGGCTATTATTTCTCCCTGTGTCAATGTTGTTCACACCTGGGCGATTTCCTAGCTATGCTTATCAGGTGTCATGTCAAGGGAACAATTAGGTTCTCATGGTCAACAGCCAGTTTACAACTCTGTTGGTAAACCAGGTTTGCTTGCGTCATGCCTGGTTGGTTTTAATTACTATTCAGTCCCCTGAGTCTGCCCTCCCGTCTGGCTGGATTGATAACCTCTGGGGGTGACCGGTACTGGTGTCAAATTAACTTCCCAAATAGAAAGCCATTCCTGGTGGTTTGTTTACTTGCAGGTTTTGCAAGCTTACGTCAAGACAGTATAGCCTTGAATATAGGGAAAACAGTTTTGTTCGTCTGTTGATCCTCTACATGGCCCATCAAAAGTGAACCAAAAATTGTTCTGGGAAGTAAAGGCTGCAAATTCGTGACAGAAAGTGACAAGCTGAAATCCTGGTTGGTAACTATAGTTTTCATGTTTATGTTGTCTAGCGCATCCTCTAGTCTCTACTTCCTTCTTCTACTTCTATGAGTGCCAAACAATGTGTGTATCTTTATTTATAGAATGTCTATCCCCCAGGAAGGTTAACTCGGTCAACAAATGCCCGCAGAAGTCGGATGTGTCACCCTAACGGCGCAAGAACGCAGCTTTGCTGTAATCTGGCACAACGCAATCACATCCGGAAAAAAAAACTCTGGATGAACGCAGAAGAAGACGAAGAAGAAGAAGAAGAAGAAGAAGAAGAAGAAGAAGAAGAAGAAGAAGAAGAAGAAGAAGAAGAAGAAGAAGAAGAAGAAGAAGAAGAAGAAGAAGAAGAAGAAGAAGAAGAAGAAGAATGTCTATCTACAGTCTTCCTAGTATAACAGCCAGTCCCGTTTTGGTAGACCAGTATATTCCACATAGCTAATAACAAGTGTCATACCATTATCTAATATTACTGAGTAGTGTAGTATTGATGTTCGCATTTTGTCCATGCCTTTATAATGCACATCTTTTGTATTGTTGCTGTTCTCTGTTAGCCTTGAATGATGTGTGAATGAAATAATGTATGAAAGAGAGTGATAGAAGGGCAGAATGTTAGACGGACCTGCGTGTCCAATTCTTAACCCTTTGAAAATACCCTTTGTTTCTCGTTTATCTTGAAGCATTTTTTCCTACTAGAACAAGACTTGGGGATGCTCCAACATTATTTGTGATTATGACTGGATATTACAGACCTCTCTGGGAAGAAAAGAATAAGCGAATGGTTGTTGGTAATTGTATGCCCTAATATATGTGAAGTCCTAGCATTCAGTATCCTTAATAAAATTATTCTTCACCTATTCCATAATTAACTTATGCAGGTCATCAGTCTGATACAATGGAAGCATTTATAGTCAAGGTCTTCCGTTAAACCGTATCTTTAGCAATCCTTCTCATAATAATAATGCCACCTGTCCTTTGTAAAAGGGAAACTCTTTTTAAACCAAAAACAATAATGTAACAGACATAATGAAAGATTTCAATATCAGTAAACAAATGTGGTAAATATGGAAACATGAATGTCAAGCACAAATTGTGACTTACAGTAACTGTGAACACATATAGACCCCCTTTGTCTCTGACATCATCTGTATCTGCGTCCAACTGCCTCCCAACACTGATGGTTCCGTCTGTTTCGTTAATTTGAAAGGAAGAAAATTCACCTGCAAACAAATGTTTCATTAAGGATTGTCGTCATTTTCAGCACAGATTGATTCAACTAATTCTACTTCAAAGTATTGATTATACAGTTCTGTTCTGTTTAGATTGAGAAATACATTAATAGGTATTGATCAGCATGTCCTAGAAGTAAAGGAAAGAAGTAGACAATAGAAGACACACTAGACAATAAAAAAATTTGAATAATGAAGACAAACAATAAAATGCACATTTCTTTGCCTGGCATATTTCGCTACATCTCGTCATGTGCAAACTGCAGAAGTCACACGGTATATACTAAAGCAAGAAGATAAATTCTGCAAGCTGAAATATACATATTCTCACAGTAATTTTAATTGTCTTCAAGATAATTTTAAATTGGCATTCATGTCGTTTTGTTTACACGAATTTGACTTGGTAGAAAGACCGACAAGCTGTAGTATGACAATGTGTAGATTATCTAGGGTCTTCACATATCTGCTTGTGTCATTTACTTCTGAGAGTGCCATTAATTCATTCATCCAGTGATCTGTGCTTTGCAGAACTGCGTCTCCATAAGTCCTTTTACGTTTCTCTCTTTCTTAAGCCATAAAGCCTGTCTCTGATGCTGTCATTTGTAAATTGTCTATCCCATCTTGAATTCATTTACCCTGTGATCTTTCTCTTCTCCACCTATCCCTGTACATTTCTCTTCTAGAAATCCATGTATTTTTACATGTCCAAAGTATATCATTCTCCTCAGTTTTGTTTGTCTTAATAATCAATCTTCTTCAATATTGAGTCCTTCTTGTATAGATCTGTTTGTTCTCCTTTTATTGTACAATGAAGTTTTTATACTCTTTTATGGCATTTATATTCAAAGGCAGAAATGTACTTTTCAGCTGATTTGTTGTGACTACCTTGGACTGCCAGCGTAATTCACTTTGATACCTGGAAGAGACTAATGAAAGTATAATATTATATACATCAATAAGAAAGAGACGAGCATTGATCTTTGGTCATATGATGAGAAAAGAGGAACTGGAAAATATGGTGATGGCTGGAAAGATCAGTGATAGACGAGGCAGAGACAGACTGGATGGCCTAAGATAGCAGCATGGTGGAATAACGTAACAGAATTGATCGAGAACACCAAGGGCCAAGATCTGTATCTGTGGAGATGCATAATCACCTATGCCATTTGGACAGGAACGTGATGATTCTAGGTCCATATTTTATATTACCAAATGACATGAGTCGCACAACATAATGTATATGATGTGCTCAGTGTCACAATAATTGGTAACTTCATCATCTTCTGTTGTTGAACAGCAGCACTGGCTCCGACTATCTCAAACAAGCCATCATATGCTTTGCTATCTCTTGTAGTTCCTTCCATATTATTCTCTGTCTCTAAATGTCGACTCAATGTTGTTTTTTCAATGTCCCTGTGTTCCTCTGGCCTTGTGGATTCCAGTAAGATGTTTTCAAAGTGCATCTTTTCTTGTACCTTACTCCCACAGAAACTGTTCTGGAACATATTTTATCAGGAGCTCTGATTGTGCATTGCCTTGCACACTTGCATGCCAGTCTGGTGGACATAGTTCAAATCCCAGTCGAGGCAGATATTTTATAATTAACTTGGCTTCCTAGCTTGATCCAGCCTTCTTCTTCTTCTTCTTCTTCTTCTTCTTCTTCTTCTTCTTCTTCTTCTTCTTCTTCTTCTTCTTCTTCTTCTTCTTCTTTCGTTCACTGTACACTGTTCTGTTCTTCCTTGTCAAATATTCCTCTCACTCTTGTCTGGATTAGTAGCGATAATCTATGTTCATCTTTCCATGGAGTTCGCTCTGGAATAGTTGTCAGGGGGATATCAACTGTGGGAAGATCGGTGGTTTCTCTGCAGAGTAGTTTGGCCTGGTGGATAAATCTACTTCTTTTCAACCGCCCCATAGCTACGTTTTCAAATCGGTTCTTCATAGGGTGGCCTGGCAAGCTGAGGAACTTGTCTGCTTGTATTAGTGTTTTTGTATCTCTGTCTCTGCGTTCTCTCAGTGCTTGTGTCCTCCCCATTTTCTCCATTGCTACTATAGGGGTTGATCTCATCCCTCCTGTGATGACTCTTAGAGCTTGATTTTGCACCTTGTCCACCTCTTGTAGTGTGGTTTTTGATGCTGAACACCACGCAGTTGACCCGTATTCCAGGTGTGGTCGTATGCTCTGTTGATAAACTTTGCTAAGTATTTTCTCACTGGCTCCCCATGTGGTTCCACTTAGCTTTCTCAGAATTGCATTGTTTATGTTTACAACTTTCATTTGACAATGTTTTTCTCCCCATGTGAATGTATCATGCGTAATATGCATTGTTTATGCTTACAAATTCCATTTGACAATGTTTTTTTTCCCCTATGTAAATGTAACATGCACATTTGATGAATGAAAGATGAGTGATTTGAAGGGCCCAATGTAAGACGGGCCTGCGTGCCTAATTTGTTACCCTTTTAAAATAAAGTTCGTTCATTCGTTCGTTCACTGCTTGATCCAGCCTAAAATGGGTGCAAGAAGATGTCCTATGAAGTAAAAGCAGCAAGTGTAGTGGTCACCACATGACCCATCAAGTGTAGATTGTTCTATACAAATATGGGGCTAGCACCATGTACCCAGCACAGCTTAAGGCATGTAAAAGGATTCTTGACATTAATTTGTACCCATATTTGTAATCTGAGCTGACTCAACTCTGGAGCCATTTGTTCGAAGAACATCCAGCCTAAAGGGGCAAAATATAAAGTAAAGGACCATTTCTAAATAGGCAATTTCAGTAGCTATTACAGCTAGTTTTATTGGTAACAAAAATACATAAAACTCTAAAGAATTCACGTGGAAGGCTTTCTGATTACTGCAGCAGATTCTTATTAATCTTCATAAAACAGGAATTTCTTATTACTACAGCAAATCCTTATTAACCTACATAGAACAGGACTTTCTTATAATTACAGCAGATCTTTATTAACCTTCATAGAACAGAACCTCCTGGTTACTTCAGCAGATCTTTATTAACCTTCCTAGAACGGGACTTTCTTATTACTTCAGCAGATCATTATTAACCTTCATAGAACAGGACTTTCTTATAATTACAGCAGATCTGTATTAACCTTCATAGAACAGAACCTCCTGGTTACTTCAGCAGATCATTATTAACCTTCATAGAACGGGACTTTCTTATTACTACAGCAGATCATTATTAACCTTCATAGAACGGGACTTTCTTATTACTACAGCAGATCATTATTAACCTTCATAGAACGGGACTTTCTTATTACTACAGCAGATCATTATTAACCTTTATAGAAAGGGACTTTCTTATTACTACAACAGATCATTATTAACCTTTATAGAACGGGACTTTCTTATTACTACAGCAGATCATTATTAACCTTTATAGAACGGGACTTTCTTATTACTACATCAGATTATTATTAACCTTCATAGAACGGGACTTTCTTATTACTACAGCAGATCTTTATTAACCTTCATAGAACGGGACTTTCTTGTTACTACAGCAGATCATTATTAACCTTCATAGAACGGGACTTTCTTATTACTACAGCAGATCATTATTAACCTTTATAGAACCGGACTTTCTTATTACTACAACAGATTATTATTAACCTTCATAGAACGGGACTTTCTTATTACTGCAGCAGATCATTATTAACCTTTATAGAACGGGACTTTCTTATTACTACAGCAGATCATTATTAACCTTCATAGAACAGGACTTTCTTATAATTACAGCAGATCATTATTAACCTTCATAGAACAGAACCTCCTGGTTACTTCAGCAGATCTTTATTAGCCTTCATTGTACGGGACTTACTGATTACTACAGCAGATACTTATTATCTCTCAAAAACCGTCAACAGCGGAATGAAGAAGGATGAGAGTAAATACAATTGTTTCGCTTACCTTCGGTGAATGAAAACACAACATCGTTTGGTTCACCGACACCTCTGTCACCATCTCTGGCTGTTACTTGAAGGATAGAAAATCCCTGAAAAAGTTCCATAATATGTGGATTAGCTTTCCCCATTACCAGTTTCCCTCGTCATCAGGCGAATCAACTCTAACTTTAGAGGTACCTGTAATTTACGTCTACAAGTCAAGGATGAGGAGTGAAAATTGTAGTCCAATTTGAACCCGCTACAACGGTATCAGCACACTGGAAGTTTAAAAGCAAGCGCTCTTATCCAATCTGCCATGGTGACCTCAAATACATTTATGATATGGTCTACTTCTTCTCTGTCTCCGTGGTATACTTCCCTCCATAACTTTCTATTCTAGACTTTCATGTCTTTCAATATCCAAAATATTTCATTTCCCTCACTTTTGTTGCTCTTAACAACCAATATTCTTCAACACAGTTCTTGTCGTATAGATGTTTGTTCTCTTTTCTATTCAATGACATTTTACTACTTTTCTGTGACATTTATATTGAGCCAGATATATACCTTTCAGCTGATTTGTTTAATACCAAAGTTTTGTACTCACAGGCTGTCATGGAAATATACATGTTCGTAGTATTCTGGCTTTTGTTATTCTTTTCTTTTTTTCGCTCGCTTTTGAACTCAAGCATAATCCACACTGGACTGATTTTTGCATGTGGGCTAGCTTTCCCTATAATAATGTCCCTCGCCATCAAGTGAACCCACTCTATTTCTGAGGTACATGCAATTTACATCCCCAAGTCAAGAACAAGAAGTCAATGTTTTAGTCCAGCTGACCGGCATAGGTCTTGAACCAGCTGCATCGCTACTCTTATCTATTTGGCCATGCTGGCCTCACTTGCGTTATTCTATATGTTCCAATTTACAAAGGGTTTAATTGCTTGTTTGTTAACTCATTAATTATGACATGAATCTCACCGTTGAATAAAGAATGTCAAATAAGTTTTAATTCCTACAATTTATTTTTTTCAAATAATAACAAAGTGTTGAAAATTGACAAAGTATAGTTACATTTCAAGTATTTTTGTTAATTGACCTGGGCTTCCAGGCTGACCCATACTAAAATGAGTGCATGGAAATATTCTGGGCAGTAAGGGCAGCTGGCCTGATGTATACCACATCAGCCATTGAGTGCCAATTGCTCAATAACAATATGGGCTAGCACCACATACCCTATCTACCTCATGGCATGGAAAATGGTATGTTACTGTTTACAGTTAAATTTACAAATTTATTTATCTAGTAACTTTGTGTTGTGTGATTTCTGCAGTATGTACATGACGAGATGCGGCGAAATATGCCAGGCAATAAATCGTGCAATCTATTATTTGTGTCTTCGTTATTCAAATCAAAATAAACACAAAATATTGACACGGAAGCTCCATGTAGGGAAAAGTGCACACAGAATAAGGCAAACGTTTCAACCAATGTCTTCATCAAGTAACGCATAAAACAAAACAGCAAACAACAAAACATAAAACAAGAATATTCAGCTGGTTAAATATGATGAAAGCAAACAACAAAACATAAAACAAGAATATTCAGCTGGTTAAATATGATGAAAGCAAACAACAAAACATAAAACAAGAATATTCAGCTGGTTAAATATGATGAAAGCAAACAACAAAACATAAAACAAGAATATTCAGCTGGTTAAATATGATGAAAGCAAACAACAAAACATAAAACAAGAATATTCAGCTGGTTAAATATGATGAAAGCAAACAACAAAACATAAAACAAGAATATTCAGCTGGTTAAATATGATGAAAGCAAACAACAAAACATAAAACAAGAATATTCAGCTGGTTAAATATGATGAAAGCAAACAACAAAACATAAAACAAGAATATTCAGCTGGTTAAATATGATGAAAGCAAACAACAAAACATAAAACAAGAATATTCAGCTGGTTAAATATGATGAAAGCAAACAACAAAACATAAACAAGAATATTCAGCTGGTTAAATATGATGAAAGCAAACAACAAAACATAAAACAAGAATATTCAGCTGGTTAAATATGATGAAAGCAAACAACAAAACATAAAACAAGAATATTCAGCTGGTTAAATATGATGAAAGCAAACAACAAAACATAAAACAAGAATATTCAGCTGGTTAAATATGATGAAAGCAAACAACAAAACATAAAACAAGAATATTCAGCTGGTTAAATATGATGAAAGCAAACAACAAAACATAAAACAAGAATATTCAGCTGGTTAAATATGATGAAAGCAAACAACAAAACATAAAACAAGAATATTCAGCTGGTTAAATATGATGAAAGCAAACAACAAAACATAAAACAAGAATATTCAGCTGGTTAAATATGATGAAAGCAAACAACAAAACATAAAACAAGAATATTCAGCTGGTTAAATATGATGAAAGCAAACAACAAAACATAAAACAAGAATATTCAGCTGGTTAAATATGATGAAAGCAAACAACAAAACATAAAACAAGAATATTCAGCTGGTTAAATATGATGAAAGCAAACAACAAAACATAAAACAAGAATATTCAGCTGGTTAAATATGATGAAAGCAAACAACAAAACATAAAACAAGAATATTCAGCTGGTTAAATATGATGAAAGCAAACAACAAAACATAAAACAAGAATATTCAGCTGGTTAAATATGATGAAAGCAAACAACAAAACATAAAACAAGAATATTCAGCTGGTTAAATATGATGAAAGCAAAAAACTAAGGACACTTTTGTGTTTCGTCGGTTTATACTTCAGTTAATCCAGCTAAGCATTCTTATTATTTGTCTGTTTCCTTTTTTTATTGGATTTTTTACTGTTTGTCGATAAAATTTTGGTCACAACATTCGCCAGTATAGGTGTACGTTTACCCTTATGCTCAGCTTCCTAATCATGTTTTTTTTTGTTTATTTAAATTCTAGTATAACTCCGAAGCAATAAACACATTATTGTCAATACCACAGTTGCTATAATACGCATGCCTACCACTGTTTGCTATAGTAGGCATGCCTGTCACTGATCCTATAATACGCATGTCTACCTCTGTTGCTATTATAAACATGCCTACCATTGTTGCTATAATACATATGTCTACCATTATTGCTTTAATACACATGCCTACCACTGTTGCTATAATATGAATGCCTACCACTGTTGCTATAATACGCATGTCTACTACTGTTGCTATAATATGCATGCCTACCACTGCTGCTACAATAGTCATGCATACCACTGTTGCTATAATACAGATGCCTACCACTGTTGTTATAATATGCATGCATTCCAATGTGGCTATAATACGCATGCCTACCACTTGTGCTATAATATCCATGTCTACCACTTTTGCAATAATATGCATGTCTACCACTGTTGCTACAATACACATACCTACCACTTTTGCTATATTATGCATGCCTACCACCCTTTCTATAATACGCATGCCTACCACTGTTTCTATATTACGCATGCCTACCACTGTTTGTTGCTATAATACACATATCTAGCACTTTTGCTATAATATGCATGTCTTCCACTGTTGCTATAATACGCATGTCTTCCACTGTTGCTATAATACGCATGACTACCACTTTTATTTTAATATGCAAAGATTTTGATAGCAACAGCATGGTGTTTCTATAATACTCATGTCTACCTCTGTTGCTATTATAAACATGCCTACCATTGTTGCTATAATACATATGTCTACCATTATTGCTTTAATACACATGCCTACCACTGTTGCTATAATATGAATGCCTACCACTGTTGCTATAATACGCATGTCTACCACTGTTGTTATAATATGCATGCATTCCAATGTGGCTATAATACGCATGCCTACCACTTGTGCTATAATATCCATGTCTACCACTTTTGCAATAATATGCATGTCTACCACTGTTGCTACAATACACATACCTACCACTTTTGCTATATTATGCATGCCTACCACCCTTTCTATAATACGCATGCCTACCACTGTTTCTATATTACGCATGCCTACCACTGTTTGTTGCTATAATACACATATCTAGCACTTTTGCTATAATATGCATGTCTTCCACTGTTGCTATAATACGCATGTCTTCCACTGTTGCTATAATACGCATGACTACCACTTTTATTTTAATATGCAAAGATTTTGATAGCAACAGCATGGTGTTTCTATAATACGCATGTCTTCCACTGTTGCTATAATACGCATGACTTCCACTGTTGCTATAATACGCATGACTTCCACTGTTGCTATAATACGCATGACTACCACTGTTGCAATAATACGCATACCTACCACTTTTGCTATAATACGCATGCATACCACTGTTGCTATAATACACATACCTACCACTGTTGCTATAATATGCATGCCTACCACTGTTGCTATAGTACGCATACCTACCACTGTTGCTATAATACGCATGCATACCAATGTAGCTATAATACATATGCCTACTACTGTTGCTATAATGCGAATACCTACCACTATGGCTATAATACTCATTTCTACCACTGTTGCTCTAATACGCATGCCTACCACTGTTGGTATAATACATACACCTACCACTGTTGCTATAATACATATACCTATCACTGTTGCTATAATACATATACCTATCACTGTTACTATAATACATATGCCTATCACTGTTGGTATAATACATATACCTATCACTGTTACTATAATACATATACCTATCACTGTTGCTATAATACATATGCCTATCACTGTGGCTATAATACACATGCCTACCACTGTTTCATTTTCTGGTACTCTCCCAATATAGGGAAGTCTCTCAAAGATTGGAGGTGTGTCTTGAACATCAATGATTGTGATGAAAAAATCCACGGGTCCTGGGTTACACTCCTCGGGAAGTCCTTTACACTGGCAGGTGTCACCGGGACAAGGTGGGTCTCCCTGATCCTGTACAAAGACCCCAACATCAAGTCAATGTTATGTCTCAGCAAATGAAAGTAATAAGTGCAGAGTATGTGAATAACTCAAATTAAATTGTCAGATAATAGAAATTCAAAACAATGTTTTCCCGTGATGAATTTGAATAATGAAGACACAAACAATAGATTGCACGATTTATTGCCTGGCATATTTCGCTGCATCTCGTCAGGTACATACTGCAGAAATCACACAACTTACGTGAATTAATTAGATAAATCCTTCAAACTGAAATATACACATGTTCGCACTGTAATGTCGATTGTCTACCACGGTAACTTTAAACTGACTAACATGTCTTTCTACTTACACAAGGACGGCTTACGAAGGTTGATTAGTATAGCTTCAGCAAACTTTAACAATCGACTACTTTGTGTGTTGAACAACACACGGAAGGCACTGTCTCTTTCAACCACGTGACCACTCTCGAGCACATGTCTCTCGACCGATGAAGCCAGACTTTTCCGGTGTGTCGGCCTGCCTAGGCTACCATCTTCTGTGTGTAGTATCTTGTCCAACCAATTCGGAATATGTTCCGAAACCCTGCAATGTAACTGTCGCTCAGTTCTGCCTATGTAGATGGCCTCGCATCTGCATGTAAATTGGTAAATACAATTTGATTTGGCGTACAAAGCTACAGGTTCTTTGACTGCTGGGACTGGGATCGGTGTGTTTCTGTATCTGATGACTAGAGCTGCAGCACAGAATGTTCGCTCGACTGCTGTGGTGAGCCGGTCCCGCAGACGTTGCATTACGTCATCTCCTCGGAAGGTTAGCTGGATGAATACTTTGAGTTTAGGGACTGTAGTTACTTCTGATTTCGGTTTGGGCTGTTGGCAGTGGCGCTTTATAAATCCTGTGGAGTACCCATTCAGGTTTAAGGCATTCTTCAGAGTTTTAAGTTCCTCTGTCAGTGTGTCCTGGGTGCATATCTTCCTAGCACGGTCAAACAGGGTCCGTACTAAGCCCTGTTTGTACTGGACAGGTGCGAAGCTCTGAAAAGTTAAGTATTGGCCAGTCCATGTTTCTTTGCGGTACACCGATCTTTGAATTGTGCCATCTGCTCTACGTCTCATTAGGATATCTAGAAACGGCAACGCTTCGTTGTGTTCGTGTTCCATAGATAAAGAGATGTTTATATGTGTCTCGTTCATTGTGGCCTGGAACGACGTTGCTTGTAGCTCGTCTGTGGTGATAATTAGTATATCGTCCACGTAACGACGGTAAAAGGCCAAGTTATTGATTTCTGAGGATCTCTTTTCTTCTACGTGTGCCATGAAGATGCGGGACCGGCTCACCACAGCAGTCGAGCGAACATTCTGTGCTGCAGCTCTAGTCATCAGGTACAGAAACACACCGATCCTAGTCCCAGTAGTAAAAGAACCTGTAGCTTTGTACGCCAAATCAAATTGTATTTACCAATTTACATGCAGATGCGAGGCCATCTACATAGGCAGAACTGAGCGACAGTTACATTGCAGGGTTTCGGAACATATTCCGAATTGGTTGGACAAGACACTACACACAGAAGAAGGTAGCCTAGGCAGGCCGACACACCGGAAAAGTCTGGCTTCATCGGTCGGGAGACACGTGCTCGAGAGTGGTCACGTGGTTGAAAGAGACAGTGCCTTCCGTGTGTTGTTCAACACACAAAGTAGTCGATTGTTAAAGTTTGCTGAAGCTATACTAATCAACCTTCGTAAGCCGTCCTTGTGTAAGCAGAAAGACATGTTAGTCAGTTTAAAATTACCGTGGTAGACAATCGACATTACTGTGCGAACATGTGTATATTTCAGTTTGAAGGATTTATCTAATTAATTCACGTAAGTTGTGTGATTTCTGCAGTATGTACCTGACGAGATGCAGCGAAATATGCCAGGCAATAAATCGTGCAATCTATTGTTTGTGTCTTCGTTATTCAAAGATAACAGAAAGTCAAACATTGTAATTATCCTTGAGATTAAATAAAATATTCGATATCAAAAAATTTATTTATTCAGAGACTGAATAGAATAGTTAATATCCTTATTGTGCTGAAATGTTAATATGCAAGCATACAGGAATTATATGCACCCAGTGATGCATACACACATATACATATATCTAATATTTATAAATACTCATAGATGGATTGACAGGCATGCAGGCAGGCAAGAAGACAGATAACAAGACAACTAGATATGTTGGTAGGAAGGAAAGTATTAATTAGGTAGGGTAGGCAGACAGCTAGGCAGGTAGGTAGGTACGTAGGTAGGCAGGCAGGTAGGTAGGTAGATTGCTCAGTCTGTCAGTTGGATAGATAAATTCATGGATGGACAGACACACAGACAGACACGTAATCCAGTATCACGTTGCAAATACAACAAAATATGAGTTCGCATTACATACAAAAAGCCATCACACTGGCATATTCACGCCTACACATGTTATTGTATGTAAAGTCTGCTTAGTTTAGTTTAGTTAAAGTTAATGTTAAGTCTATCATAGCTCACCTTGGCTGACACATTATAGTGATAGAATGTCTGACTCTCATAGTCCAAAGCTCTATGTAATGTCACACTGCCCAAATATGGTTCCAATAAAAATGTCCCATTGCTGTCTGCTATTACTGGCTGCAAAAGAAAACAAAACATAAAGTGTTGATGTCATTAAAAGTAGAATAAGTAAAGGTACTAGTCAACACCTTGAACGTATTGCGCTACAGGGGGTCAGTATAAAAAAATGTTTGCATATCCTTTACAGGACATCGCTGTCAACATCAGCATCTTTCAGCTGATTGTTGATTTCTTTGGCAAGATTACGCTCAGTAGTTTGCACGGGGGGGGGGGGGGGGGGGGGGTGTCATTAGAAAATAATAATTAAGTTCATTAGCTGTAATTATTAGTGTAATTTTTTTTCGCATATCCTTTACATGACATTGCAGTCAACACCAGCATTTTTCAGCTGCTGTTGATGTTTTGGCAAGTTTTACGTTCTGTAGTTTGCCTTTGCTGTCTGAACGACCAGCTCACATACCCCCGTAAGTAACCAGCGCGACGCGATCCGCTGTCAAATCTCGCGCAGCTGTGTTTCGAACGTGGGTATACGGGATTACGAACAACATCCTTAACCGCTTCGCCAGTGAGACGGCTATTAGTGTAATAATGTAGAATATTAAATCATTAACTATAGTTGTTTGTGATATGGACTAATAATTAGATTTTATAAAATTGTCCTTTGCCACTTCATCTGACTAAATAGAATAATGTAAATTGTATCATCATCATCATCATCGTCATCCAGTGCCTTGCCTAATGGCGTGAGCGATCATGCCTCTCCACAAATTACGATCTCCGACGTCGTGGATCAATCTCTGTGTTGACTCCCTTCCATGCCATGGCACAAGACTATCAAAAATCTTCTCCCGCTGTCTTCCTTTATCTCTTTTTCCGCAAATCCTTCCGGTTGCCACAAGATGTTCCTGTGTTTGTCTTCTCATAGCGTGGCCAAAGGAAAACGATAACTGCCTCTTTCTGATGTTTGTCATATGTTGTTTTTGCGACCCAGCTTCCCTTAATACGTCCTGATTTCCCATTTTGTCTGTCCAATTAATTTTCAGCATTCTCCTATAAAACCTCATCTCCCAGGCTTACTGTTTAAAACATGTTGTACGTCCTCTGCAGGATTTTGCGATCAACACCAAACCCAAAGTGATTTACTATCCATTTTGCCAATACTTTCTGAACAAGAAGTCATTGTTTAAGTCCAACTGACCGGTGTAGGGAACGATCCCACTACCCGACCGGAAGTTTAAAACCAAGCTGTCTTATACGTGCGGCCACGTTGACCTCTAAGTTATATACTGCCTGTCAGATGTTTCAGCCTTGGAACTTACTGTTTAAGAGCACGCGTTCTTATTCATTCGACCATGTTGACATCCGATGACTAGTGCGATGATGACAACGTCACCCATCAAGTGTCAATACATCTATGAAAATATAGGACTAGCACCATTCCAATAACCAGCACATCTTTGCTGCTGGCAGAGAAATGGTCTGCTCCTTTGAGAAAAAAAAGCGCAAAGTCGGTTTAGCCTGTTGCGTCTACGTGTACTTAAGTCTGTAGCAACCATATACATAATAAATCTTAAAGAATTTAAAAGAGTCCTCGACAAATTGTTACTTACAAGTAAATACTAAGACCTACCATAGGCAGAAATATTGTCTCAATTAAACAGATATGCTTTTTCTGGTAACTAGACCTATCAGAAGCAGAAATACTGTCTCAGAAATTAAACAGAGACGCTGTTTCTTATAACAGAGAATACAAGTCTTCTAACCTTCATGGTGAATACAACTTTAGCTCCAAGATTGCTGTCTGGGTCTGTGGCTGACACTTTGAAGATTGATGATCCTACATTCACATCCTGTATTGGTACAGAAATAAAATATTGAGAAGTGGGAAACGGGGGTGGGGATGGGGTGTGTGTGTGTGTGTGTGTGGGGGGGGGGGGGGGGTGATGAGTTGTTAAGATGATTTCATAAGTGATAATGTCTTATAAGCTCAAAATAATATAATTGGCTGGTTGGTTTTTTAGTTGGATGGTTGGTTAGTTTGTTACTAGGCTGGTTGGTTTGTTAGTGGCTGTTTGGATGGTTTGTTAGTTGGCTGTTTGGTTCGTTTGTTAATTGACTGGTTGGTTGGTTTGTTAGTGGCTGTTTAGTTGGTTTGTTAGTTCGCTGGTTGGTTGATTTATTAATTGGTTGGTTTGTTAGTGGCTGTTTAGTTGGTTTGTTAGTTCGCTGGTTGGTTGATTTATTAATTGGTTGGTTTGTTAGATGGCTGTATTGTTGATTTATTAATTGGCTGGTTTGTTTGTTTGTTAGTTCGCTGGTTGGTTGATTTATTAATTGGTTGGTTTGTTAGATGGCTGTATTGTTGATTTATTAATTGGCTGGTTTGTTTGTTTGTTAGTTCGCTGGTTTGTTGATTTATTAATTGGTTGGTTTGTTAGATGGCTGTATTGTTGATTTATTAATTGGCTGGTTTGTTTGTTTGTTAGTTCGCTGGTTGGTTGATTTATTAATTGGTTGGTTTGTTAGATGGCTGTATTGTTGATTTATTAATTGGCTGGTTTGTTTGTTTGTTAGTTCGCTGGTTGGTTGATTTATTAATTGGCTGGTTTGTTTGTTTGTTAGTTCGCTGGTTGGTTGATTTATTAATTGGTTGGTTTGTTAGATGGCTGTATTGTTGATTTATTAATTGGTTGGTTTGTTAGATGGCTGTATTGTTGATTTATTAATTGGCTGGTTTGTTTGTTTGTTAGTTCGCTGGTTGGTTGATTTATTAATTGGTTGGTTTGTTAGATGGCTGTATTGTTGATTTATTAATTGGCTGGTTTGTTTGTTTGTTAGTTCGCTGGTTGGTTGATTTATTAATTGGTTGGTTTGTTAGATGGCTGTATTGTTGATTTATTAATTGGCTGGTTTGTTTGTTTGTTAGTTCGCTGGTTGGTTGATTTATTAATTGTCTGGGTGGTTGGTTTATTAGTTGGTTGGTTGGTTGATTTAGTATTTGGTTGGTTTTTTAGTTCTCTGTATGATTGGTTTATTAATTGTCTGGTTGGTTGATTTATTTATTAACTAGCTGACCCGGCCCGGCTTCGCCCAGTCCCTGGTGGAGAGCATCTCATTTAATTCATGTAAGTCGTCATATAAGCTCCCATCCCCGTTCCCGACTATCTGTCTGTCTGTCTGTCTGTCTGTCTGTCTAACCCGGCCCGGCTTCGCCCAGTCCCTGATGGGGAGCATCTCATTTAATTCATATAAGTAGTCATATAAGCTCCCGTTCCCGTTCCCGACTATCTTTCTGTCTGTCTATCTGTCTGTCTGTCTGTCTGTCTGACCCGGCCCGGCTTCGCCCAGACCCTGGTGGAGAGCATCTCATTTAATTCATATAAGTAGTCATATAAGCTCCCGTTCCCGTTCCCGACTATCTATCTTTTCTGTCTGTCTGTCTGTCTGTCTGTCTGTCTATCTGTCTGTCTGTCTGACCCGGCCCGGCTTCGCCCGGACCCTGATGGGGAGCATCTCATTTAATTCATATAAGTAGTCATATAAGTTCCCGTTCCCGACTATCTGTCTGTCTGTCTGTCTGTCTGTCTGTCTGACCCGGCCCGGCTTCGCCCAGTCCCTGGTGGGGAGCATCTCATTTAATTCATATAAGTAGTCATATAAGCTCCCGTTCCCGTTCCCGACTATCTACTGTCTGTCTGTCTGTCTGACTGTCTGTCTGTCTATTATTAGAAAGAGCACTTGAAAGATCTTTACATCTTCCCCCAACAATTAACTTCGGTAAATGGAGCGTCTTATTTAATTCATATTCGGCCCCTGCTCCCGTTCCCGTTCCCAAAAAAGACGACCCGGCCCGGCTTCGCCCAAGCCCTGGTGGAGAGCTTATCATTTAATTCATATTCGGCGGAGGGAGGAGGAGGAGGGAGCAGGAGGAAGGAGGAGGAGACAGGAGGAGGAGGGAGGAGTAGGAGAGAGGAGGAGGGATTAGGAGGAGGAGGGAGGAGGAGGAGGAGGGAGGAGGAGGAGGAGGGAGAAGGAGAGAGGAGGGAGGAGGAGTAGGGAGGAGGAGAGAGGAGGAGGGAGGAGGAGGAGGGAGGAGGTAGGAGGAGGAGAGGGGAGGATGAGGGAAGAGGAGGGAGGAGGAAGAGGGAGAAGGAGAAGGAGGAAGAGGGCGGAGGAGGAGGAAGAGTGAGGAGGAGGAGGGAGGAGGAGGAGAGCGGAGGAGGTGGAGGAGGGAAGAGGGCGGAGGAGGAGGAGGAAGAAGGATGAGGAGGAGAGGAGGGAGAGGGAGAAGGGAGAAGTAGGGAGGAGGAGGAGGGAGGAGGAGAAGGAGGGAGAGGAGGAGGAGGAAGGTGAGAAGGGAGGAGGAGGTGAGGATGAGGGGGAGGAGGTGGGGGAGGAGGAGAGAGGAGGAGGCGGCGGAGGAGGTGGGAGGAGGAGGGATTAGGAGGAGGAGGGAGGAGAAGAAGGGAGGGGGAGGAGGAGGGGAGGGAGAGGAGGAGGGGGAGGAGGAGGAGGGGGAGGATTATAACGCATATGCCTGTAGATAACTGCAGCGAAAAGGTCCACCTATTTGAGAAATATGCAACAATTTTACATATATAGCAATTCTATTAGAAGTTATGTCCCCTCGCTATATATACATTATAATGTAAATTAATATTAAGTAAATAACTGTTGGTACACTAAAAAAAAAAATCTCTGACAGTTGCCAGCGCGGGAATGAGAGGAAGACGTGTAGAAAATTTCATCTCAATCGGATGGACCGTTCGCGAACGCATAAAGGACACACATACAGACAGACAGACGGAGATTCTCTTTTATATATATAGAAGATATAGATTGGTCGCTTTTTTAGTTCACTGCTTGGCTGATTTATTAATTGGTTGGTTTCTTAGTTCGCTGGTTGGTTGATTTATTAATTGGTCGGTTTGTTAGATTGTCAGTTGGCTGGTTGGGTGCTTTGTTAATTACTTGGTTGGTTAGTTTGTTAGTTGGCTTGTTGGGTGCTTTGTTAAATGGCTGGTTTGTTAGTTGTCTAGTTGGTTTGTTAGTTGGCTGGTTGGTTGCTTTGTTAATTAGTTGGTTTATTAGTTGGCTGATTGGATTGGTTGTCAGCTGATTGGTTTCTTGGTTGGTTGATTTGTTTTTTAGTTGGTTGGTTGGTTTCTTGGTTGGTTTCTTTTTTGGTGGTTGGTTGTTTGATTGTTTGGTTGGTTAATTGACTGTTTGGTTGGTTAATTGACTGTTTGGTTTGTTAGTTGGCTGGTTAATTCACTGTTTGGCTGGTTGGTTGGTGAATCCTATGGCAGACTAAGTTTTAACTCTCAGATCTGATACATTGGTGTTCGGGTCATCTGAGATCTGAAAAATGCTTGCATCTATCGAGTAAAGTTGGTTGTAGAGACTTTTCTCCCAGTCAGATACCATAAGTACCATATTAATGAGGATTGTGATGTAGAGCTCACCTTTCCCTCTCCAAGCTCAGATAGTGACAGGTTGTGCAAGACTGGTACTGGAATTTCACATCTGTGAAAAGCATATCGTGACTCAGCACATACATACTGGCTGGTTGAGATTAGGTCAAGGTCGGTAATATTTTCTCCATAGGGTTTAGGTAAACATTGTCAACAGTCTCCAACCCAGTGTCCTGAGTATTACAAACTTCACATATACCATAACACATCATAACTATGCACAAATCAGCCTTGGGACAAACATACCAAATGAATGAAAATATCACAATACTGTGAGATGAGTTGTTCATTTATCTTCCTTGCTGTTTTTCTTTTGCTATCTCAACCGCATGTCAGATAACTTTACTTATTAGTATCTATTCAGCTGTCATGCTGCAATTTCAAGTCTACTATAACAATTCACTGGTGGTTCTCATCTCATAATATCATCTCATCTTGTTACTCTTGTACCTTGCGGTGTGGGCGTAAAGCATAAACACCAGGAGAGTGCCCGCTTATGGGCTTTATATATATATATATATATATATATATATATATATATATATATATATATATATATATATATATATATATATATATATATATCCAGATTCTCAAGGACTCTGTAATTCCCTCCACCCATCATTTACTTGGTCGGTCTCTTCTCCTGGTTCCATATTGTCTATACACCATTGCTTGTTGTGGTATACTGTCAGATGGTAGCCTAGTTATATGGCTGAACCATTTAACTTGCTGTTTTCAAATGAAATCGAGCGCTGCCACAAATCTCACTTTAGCCAGTGGTTAGACATACACATTAGTGTCACCGCTAATCAGATCCATTACATGTTTAGTTTAGTTTAGTTTAATCAACTGATCAACATAACAGCACACGGGTGTAACCCATAAGTGCTCCGTTCTACTCCTAACTCAAGCCTGAGTCCGGAGAATCTCAGCTTAGTGCATGAACTCCGTAGCACCAGCGAGGATCCTGAAATACTTTGGATAGATTTTTAACTCGAAATGTTGCCCAGGCAGCGCCGTTAGGCTACTCTTTTTCCGATCTCCAACTGCCAAGGGATTTTTTACGTGCGCAACAATACACACGGGCGTCCGATCTCACTACCCAGAGACCAGTGAAAATGTTGTTACTAGAAGACCACGTGAAAAAATCCCGGTCCTCACAGGGGCTGAACCCGAGACTTCCAGCACTCGAGGAGGACATCATAACCTCGAGACCACTCACCCCCATGTCGATGAGTGCAGGCGTCGAACTCTCATCTGACAGCACTTATGACATTATCAGCGCAACATCTAGTGATAAATCTAATTCGCCCGCTGCCATTTACATACCTGAAACAACATCTTGAGATTTGAACAGAATTAGCTGCAGCCATTTTATGTCTTTAAGAATATGAGATTCTTCCAAGTGTAGTAATGGGTTTTTCTATCTTTTTAAGTTCTCATATATATAGCTGAAGCCACTTCTACAAAATATACATCATTATTACATAATACAAACCACCAACCTCCCTTATTGATGTTCTGTACGGAAGTCCCATAAACCTTGGAGGGTTGTCATTAACATCATTAATAATCATAAGGGTTCGAACTTGTATCTGAAGCACACAAGCACAGAATTAAAGAAATGCAAACATTTTATTTTCTGCTGTCAACAATGTCAAACTACTGAACATAAAAATTGTCTATGAAATCACAAACAGCTAAAAAAAATGCTCAGGTTGATTGAGACGTGCTGTAAAGTACATGCTTACCTTAACTGTCAACAAAGATGTCATCATAGTGATCATAAAATGAATTAAATTGCAGTGTGCAATGAGTTATTTAGACCAACAAGGTGATTATCTACTTGCAGAACTGAGACTTTTTTTCTTATCTTCACTACATTACAGATAAAACAGGTTTGTTTGAAACTGGAAACTAGGAAATGTGTTTGTCTTCTACAAACAGTTTCTACAAGCTGTGTTTGTGTGCCTCACCCATTGTAAATATCCATAATAATTATAGAAATGAATTCATCTTTGTGTAACACATTAGCCCAGCTGGATTCCTCTGTTCAAGCAAACTGTCTTTGTTCAGCTACCATGCAGCTGATTCAAGTGTATACTATGTGCTCTTTAGTTCAGGGTGAGTTGCGTTTGATGGTATGTTCTTTTGTATATGTGCATTCATTAATTCAGTTGCATGTCCTTTGCAGAACCTCGCTCCCATAACAACCTTCTGGAAAACCTCTCGATCATAAGCAAGATGTCCCGCGTCCGATACAACCATCTGGAGATCATCTGCCACACCCTTCACCCATCTTCTCTTTGACTCCCTCTTCCTCTCTTCTCAAGCACGTACCCTTTCATTATTGTTTCATCCAAACTTTCATGACGTTTCAAGTGACCAAAATTGTCTTTGTTTTATCGGCTTTAATAGCCAATCTTCTTCAATATTCAGCTCTTGAAGTATGGATGCATTTGTTATTTATGGCGACGGATGGTCGTGTTGTTTTGTGTTCGTTAACTTTTTCGCGTAGGGGATGGATTTATTCATCTCTTGCGTGTAATTGATGTGCCAGGATGTAAAACCAGGAGTTTCTACTCAAGATCTGCGCGGGTGCTACGGAGTTCGTGCATCGAGCGAAGCCATCCTTGAGTGAATTTTCAGCAGCGTGTGTGGTTGTCTCAGTCTGTGTTTACGTTTTTTCAACATGGCGGAACAACGTGTGTTCTTCGAGCGGTCAGCAGTCAACATACCGAAGCGGCGTGGTAGCCGCGCAGGGAGAAAGAAGCAAGGTAAGCGTGGTGGTTTGAGGCGGTTTAGACTCAAGTGTCACCGTCTAGGACTCAGGAATATCCGTATTCTATATTGGAACTGTGCCAGTGTAAAACAACGGGGCTCTATTTTAGAAACCCTAGTTTACAGGAACGACATTGTAGCACTCCAGGAGACGAGACTGGGCGATCAGCTACTCCAAATTGCCGGCTTCAAATGTTTCTACAACAGACGACATCTGGGAATGGCGATTTTCGTTCGCGACAGCATGGTGGCGTCAGAGCTAGACATGTCCAGTTGGGACAGTGACGATATACAAATACAGGCGTTGAGAGTTCATTCCAGTATACCATTCGTGTTGGTTAATGTTTATGCCCGCAATGCCAGTGTGGACGCCCAGAAGTGGCAGTGCTTAAGTGGCATATTAGGCCACGAGAGAAATGTTATTTTCTGTGGTGACTTCAACGCTAAAGGCAGATCATGGGGAAACACTTCCTCCAATACACAGGGGGAGGAGCTCGAGACTGCACTGGAAACCATCGACCTGGTTTGTATCAACAGTGGCGGTGTCACCAGGACAGCAAGCCGTTCGGGCGATGAGGACAGTGCTATTGATCTGGCGCTAGTTTCACCTTCACTCACTACAGTGTGTAGATGGGGTGTCCTAGGACACCATGGCAGCGACCACCACCCTTGCAGCATACTGGTGGAGAAAGGCAGAACCAGGCAGCACAAGCTAAAGGTAAAGACGTTCCAGTATGACAGTACAGGGCAAGATGTGGTGAGTAAAATAAGACGTGACAAGCGCAGAACGTTTCAGGGCAGGAAAAAAAGCTGGGAGCAGCCACCGTGGTGGAGTTTCGAGGTGGAGAAGGCTTGGGTGGATAAGCGTAGTGCTGTAAGGAGATGGCAAAATGCCAAGAAGAACAGAGCTGGTCATCCTAGTCCCTGCTTGCACTTAGAAAGAGAGATGCACACAAAAGTAAGCTATTTCAAAAAACTGGTCAAGGTTGTTAAAAGCGAAAAATGGGCAGAGGTGTGTCAACGAGTAAGCACAGACAAGTCATTGAAATTGTTCTGGCGACTACATAAAAGCATGAGTGATGTAGTCAAGAATAAGAGCATTTCTGACTTCCAAGGTGCTGACCTCATCTGGCAGAGGACTGGCGAGGACAAGGGCAAAGCCCTCTTTGAACGCTACCTTGAGCAGAGCAACCAGACAGACATGGGAGGCCGAAATCTGGCCAAGGAGGTCACCTCAGACAGATGCAAGGCCCAGAACACTTCGGATGAAGACACAGTGACAGTGAAAGAAATCAAGGCTGTGCTTCGACGATCAAAAAACAGTGCTCCAGGTCCTGATGGCATAAGATACGACGACATAAATAGGTGTACCGACAATGAGCTAGAGAAACTAGCAGACATGTACAACAACAGTATAGGGAGTGCTGGCATCAAGGAGGAATGGTTACACAGCTACCTGATTCCCTTGCCGAAGCCTGACAAAGACCACAAAAAAATTCAGGGATATCGAATTATAACCATGCAGAATACAATAGGCAAGCTGCTGGAGAAGGTAATTGCCAGGAAAATATCAAGCCAACTAGAGAGGCAAGTGTTTTCCCACCTACCCTGGGTGGGTACCGTCCAAAAAGAGAAACCTGGACCATTGCAGCAGTCTTTGCCCAGGATGTCTATGAAGGTTTCCACGCAGGCACTGAAACCGTTGCTGCAGCGATTGATCTTGAGGACGCATACAACAGAGTACCACTGGATTTTTTAATGTTTCAGCTTCTCGAACTAAACGTAAGTACATTCCTCCTTAGTTGGATCGCTGCAGCCCTCTTCCAACGGAAAGTAGTTTTTAGATGTGGCAGTTGGACTTCGGAACCAACAACAATACATCCTGGCCTACCACAGGGATCACCATTATCTCCGGTACTGTTCAACGCCTACACAGTGAGAATCACCAGTGAGCAGATCACTGGACCTGGCAGGACATTGTCATGTGCCGATGATGTTTTAGTGTATCGTCAGGGTAAGGATAGAGAGGAGGTTGCTGTGGAACTACAAACCGAACTCAATCGCATAAGTACTTGGTGTGATGAAGCTGGGGCAATGGTCAACCCAACAAAGGCAACAGTGACTTGGTTCTCGTTGAATAATCATATTGTCAACACTCCAACACCAACTGTAATGCTGTGTTAAGAGGCGGTGGAAAGAACGCAGGCAATGAATTACCTGGGGATACGGTTTGATCGAAGCCTTGCTTATAATGTGCACATAGACCAGGTGATAACAAAGGCCAAGCGGGGTTTGGCAGCGATGCGGGTGATGGCGGCAGCAAACTGTGAGCAGCGCCATCTATGTCTTCTGTACGAGGGGCTGGTCATGTCTGTTTTGGAGTATGCAATGGCAATCCTGACTCTCAGCCATAAGCAGATAGAAAGGATGGAAAGGATACAGAATGAAGCTATGCGCATTATTCTTGGATGTACAAGAGATACATCATGCAGGACGATGCGCTACCTTCTTGATTTTCCAACCATTGAAGAGAGAATACAAGGTTGCAGGGCACGCGCCTACCTCAGAATTAACGCAAACACACAACATCCACTGCATAGTGAAATTAGGAAGGTGAAGGGCAGCAGGTTAAAAAGAGGACGGTCGTGGATGGGTCAAGCCGAAGACATTCTTCAACAGGTGTGTTCACTTGAGGACTTAGAACCTGGCGAGGAGTGGGTGCAAGTGCCAACAGACTTCTGCACATCCTTTTCAGTTTGCATCCAACTAGATAGAAAATGCAGACAAGAAAATCCGGCTGCTGTTGAGGCTGAAGTACAAGCGTTGATTTTCGAGAATTCGCTAGACGGTGACGCGGTCATCTACACAGATGGGTCGGTCGTCCGACATGTGAGAAGCTCATGGGCCTTTACAGCTCGGGCCGGAGGGAGAATTGTGAAGGAGGACTCTGGTGCTTTCACTGAAACCACAAGTAGCCTGACCATGGAAGTCATGGCAGTAAGTAAAGCAATAACATGGCTCGAGACACAGACATTCACTAGGGCTTGTTTCCTTAGCGACTCAATGAACATGATCAAGAGGATAGAGGAGGGGTCGATCCGAAGAGAATGGTTGCTGCCTCTGGAGCGGTCTCGACTGGCAAAGATTAGTTTCATCTTCGTGCCAGGGCATGCGGGAGTACAAGGAAATGAGCGGGCTGACAAGCTCGCAGGTGAGGCTACTGTGGAGGGCGGGCGCGCCATGGATCAGGCCGACATTCTGAATCCTCCACGAGAAGTAAGACTTTTGCGAGAACCAAGTGATGACTGTGAATCTACAACAATGGCCAGACTGCGAGAGCAGCAAATTAAAAGAGGGGTGGCCAAACAAGAACACTACGCAGGAAGCCAAAGAAGATTGATAAACCAACACAGAACTGGCGTCGTTAGCCGCTACACGTTGCGGGATTTGCTGAGGAGGGGATCCGAGCACTTATGGACTGAATGGTTCGATGTGCAATGAGGATGATCTGTCGACTAACTAACTAACTAACTAACTAACTTGTTCTTTTCTTTGTCCAAGATATTCTTAGAACTCGTCTATAACATTTATATTCAAAGGCATTTATGCGCTGTTCAGCTTGTTTAGTATGTGTCCAGGTCTCACAGGCGTATGTTGCAATTGGAAAGATGCATTCTCTCATAAATCTGATTTTTGTAGTTCTATCTGCCCCAGAGCTGATCCGCTACTCTGGTGATCGAGTGACATCGCAGTACATGACCGCCCACGCTTATCGGCATCGCACATGATGGATGGATGGATCTGCCCCACTCCCCAATTTATTTAGTTGTTATTAATTTCTTTCATGTTGTCACCATTGTTGGTAATCAATGACCGATATTCAAAATTTTCAACCCCCTCCAATTTTCCCTCATTAACATATATTTCTTTCTCCATAGTAGTTTTATCTGTATGCATTATCTTGGTTTTTGCTATGTAAAATATAAGTTGTGATTTTCACTATTCAATTGGGTTGAGGTTATTAGGTCTTCTATACCACTCTGCGTTATGGATAGCAATACTGTATCATCAGCATACCGAATCTCTGGTATGTCATGACCGCCGATATTTAGGGCAGCATATTGCTCCCTGTTTATATCGTCTCTGACATTTCTCATTATATTTTCGGCGTACAGGTTAAACAAATAGAAGGACAGCACACAGCCCTGACGGATTTTTCCTCATGATTTCCAAAAGTCCTCATATTCCTCCATGAGCCCTCATATTCCTCATGATTCCCAAAAGTTTCTGATATTGTACACAGTCAAATACCTTTGAATAATCCACAGAACATGACAATAGGTTTACATTAAATAATCAGCATTTCTCTATTACTTAAACGCATGTTGAGGATGTGATCTCTTGTTCCTCTAAATCCAACTTGAACCACGCTAATTTCCTCTTCCATTTTCTTACGAAGTCTTTCCATTATGATTTTTAGTAGCATTTTACTAGCATGACTGATCAGGGCAACAGTTCTATAGTTGGTGCATAATTTCAGGTTGCCCTTTTTTAGTATTGGAATGAAGATGGTTTTCTTCCAATCTGTTGGCCATACACTATATTTCCATATCTTTTTACATAATGCGCAATAGATTTTTATGCTTTCTTCTTTATTGCCCATGCAACTTCATCTAATGATGGTTCAGGTGCATGTATCTCATTCACATCCTCACTGTCATTCATATCGTACATTCCACTGCAGTACTCCTGCCTTTTTTCTAGAATTTGTCTTGATTCTGTTAAGGTATTTCCCATCTTGTCACAGATAACATTCAATTGAGGTTGAACATTTCTTGTCAATAACTTCATTTCTTTGAACATTTCGTAATCTCTTCCAGTATTATATTGCTTTATTCTGGTACAGCAATCTTGTATACATTGGTTTTTGTCCTTTCTTGTCTTTTTTCTTATTTCTAAAGATAAAGATTTATACTTCATCGTGCTGTTATTGGATTCATTTTCTTTCTGTTTCAGTTGCCTTCGTTGCTTTAATTAATTCTAAAGGGTCTGGTGTAATCCATGACTTATGTTGCGTTTTCTTGGTCGGAATTAAATCTTTGGCTGCAGTTATCAAGATATCTCTAGCTTGTACTGCTAATTCATCAGGCGTCAATTCCTCCTGTATAGACATCAAGATCCCAAACCGATTCTTCACTTCTAAGTTGTATGCATCTTGTATTTTTGTAAGATCAAAATGAAGTGGCCTAAGTCCTCGGGCAGGCTATTTGAGTTTTACTTTCACATCTGCTTCTAATAACTTACATGAACGCAAAAGTCGGAAAAAATAAAAATAAGCAGATAGTAGGGCAAAATGGTATGGGAAAGAGAAACGACAGAGGAGACCGGCTGATACAGTTCTGTGAAGAAAACAATCTTATTGTTTGCAACACATTCTTTCAACATAACCTTAGGAAACTGTATACATGGAAAATCCCTGGAGATAGAACAAGAAACCAAACTGACTACATTATGATTAGAAATAGATTTAAAAACATTGTTAAAAATGCCAAAAACGTACCCTGGTGCTGATATCAACTCTGACTTTAATCCTGTAGTATTAAAATTACAAATAAAACTTTAAAACCCAGGAATAAGGAAATCGAAGACACCTCAAGTAGATATATCGGCATTGAAACAACCAGAAATAAGACAACTATACCTAGTTGAAGTCAAAAATAAATATGATGGGCCAATCATTGAAAGTATGGAACAATGTCGAAGTGAAAATCCAGAGGATAAAATTAATACAAAATGGGGAAGTATAAAAACCAGTATTCAGACTGCAAATACCACCTTGCCAGTGAAAGTTAATCAGAAAAAACATTTATAGATAACTGATGAAATATTGAGTAAAATGTCTCTAAAAAAAGAAAGCAAAGAACACTCCAGAGTATATAGTATTAGGCAGAGAAATAAGTCACATGTGCAGAGTTGCCAAAGAGGAGTTGCTGCAGAAACATTGCAAAGAAATGGAGGATCTGGAAATGAAACACAACCCTAAAGAATTACATGAACATATAAAAAAGATTTACAAAGAAGAAAAATAATATAACAGGAAACGGTTGCATCAGAGGAAAAATGGAGAAAGTATAATTAATAGCACTGACATAATAAAAATATGGACAGAGTACACAGAAGATTTATTCTGGGACAACAGGGTCAATAGACCACATTGTATAATACTCAAGATGGACCAAAAATATTAACGGCTGAAGTAGAAATAGCTATTAAAAAGATGAAAGAAGGAAAGGCTGCAGGCCCTGACAAGATAACAACAGAGATGATAAAATCCTTATCCAGCTTTGGCATTGAAACTATCACAGAATTATGTAATGATATATATAATACTGGGTACATCCCCAAGGACTTGAAAACATCCATTTTCATCACACTACCGAAGAAGCCAAGAGCTGTTGAGTGTAAGGATTACAGAACTATTAGCTTAATGAGCTACATAACTAAGACACTACTACTCAAGGTCATACAAGAAAGAGTTCAACATAAAATAGATGAGGGAGTAGCTGAAGAATAATTTGGGTTCCGCAAAAACAGCGGCACCAGAGAAGCAATTATCTGTTTGAGGATGTTAATTGAAAAATATATAGAAGTTCAAAAAAGTATATATGTTTGTTTTATAGACTACAAGAAAGCTTTTGATAGAGTACAACATGAACGACTAATTGCGTGCCTTCAAGATATAGGAGTAGACGGAATGGACATAAGAATTATTAGTAACTTGTACTAGGAACAAGTGGCGTCTATTAGATGCGGTAATAACTATTCGTCGCCTATAGGGATAAAAAGAGGAGTACGGCAGGTATGTGTACTGTCCCCAAGCCTTTTCAACTTATACACAGAAAGAATTTTTAAGCAAATTGAAATGCCTGGACTCAACATCAGTAGAAGAATCATAAACAATCTTAGATATGCTGACGATACCGTGTTACTAGCAGAAAGTGAGCAAGAGTTGCAAGGCCTAGTGGAAGAAGCAAACAGGCATAGTGCAGAATGGGGATTAGATATTAACATCCAAAAAACAAAAACTATGATAATTAGCAATGAAAAGGAAATGTCATCAACGAACATCACAGTAAACGGGCAGATACTAGAACAAGGAACAAGTTTCTCTTATCTTGGACATATAATAACAGATGATGGCAGAAGTGAAATGGAAATCAAAAAGAGAATAGGAATGGCCAAAAATGCTTTCAACGGCATGAAATCAGTAATAACATCTATAGAGATTAATAACGCATTAAAAAATTAGAATTGTCAAATGCTACGTATATTCAACGCTACTGTATGGCTCGGAAGCCTGGACATTAAACAAGCAACTAGAAAGTCGCATAGAGGCCCTGGAGATGTGGATATACAGAAGAATATATCGTATTTCATGGAAACAAAAACAATCAAATGCATAGGTCCTAGAAAAACTGGGAATGAAGAGAGAATTGATTAAAGAAATAAAGAGGAGACAAGTGAAATATTTTGGCCACGTTAAAAGACATGATCCATCCATCCATCCATCCATCCATCATGTGCCATGCCGGTAAGCGAGGGCGGTCATGTTCTGCCATCTCACCCGATCACCAGAGACATGATACTCTTATAAAAACAGCACTGAAGTGCAAGGTTGAGGGCAAGCGAGCAAGAGGTAGACAACGATATAAGTGGGAGGATAACATCAAGAGATAGGACGAACATCAGCCTGACAGAGTGTACAGTCAGGGCGAGAGACAGACAGTGTTGGAGATCCATTGCAGACAACCTTCATTGCGGAGACGGCACCTGATTGATTGGTTGATTCTAATAACTTATTATCTGTATCACAATCTGCACTTCGTAAGGTTGTTTCCGATGTTTTGCTTGATCTCCATCTTCTTTGTATTAAAATATAATCTATCTGGGTTTTTGGTAGTACTGTCCGGGGACTTCCACGTGAAGAGTCTTCTTGGGTGTTGTTTAAAAAGTGTGTTGGCTATCGTTAACTCATTTTCTGTGCAAAATTCAATTAGTTTGTCACCTGCATCATTTCTGTTTCCCAATCCAGATTGTCCTAAAACGTGTCTCTCATATTCAGCTCTTCCTATACCCACTTTTGCATTAAAATCTCCCATTAATATTGTTATGTCACTATGACAAATGTTATGCAATGTGTCTTGCAGTGTGTTGTAAAAATCTTCAAGTTCGCCTTCCTCTGCTTCTGAAGTAGGTGCATAAATCTGTATGAGAGTTGTGTGTGTGTATTTGCGTGTGTGTGTGTGTGTGTTTTTTTTGTTTTGTTTTTTTTTTGAATGGCCTTTAAGTCTTACAGTGAGGTTTCTATCACTAACCGGGTTATACCCAATTAAAGCTTGTGCACTTATTTTATCTAATCAAAATGCCACTCCGCTCTGGCCTCCAGCGATTTTCACTAATTCCTAAAATGTTAATATTTACCATCTCAATCTCATCACATACTATCTTAAGCTTTCCCTCATACAGACTTCTCACATTCCACGTTCCTAGTATCACTCTCCTTCTTAATCTGACACATGGGAGTTCCTTGGTAACACCACCGGGAATAACTCCGTCATCACGATTACTAATATTGGCCCCTGTATCACACTCTTCCCCAGTGTTATATGATCTACCTGGCCTGGAGGTCTCACCACCAGATCTCTTTCTTATTAGGTTTTCTATCATGGTTGTTAAGGTTTCATGGCAAGTTTTGTAGAAGGTAGCTTGCCATTGCTTTCCTTCTAGACAGTGACTGTATTAGCAGGTGGCCATAACCATTGTCTCAACTGATGAGATCATCTGCCTATCGCCGCAGAGTGCAAGACCATAACCAACAACAATCTGTCGGTTGCTCTCACACTCCATCCACCACCTGCTTTCACGTAACCCTGATTGGGGAGAGGGGGGATCGCTAAACGGGTACTCCACCTTGCCCAATGGTGTCCTGAAGACTAACGGAGGAATGGAGGTGAATTATATCTCATCTAATAGGGAATAAGGGGGTACCCCTACCCCGGTAAATATGTGCATGATAATATAGAATTCTGTAAATTTAAAATACATTTAACAGTTTCATTTTCTGTATTTTTTTTTCTAAATTATAATGGCTCTGATTAATCTACACTGACAATCTTTACCCATAAATATGCCAGACAAGAAATCGTGCAATAATTTGTTGATGGTTTTCTGTGTTTAAACTCACTAAGGGAATACATTGTTTTGTACACACGTTCTGCCTATATGTCACTGTATACACATGTATTGTACAATAGATTATCATGATCATCTTCAACTTTTGCAGGCAAGCATCATGGGGAGGAATAGTTGACGTTCCAGCGCCCATTGGGTGGTACTGGATAGTGTCATCCTGTGTGATTGTACAATGTCTTTGATGTCGTCAATGCATTTTCTTCTCATGCATCTTCTTGCTCTCGTATAGATCTTCTTTGATGTAGAGCTAGTGCTGGTAGCTGATAATATTACATTCTAATGGGATGGCCGAACTATTTGATCTTCTGCCTTTCGATACATGTGGCACAAGGTGTTGATCCCACTGTCTGTCTGCTAAAATCATTTCTTACTCGGTCTCTGATAGTTAAGTTGGCATCTCTTCTTAGACATCTCATCTCATAGGTGTTGATTTGGCATATGTGTGATGTGGATAATGTCCAAGCTTGACGCTGGCAGCATTGGATTGGTATGAATATGCTTTTTAATCTGTCATTTTGCAGACATAGATTCTACAATATATGGCATCTTAAAATTTAAACTCCATAATGAAAACAGTTATTGAAGAGAAAACATATTTCTTCTTGATGCTCTTCTTTTGTAGATTTATTATATTATATAGGGGAAGGACTTACTGTGGACTGTCCATCTGTTAAACTGAAGTACAGCTGCCTGGTTGAAGGGCTCTGAAAGTACCAAATAACATATCATACACACGCTATCTGTTTGCTTATTTTATGTGTTGCTTTGTTTGCCTGTATCTGTTTGTTGTGTTATCTGTCTATCACTGTGCTTGCCTGCCTGTCTATTTATAATATATTGTCTGTCTGTTTGCCTGTCTACATGCCTGACTGATTAGCAATGTGTCTGTTTTTTTATTTTTGTCTAGTTGTTTGTTTGTATATGTGTCAAATTTTATGTTTGTCTGGGTCTGTCTATCTAGTTATGTCAGTCTCCTTCCCATGACAGTAGATCTGCTTGTCTAACAGTTATTTAACAAGTATAAACATGGCAAAATGAAACAAATAGTTTATTAAATGTTCATGGATAGAATAACAGACCCTGTCATGAATACTTGGCAACTCGGCCTCAAATATAGGCCACCCAGCTTTGAAGTGTTAACACATGGGTCACTTTGTTACTTTTCTTATATTATCTTTGCCTAAATAAAGTAGTTACTAGCAGTAATAGTCCACTGGTTGAAAAAAGCATTAAACAAAGCGAAAGAAAGACTTTAAGTTATAGTCTGTGTGCGTGTATTGCTTGGAGATAATGAAACGTAGTTTCAAAATTCACTGACATACCAAGTCCAGGGTTCGAAGTTAGCTGCAGATGATTTGGAAGTAGATCGCTTTGCGTTGATTCGCGTGGTATGAGACCGTGGTCGTTCAGAAAGCGATGGCAAACTACAAAACGTAAAATTACCAAGTAAATCGCAAACAGCCAAAAAAAAATGCTAGTAAACGAACATGTAACTAACTTTTTTAAAGTATAGTCTAAGGATGACGTCACAAGTACACACTTTGATGTAACATTTATTTAAAATGTTGGGAAAGAGGTTCATTGCTTACGTTATCCCTGTCTAAAGCAGCGTTAAGGATAACGTCACAAGTCCACTGGTTGGAATTTGTGGCATTGAAAACCGTGGATCCCAGTCTGACTAGATAGCCTGTGTCCGGTGTTGAGGTCCTGAATGGGATAGACAATTATAAATATAAACCATTGAATAAAGGTAATAGTAATGATAACACCATCAACTACCAGCACTGGCCCTACATAAAACATCATCTGCGACGATAGCAAGAGGACGCCCGAGAATACAATGGATTGGCGACATCAAAGACATTGTACAATCACACGGAATCACACTATCCAATGCCACCCATTGGGCGCTGGAGCGCCAATTATTCCTCCCCACAAAAGTGGAAGACGATGATGATTGTGGTGATGATGATGATGATGATGATGATGATGATGATGATGATGATGATGATGATGATGATGATGATGATGATGAGTAATGATACCTCAATGGCAGATACAACATTAAAGGCGTGCAATGTTAATTCATTACAGATACTACGTCATCAATGACATGGATTGACTAGTTTCTTTCCTTGGGACCTTCCTTTCCATAGAAATCTCATTTCCATTTTACAAGACTGAGTTAGCCTTAAGAGCCTTACTGATAGCCAGAAAATACCATGGTAAGACAGAAAAACCAATGACCAAGTCCTACAAGAAACAAATGAACACCGTAAATTGATTAGAGAAACTAGACGCAGACAGTCACAATTTTTTGGTCACGTTATGAGAAGAAATAAATTGAAGAACTTGGTTACAACTGGCAAGATAGATTGGGAAGAGAACAAGTGGATGGCAGAGAAGAACCTGGATGGCTTGACCACGTTGTATGGTCGAGACAAGAACACGGAGCTGATCCACGATTCTGGTGATCAAGTGAGATGGCAAAACATGACCGCCCACGCTTACCGGCATGGCACATAATGATGATGAATGGTAATTTGAAGCACAATGTTTGAGGCAGTCTTATAACTGAAAATGCCACCACATGTCAACACACGGATTGTCAGAAGCGATTTTTAGAAACGCTTGAAGAGAATACGACCATCGCAATCATGACTTGTAGAGTCTCAACTACCGAAGCCACTCTCAGTGGAGTTTGGTAACTTTGGGGCGATTATTACGCCTATTAGTGAGCGTCTGGCCGAATGGCTAGAACACCAGGCTCCTATTCTGGAGACCCGGGTTCGAATCCTCGGTAAGGTGGTAGATTGTTTACTGCCAGGGGCAAAAAGAAAACTTTAACTTGAAAAATTAGCGCCGACTGTACTAGCCATGCTGCCTTAATTCCTCAGGCTCAAGACTCTCCTTGTTGCACACCGCAAGGTATTATAGGCAATAATGACAGTTTTTGACAGTTGAGCCAATTCACGTGAACACGGTATATTAAGAGTTAACTGAGGGTAGAGCCACGTGATCATGAAAACATTCCAGCCTCGAGGGAGATCCGAGTTCTAGGATCCCTGGTTTGACAGGCAGTGGTATCATCTCATCTTGTTCCTCTTGTACCTTGCGGTATCGAGGTGGCGCATAAACAGCGGGAGAGTGCCTATTTATGGGCTTCATCTATCGAGATATCCTCTAATATTCCTCCTGTCCATCGTTTGCAAGGTAAGCCTCTTCTTCTGGTTTCATTTGGTCTATAAATCATTGCTTGTTATGGCACTCTGTCAATTGGTAGCCTAGTTATGTGGCCGAACCATTCTTCTGTGTTACTGTAAAAATGTACGCTGGTTACTGCGAAAAGGTACGCTGGTTATTGTAAAAAAGTACGCTGGTTCCTGTAAAAAGGCATTCTAGTTACTGTTAAAAGGGCACACTATTTACTGTAAAAAGGCACAATAGTTACAGTAAAAAGGTACAATAGTTACTGTAAAAATGGTACGCTAGTTACTGTACAAAGGCACGATAGTCATTGTAAATAGGTACGCTAAAGGATCATTGTACATGTCTTGTGGCTTTTTGAGCTTATGGTACTAGGGGCATATTTGCATAGATCAACTGACACCCGAGAGGTGGTCAATATCACGCCAGCCGCCTGTACTTCTTCAAACATTTATTGGTACCCAATTCAGGTTGGATTGCCCTGAGAGTGCAAAACAATTTTTAAAATTCGGCTCAGAGTGAATTCGAACCAATGATCACCTGGTACGATAGACGAGCGGGCCAGCAGCTGTGCTACCGCTGCTCCCATCCTGTATATCTTTCTTACCGAATGTGTATGGGTGGGGTATATGTGGATGGTAGGGTGTGTGTGTTTGGATGAGGAATGCGTTGGTGGGTGGGGATGTGTGTATGGGTGTGGGGATGTGTGTGTGTGTGTGTGTGTGTGTGTGTGTGTGTATGGGTGGTGAGATGTGTAGTTAAGGGATGTGTGATTGTGGACTGAAGATTGGTGGGGGGTGGTTAGCGAGTGGGTGGGTGGAGGATGTGTGGGAGGTGAGTGTGTATAGGTTGGGGGTGGGTTTATGGTATATGTGGGTGCGGGATGTGTGGGTGGGGGAGATTGTGCGGGTGGGGGGGGTGTAATGGGGGATGTGTGGGTGGGTGCCAGTTTTGTGTGTGGGTAGGTGCGGGATTTGAGAGTTGGCGGGAATATGTGTGTGTGGGTGTTGGATATGTGGTTGGGGGATGTGTGTTTGGCTGAGTGGTTCGGGGTGTGTGGGTGGGTGGTGGAGGATATGTGGGTGGGTGAGTGTTGGTAGGTTATGGGATGGATGGAGGATGTGTGCGTGTGGGTGGGAAGATTTGTGAAGGTGGGGGATGTGTGGGTGGGTGATGGATGGGTGAATGCAATGCATGTGTGCCTGGGTGTGTGGGTGGGTGGGGGATGTGTGTGGTGGGTGGGATATGTGTGTGAGTGGCTGAGAGGTGGTGTATGTGGGGTGTGTGTGGGATGTGTGGGTTGGGGGATGGGTGGGTGGATGGGGGAATGTATGTGCCTGTGGGTATGTGTGTGGTTGGGTGGTGGATGTGTGTGTGTGTGTGACACGCGGATGGATAATGGATGGGCGGGTGGAGAATTTGTCTCATAACATTGTAACATGCATTGTTTATGTTTACAACATTCATTTGACAATGTTTTTTTCCCTGTGTGAATGC
>JACEFZ010027833.1:0-47500 GCA_014155875.1 Cepaea nemoralis | reverse complement strand
ATCTGTTCTGTCAAGACTTGCTTCTTTGGATATTCTGTCCATGTAGATATAGACAGGCTTATTCTGGAACGGTCGCTACTGATATTAATTATGGATATAAGGTATTCAAAGATGGGACATTTTTATTGTCTTCGTTGCTTATTATATTTTCCGGCTGGCATCCTGTTATAAATTTTGGAATTTTCATGAAGAGTTTTTCGTGTAATTGTATCGATGTGTATCTGTTGCTTGTGCTGTCGAATACTTTGGCAGCAAGACAAACTGTGTTACTTGTGATCGTGTTCAACTAAGGTTTACCGATTCTCCTTTGTCGTATTTTTAGGTGATTCTTTCAGTCTAACAAATGCTGCAAAGGTCTATTATCCCAACGAAGGAAAATTATCCAGCTGCACCTACTCGCGGTAAAGGATGAGAAACAACATGGTGTGGCAGACGCAGCTCTGGGGGGAACAGTATTCACCGAGATAAATGGACTCCTCAAGGGTGCTAGAGTACTACAGAGTAGGGTACTTACTTAACCTGGCGACTTAAACGCTAACTAATGACCGAGGGCGTAGTCCAAAGCTATGTGGATGCAGAGAAAAAGAGGAAACTACCACATTATTCATCTCAAAGCATTAATCGTAATAGCTGTAAAAGAACAACAAAGTCATGATGGTGACCACCCCCAACTCCGGATATACACCTGCGCGCACACACGCACGCGCATGTACACACATACACGCGCGCGCGCACATACACACATACACAGCAGGCTATACAGATGTTCTTCGCAAAGAGTGCAATCGATACAGCAATCACATAAATATTCCAGTGTGTGATTTTGTGATCACAGCTGTCCGTTAATTAGTAAATCAGTGATAACACTCGTACATCATTGTTTGAAATGATAACACCAATCATCATCATTACCAAGTGCCTTGCCGACTGGCAGGGATGATCATGCTTCCCCACATCTGGCTATCTCCAACAGCATGTATCAGTTCGTGGGTTGACACTCCTTCGTGCTATGACACGAGACTGTCAAGAATATTCTCTTGCTGTCGTCCTCTATCTCTCTTTCCACAAATCTTTCAAGTTATCACAACATGTTCTAATCTTGTTTTTCTCTTCTTATAATGTGGCCAAAATCTGTAGACTGCCTCTTTCTTACGTTCGTGATAAGTTGACTGTAGGTCTTATCCTCTTTCAAAACATGTAGATTCAAAACATTCAACGTTCATCCAAAGTCAATTGTTCACTTCACAATGAAATACTGATTTTGTTTTCTTATTTCACTAAATAATAACAAAATTGGTCCATTGTAAGAGTAATAACTATTTTTTTATAATATAGATAACTATCTTTACATTTGTAAAGACAGAAGAGGAACCGAGGTGGCACAGTGGCTGGTTAGTTTGCCTGCCGCCCGGCAGTCATGTGATCTAATAAACATAGAGGGACATTCTCTGAATCACCTGGAGCACCCATATCGATTCAGTCTAGAATAGGTACCAGAAAATATAATGGGAAGTGAATACGACCGGTGTAATGTAGACCTCATCACTCATAGAATATCAATTTGATATGGGCTTAATGAAATATATCCAATACGCCTAATTGTGTTTAAAAGGGTCCTTTACATTTGCGCGTTTTACTCTGTTAAAAGAAAATTGAAATATTTTGGTCACTTGAAATGATATGAAAGTTTGGAGAGAACAATAATGGAGGGGTTTATGCCCAGGAAGAGAGGAAGAGGAAGGCCAAGGAGAAGATTGGTGCAGGATGTGGCAGATGATCTCCAGATGAATGTATCGGACGAGGGGCAATCTTGCTTATGACCGAGAAGTTTTCCAGAAGGTTGTTATGGGAGCGAGGTTCTGCAAAGGACATGCTACTGAATGAATGAATGAATGAATGAATCTGTAACTACAACAGACAGAAAAGAGTAGAATAGGTGACATGGGATGTTCGAAGATCTGCGCTCTTTAGGGGAATAAAAAGGGTAGTATAAGATTTAACAGAATCCTTTTTGTCCGTCGTGTAGTGAACTATTCAGTATCAATTTGTAACTAGTGATAACATAACAAAAACATAATAAAGATGACTGTACGCTTTCCTGATTACATTATTCTTAATCTTTCTGACATGTTTCCTAAATGTGAATGTTAATCGTAAATACAAGTTGCTGTTATTGATCCAGCACTGTTAATACGTTTAGAGAAATAACTAGAATTTAAACAGATAATACTTACCTACTGTAGTGTTCTCGCTCACATAAAAATATTGGGGAAAGTTCTGGGGAATACTTGGAGGGTTGTACTGACAGTTCACAAAAACTGTATGGAACGAATAAAATACATCAATTTTAGATGTGATCTGGTATGTTTGGTCAAGTATCATTTTCATTGCATGTGGATAGTTCCCTGCTTGTTGCTTTTTCTTCCCATAAATCATACAAGGAGAATTTCATGATAGTGCATAAACTCTGTAGCGCTGGGGTAAACATTTCAGTTGTTAGAGAACTATTGATGGTTTTACATAACATGATAATCAAAAGCGCAGATATTGATGGGCACTCATAGAAGTGGAAAAAAGAAGTAGAGATTAGAAGACTAGGCAATACATAATTAAATGTTATAATGGCCATATCGGGATTCGAACCTGCCGTCTCCGACGCTGAAGAAACGAGTATACTTAGAAGTACAGCCAACTCGACATCCCTTAAAAATTGTCCTTATTATCATGGTCCATCACTCAACTGAAACCACAACTGTGGAATATGGATACGACATTTCAATTGTTATATTGTCTAGTATGTCCTCTGATCTCTATTTTTAAAAGTATCGTTCAATAAAATACCTGGGAATTTATTTCGCATGTAATTTCAGTGGTCTACAGGACTCTCCTGGGGTTTAGTGCAGTGGTTCTCAACCTTTTTTGGCCCATGCACCCCTTCACCATATGTTCAGAACGTCATTCCCCCCTTTCGTATTCCCTCCCTATAAATCCCAAACCCCCGCCCCCCCCCCTTATTTTTTTACACAGTAAACGTAAATTTAATAACACATACTAGAACAAGTCTAGACGTCTACATAAAACGTGATGTGCGGGTCTACTTACGTTATAACACGAATTTCAGAAGGGCGAGAAATACAGAACTGTAAAGTATGGAGGACAGAAACAATATAAAGTAATCGGTTCTTGTATTAACATGATCTTGAAATAATCTTAATTCACCCCTGGAAACCGGGGGTGGGGGGGGGGGCGGGGAATTTCCCACCGGTTGAGAATCACTGGTTTAGTGTTTCACAATTTCAGTGGTCTAAAGGACTCTCCTATGGGTTAGCCTGAAACGCAGTTTGACAATCTCCCGACATTCCTGATCGAGGGTTCGAAATCAGTAGCCAGTGGTTTGGAAGCAGATCCCTTTGCGTTGCTTTCAATAGTAAGATGCGTCGGCAGTTCAGAAAGCAATGACAAACTACAGGAAATTGCATAGTAAATCATAAACAGCCAATACATGATGGGGTTGGTTGCCACGTCTTGTAAAGGACATGAAACTAATTTTAAAGGGCTGTTCAAACATTATATTTCTGTGTATAACGTCTAACACAGTGAAACCAACTAATAATGTTTATTTCTGTGTATCAAGTATATCACATTGGAACCAACCAATAATTTTTCTTCTTTAAGTGTTCGTTCGAGTGTCTGTGGATCAGGAATTACGCCGCCTGCCTCGCGCTAACCTCTTATGGGGCTAACCTTAGACAACAACGACACCCACAGAAACAATATCTACTATAAACACATGAAAATAAGTGTGCAATCAATAATACATGACTCATTAAAACTAATTTTTGACATGGCAATAAAAATTAGTTAAGGTAGATGTGACGTACCACAGTTAGGAACATGTTTATTATACTAGTTGTCCTTTGAGAGTATTATTATATTTTTTTGTGCTCTCGCTCGCTTTGAACCCAAGCTTAGTCCATATACGCCTACTTCTAATAGCATTGGACTGAATTGTGCGTGTGGATTAGCTTTCCCTTTTACCAGTATCCCTCGCCATCACTTAAAAAAGTCGACTTAAAAGTCGACAGGGTCGACTTCATTGCACTGGGTTTTTATCTCATATGGTTCGGTCTCTTTCCGCAGCGAGAAAAGCATCGCACAAAGAACGAATTCCTTAGCTCTAGCGACGACCCACAGAAGTCTCCGATAAAATTTCACTCGTGAACGGAAGGACGCGACCCGGAATCGAACCCACAACCTTCGGAGCCCGAGTCAAACGGCTTGACCACTTCGCCACGGAAACTCCCGTCCCTCGCCATCAGGCGAACCCACGCCGACTTCAGAGGTACTTGTAATTTGCGTTCCCAATTCAAGATCGGGAAGTCAACATTTTAGTCCGACTGACTTGTGTAGGGATTGAACCCCTTACTTTGGCATCAGCACACCGGATGTTTAGGAACGAGCGTTCTTATCAATTCAGCTATGCTGACCTGCCATTATTATTATTATTTATAGGTGGCATACCCCGAGGTAGACCAAGAAGGCGGTGGAGAGATAATACATATACAGACCTACAAGCACTTGGAATCAACGACTGGCAAGAGAAGGTCCACCAGAGAGACGAATGGAGACGGACTGTATCTGCAGCAAAGAACCTCAATGGCTCGGAACGCTGAAGAAGAAGAAGAAGAAGAAGAAGAAGAAGAAGAAGAAGAAGAAGAAGAAGAAGAAGAAGAAGAAGAAGAAGAAGAAGAAGAAGAAGAAGAAGAAGAAGAAGAAGAAGAAGAAGAAGAAGAAGAAGAAGAAGAAGAAGAAGAAGAAGAAGAAGAAGAAGAAGAGGTGGCATATAGTCTGTATTGAGATAGTGTTCAAATGGGTTGCGATTGTATGTATAGGTATTGGTGGTGTCTTTGATTAGTCGTGGAAAAATGTTCTTCAGCTGAGCTGCGGAGTACGCTAAAATTGTTTTGTATATGTCTATCCTAGGTTTAGGGACATGTCGTATGTTTATTAGTTCGCTATTTTTGTGTTATAATTAAACAATGGCCAAAGGTAGCTTGGAGGATTTTGATTTAGGATTTTGTGAATTAAGTTTTCCTTATTAATATGTAAGCGTTTGTGGAGCGGCAGTAACTGAAGACGTTTGTGTAGGCTACAATTCTCAATAATCTTTTTACCATTTATTAAATACACGACCCTTTACTGGAGTGAATAAAAGCGCTTTGTGAATGAACTGAAATTGTGAAGTCAATATATGTTTTATGTGAGAAGTATAGAATACTTTTCCTGTGTTTTCATAAAGGAAATTGTTAATTTTAGGGAGACAGAGATGGGCCAAGATTTATACATGTAGAAACTTGAAATAGCAGGGCAACAATTAACAATATAAGCAACGTCAACTTCGTCAAACAGATAACAGACAGGATTAGGGGGTCGTCATCGCCAATGTCTGACCCAGAAGAGAAAGCTTAAGAAAAAGCAGAATTTATAAAGTAAATGCATACACTGTTTACGATATAGTACCTACCTCTTAAGAACAACAAACCCAACAGCAGATCGTTTCTGATATCCATTATGCAAGATCTATTTCACCTTCATCCAGGCAGAATCAATGTAGCATTAAAAACTGGAAAGTCGTTGTAAAGATTCGTGATGTCCTTTATCATTGTGGAAATAATTCTCGAGCCTCAGTGCAGATTTGAGGAAGTTGTTAACATTCCAGATACTCCATAAATGAAACTGCATGTCTATTATATTTTAACTAATGTGTAATTGTTGATGCTGACGAAACACTGGAGTTCTGGAGTAGTTTATTGCATGGTGTGTGGTTGAAAGATTTATATCCCTTGACCTCATCCAGATTTGACAGATGCTGGATTATGTTCACCCGAACATCGTTTAGTATCCTTCCATGGCTTTCTTTTTTTCGAACTACTCAGATTGAATGGTGTGTGCATCTCGTTCTCTCATATGCTGGCGCATGTTTGGTTTCTGTTGATAAGTAAAATGCATTTGGTTAGGTAATTATACACATACGAATAAAGTAAGCGTCCCTATTACACGTTGTTAGGCGCACTGGGCGTGTGGTGTTAGACTCTTATTTTATTGACCAATCTGCATTCTCTATCTAGGTCAGTGGTTCTCAACCGGTGGGGAATTCCAAACCCCCCTCCCCCAGGGGGGAATTTTAGGGTTTCCAAGGGAGGAATGAATATTATTTCAAGATCTCACTAATACAAGAACCATTTACTTGATATTATTTTTCCCTCTAAGTTTTACGGTTTTGTACTTCTCGCCCTAATGAAATTCGTTTTATAACGCAAGTAGACCCGCAAATCACGTTTAATATAGATGTCTAGACTTGTTCTAATATGTGTTATTAAATGTACCTTCCATTTTTATGTATACTATGTAAGGTTGGGGGTGGGGGAATTTATAGGGAGGAAATTCGAAAGGGGGGGGGGGGTGATGTTCTGAACATATGGTAAAGGGCGGGGGCATGGGCCAAAAAAGGTTGAGAACCACTAATCTAAGTGATGTCAGTACCTTGCCGAACGCCTTCACCTCCTAGAGCATTCCCATTTACGCATTTCAGACTGGGCGTACCTGAGAACCCAGGTGATTGTTAGGAAACTTCGAATTCACCTCGATGCTGATTCGAACCCATGATCACCGGTCAGGCCGGCGAACATAATTATTTACATGCTATTCTAACATATGCCGGTCTCTCTGGCCGAGGGGTTACAACACTTTCTCTGTAATCCCGTTTATCACGCAGAGTCTCATAGCAGGGCGAGAGCTGGGAGCGGTTCGACCCCCGCTGGTGACTTGCGGGATAACTGAGCCGGCCGCTCAGAAAGCAATGGCAAAGTACTGAGCGTAATCTTGCCAAGAAATCAACATACAGCTGAAAGATGCTGATGTTGACAGCGATGTCCTGTAAAGGATATGCAAAACATTTATTTATATTCTAACATATGCATCTTCGGATACGTTAACATTCGCATTTTAAACATACTTCACATTTCACTAAATATACTTTACAGGTGTAATGGGACAATTCAATGCTTCTTTTTTTTTTCCAGTGTGTGTCCTATCAATGCAAAGGGCGTCTTTTGTGATGTTCTGTAATCGCCTTAGTTTTCCACCTAAGTTCCGCATCAGTGATTCTGTCATATCATTTTAGTCATATCACCATGGTCTGGCAAGAATAAGACAGCAAGGATTGATGAGGGGATCTGGCCGATGCTCGACGCTCAGAGGAAAGGCGAGACAGACATATGATCAGATTGCTATTGGAACTATTGGTGTTGGAACTCTTCACTGGCTGCTAAGGATGGGGATGGAGCGCTTATGGGAATGCCTCGAATGCTGTAATGTCGGTTCCTAAATCAATCAATCAATCAATCAATTTTAGTCCTTCCACTCTACGCAGGTACCATTTAATGATTGTCTGAAGTGGTAACTATTAATATTATCGTCATTCTCCTTGTTCTGATCCTTACTGATTTAGTGTTAAACATTCTAAATTTGGTTCAAGTTTTCATTTCTTTTTTTTTTTCTACCACAGATTTCCCAGCTGCCATTAAACCTCCGCTTGCTGCGTGTATTCGTATGTTAATATCTGTATCCGTTTCTCCATCTTAGTTTACATTGCTACACCTAATTTTGTGAATGGTTCCATTTATCCAAGTGACATTTCGCCAAGGGACGTCAAATTATGAGATGCTTTATGTATTATCATTGTCTTTGTATTTTCCTTGTGAAGCTAGACCTAATTGGTGTGACCTCCCATCAAGTGCATTTAGTTGATATTAGATCTGATTTCGTGTATGGGACAGGAGGGCAATATTAATTTCGAAGTCCAAATCATTGAGATGTCAGGGTTCAATGAATTCTATTCCTGGCCCTGGTTACTTTTGTCCCCATAATTCAACAAATAGTTAGAAACAATAATGCATGTGATAAAAGGCATCCCTGTTGTATTGCTGTTCTTATCTGAAATGTATCTGTTATGTTACGTTTACCCAGTAAAGATTGTTGCATTTCATGTTCTTATATGTTGCCCTTATTCAGTTAATCATTTTATGTGGGAAAACCATAAATGTCACAGCTGTTTCAAAGGGTTACCTGAGGAGTGACTGGCCGAGTGGCTAGAATGCCAGATTCCCCTTCGGGATACCCGGGTTCAATGGCCGGTAAGGTGTGGATGTTTTCTGTTGGGGGGAAAGGGGGGGGGGGGGGAGGAGGAGGAAGAAAACCCTAACATGCGACGCTCGCAGCGACTGCACTAGCCAGTCGGCCTTAATTCCTCAAGCTCAAGACACCCACACCCCCCCCCACCTCCCCCGCCATACACAGCAAGATACTATATAGACAGTACTGTCAATTCTGTCAAAGGGTTTTTTCAGTCAACAAATCCAGTATAAAGTTCAGTTTAATGTTTTGCTCTATTGTTATGCGTGATGTAGTTATTTAGTCAGTGCAGGATCACTTTGGTCTGAAGTCTGCCTGTCCACCCCATAGTTATTTGTCAATGCCATCTCTATCTAGCCTATAAATTATACTTTTTTTTACATAACCTTTTACAGGACATCGCTGTCAACAGCAGCATCTTTCAGCTGTCTGTTGATTTCTTGGCAAGATTACGCTCAGTAGTTTGCCATTGCTTTCTGAGCGTCCGGCTCAGTTATCCCGCAAGTCACCAGCGGGGGTCGAACCGCTCCCAGTTCTCTCCCGCTACGAGACTCTGCGTGATAAACGGGATTACGGAGAAAGTGTTGTAACCCCTCAGCCAGAGAGACCGGCATAAAATATACTAGGAAATTATATACACACCAGCCCTTACCCCATATGGACAACAATTACCTTCGGATACATAAGCATGTGAGTGAAAAAACCGTCGGCAGCTGTTTTTGCTGCTGACTCAATTACAGGACTCTCATTCTGCGCCGGTGATGGACCCTAACTATAACTTCTCCTTGAGGTAGAACGGGGTAGGGGTAATGTTAGAATCGAAATCGAATACTGGGACATGGTCTGGAAAGCCAAGCCGGCCGACGAGAGAGTAACCACATCACCATTTGAATGCCGACTGGACCATAAAAATATGGGGGATAGCATCATTTACCAACTACCTTTCAAGGCGTGTAAAAAGGTCCAAAAAGGTCACTTTGTGCCAAGTTGTAAATGAAACAATCAGGAATAGCGACACGAATGTAAGATAAGAAAACACATAAAGGAATGCATTTTCTGACATTGTCATTGACACCATTTGATTCCGAGTTGTAAGCCAGAACAGTTGAACAGTGTATGAGGTGTTTGAAAAAGCATTGTTGTTAGTGTAGCAGCTTTACTTAAACAACCGAATCTGTGGCGAAGGAATTACAGACGCAATTCGTAATCCCTCATATCGTGTTCGAAACTCAGCAGACCACCTTGGGTTGGTTTTCATAAAATGGTATCAGTGTCGGTCGTTAGAAAGCAATGGCAAACTGCTGAACGTAAACTTGCCTACAAATTACAAACAGTAAAAGAATTCAGAGGTTGACTGCGAAGTCCTGTAAGAGATATGCAACTGACTGTAGTTAAACATAACTCAAGCAATGTGATCATAAGATATAATCCTATAAGGCGGTGGACCACGGGCAAACATTGTAGGTAAAACTATAACAAAACCAATAGCAACGAGTAATATGACACTACCATTTTGTCTGACAGGTCAATTTCAGTTTGAGCCACACATCTTCCTAGTATTGGCTGGATTTTTGTCTGAGACGAGTTATAATTATTTCAGTTGGAGAAAGTAAACACGACTGCATATTTAGTCCTGTGTCGTCTTAACCACTTCTTCTTCTTCTTCTTCTTCTTCTTCTTCTTCTTCTTCTTCTTCTTCTTCTTCTTCTTCTTCTTCTTTCTTCTTCCTGCTTCGTCTCTTCCTTCTTCTTCCTCTTCTTTCTTCTTCCTCTTCTTCATTCTTCTTCTTCTTCTTCTTCTTCTTCTTCCTCTTCTTCTTCTTCTTCTTCTTCTTCTCTTCTTCTTCTTCTTCTTCTTCTTCTTCTTCTTCTTCTTCTTCTTCTTCTTCTTCTTCTTCTTCTTCTTCTTCTTCTTCTTCTTCTTCCACAATTACCTCAGTGAAGTGTTGAGAGGAGCTGTAAGGATCTTTTATGCCCCCTTTCTAATGTTCTTTGTAAGCAGCTATTCATTTCTCTAAGGCTCTTCTTGAGGTCATAATTCCATCATTTATGTGGTCTTCCTTTTTCTCTGTATCCATTATATTTCTTCAATGTGTCTCTTTGTGGCAGATGGTACCAGGTACCAGGCATCCGAACCAATTAATATGTTGTTTTTTAATGAAGTGCTTGACTGGTTTCAGACCTAGCCGTCTTTAAGGTTCCTGATTCCTAATCTTTTCTCTATTAAACACACCTAAGCAGCTTTAAAAATGGTGTTTTAATTTGAAGCAGTCCTGCTGTTGGTCCGTGTTGTGTTAGTACCATCACGTGATGTGATAGGGCCATTACATGTGGTGATAGTGTCATTACATGATGTGATAGGGACATCACGTGAAGTGATAGTGCCATTACATGGTGTGATAGTGCCATTACGTGATGTGATAAGGCTATTAAATGATGTGATAAGGCCACCACGTGATGTGATAGTGATACCACGCGATGTGATAGTGATACCACGTGATGTGATAGTGCCACCACGTGATGTGATAGTGCCACCATGTGATGTGATAGTGCCATTACATTATGTGATAGGCCACCACGTGATGTGATAATGCCGTCACATGTGATAGTGCCATTACATGATGTGATAGTGCCACCACGTGATAGTGCCAGTACATGATGTGATAGTGCCACCACGTGATGTGATATGGCCATTACATGATGTGATAGTGCCTCCACGTGATGTGATAGGGCCATTACATGATGTGATAGGGCCACCACGTGATGTGGTAGTGCCGCCACGTGATGTGACAGGGCCATTATATGAGGTGATAGGGCCATCACGTGATGTGATAGTGCCATTACATGATGTGATAGTACCATCACATGATGTGATAGTGCCATTACATGATGTGATAGTACCATCACATGATGTGATAGTGCCATTATACGATGTGATAGTGTCATCACGTGATGTGATAGGGCCACCACCTGATGTGATAGTGATACCACGTGATGTGATAGGCCACCACGTGATGTGACAATGCCGTCACATGTGATAGTGCCATTACATGATGTGATAGTGCCACCACGTGATAGTGCCAGTACATGATGTGATAGTGCCACCACGTGATGTGATAGTGCCATTACATGATGTGATAGTGCCACCACGTGATGTGATAGGGCCATTACATGATGTGATAGGGCCACCACGTGATGTGGTAGTGCCGCCACGTGATGTGACAGGGCCATTATATGAGGTGATAGGGCCATCACGTGATGTGATAGGGCCATTAAATAATGTGATAGTGCCAGTACATGATATGATAGGGTCATTACTTATTAGTTATTTTTTCTACAGTCATTTGTGACTTACTTATTGACATCCCCTCGTAGACGAAAACTGCCCTTTATTGGACGAAGGTAACACAAAGTAATAGACTGAAACAAACCATTGCGAGTGCGTCCTGGCTGTGAAAGAGACAGAAGTTTCTGGAGACTGTCGGCTGACAACGGGGCGATATCACGTATTGATTGAAGAATCAAATAATTATGACGCTCGATGATTGAGCCTTGAACGGTTACCGCCCGTTGGCTGGTGTCTGCCATTCAATTGTGTTTACTGTGTCTCCGATTACGGACCTGAATACTAATTCCGATTCTTCTCAGGATTCTGTTCTCTGATGTCGATTCCGTTTGTAAACACGAACACGACTTTGTTGTTGTTGTTGTTGTTGTTGTTGTTGTTGTTTGTTGTTGTTGTTGTTGTTACTGGTGGTTGAGAAGTGTGTACATAAGTTCTGCTACTCAACGACTAAAGTACTCTGGGCAACTCAGCCAAGTAAATATGGGTACCAAACGATTGACTGGGAAGGAAATGTGGCGAGGTAGATGATCACATACATTTTTGGCCCTTCCAGAAAAGCTCAAGTTGCCGATCTCACAACCAATGAATTAAGAAGTCGTGCTGAGTGGAGTCAATAACCTACATCACAGCACTCTGCACATTTCCATACGTGTTCCGTCCTCATCTTCAACAGTCAGCGAAGAGTCCCAATATTACGTATACCAGTAGCAATCTGATTCTGTGTCCGTCTGACCTTTCCCCGTAGACTTGACTCTCGGTCAGATCCTCTGGTCAGTCCCTGCAGTACCATTCTCTCCAGGCTGTGATCATCTACCTGTTCTTCTGCACTATACACACGATTCCAGAGGGCTGCCACCATATCTGCCTTGTCATGTTACCATACATTCACCACTGAGCGGTCACAGCCCCAGTGCTTAAGGTCTTGTTCCTATTGCAGTAATGTTGATTCTACATCATAATCATCATCAACAAAACATGATTAGCATTAGATTGATTTGTCTGAAGCCCATAATGCATGTGTTTGTGTAATTGTTAAGGCGTTTCGATAATAATGGCATGGGCGCTGGCGGATGGGTGTTCGGTAATGTTGATTCTACATCATAATCATCATCAACAAAACATGATTAGCATTAGATTGATTTGTCTGAAGCCCATAATGCATGTGTTTGTGTAATTGTTAAGGCGTTTCGATAATAATGGCATGGGCGCTGGCGGATGGGTGTTCGGCGCCTGCGCTGGCGCATCCTCTACTAGAGGGAAAGATTTGTTACCTGTGGCCTCGCGCACTCCGGCCTATAAAAGGTGAGGATCCTAGCATTTCACATGTCCATATTAAGGTCCATCTACGGGTCTTATTTGTAGACACGTCATGGGTGTGAATACATTAGAAATTCAAATATCACTCAATAAACCGATGCACAGTATTTCTTTTGTCCTGACCTCCATGTTTGAATAATTTTATTACATGTAAACAAAAATCACAAGACATTGATTAGTCCTATAAGACAGAAAGTAATTCAATCAATATCATTGATTCGTTTACTTATTTATATTTTTATCGATCTCACACAAGCATCTGGTTCTCGTGTATTGATTGGTTTGGTGTGTATAGGATCACTATCATTGCACACTCATACAATTATATATATATATCGTCACACGGCAATCATCATCATCAAGTGCCGTGCCGGCTGGCGTAGGCGTTCATGGCTCTCCGTAGATCTCAGTCTTTGGTTTTTTGGATCAACTCTGCTGCTGATATTCCTCCATGCCACGGCAATATCAATAACAATTCATCTTTTTATGTGTAAGGAAGTTATCTACAGTCGTGTAGAAGGGAAGAACTAGACGAGTATGAATTCGGAATGGCGAACTCTCTCCCCCTCTCTTCTCCTCCCTCTACCTCCTCCCTCCACCCTTCTCCTCTTCCTCCTCCCTCTCATCCCTCTCCCTCCTCCCTCCTCCTTCTCCCTCTTCCTTCTCCCTCTTCCTCTCCCCTCCTCCTCCATCCTCCTCCCTCCTACTCCCTCCGCCTCCTTCCCCCTCCTCCCTCATCTTCCCTCCTCCTCCCTCTCCCTCCTCATCCCTCCTCCTCCTGCCTCCCTCCTCCTCCTCCTGCCTCTTTCTCCCTCATCATCCTCACTCCTCCTTCTCCCTTCTTCTCTCTCTTCCTTCTTCCTCCTCCTACCTCCTCCCTCCTCCTCCTCCCTCCACCCTCCTCCTCCCTTCTCCTCCTCTTCCTCCTCCCTTTCCTTCCTCCTCCTCCTCCCTGTACCTCCTCCTCCCCCTACCTCTTTCCTCGTCCCTCCTCCTCTCTTCACCTCCCTTTCCTTCCTCCCCTCCTCATTCTCCCTCCTTCCTCTCCCTCCTTCCTCCTCCTTCCTTCTTCTCCCTCTGCCTCCTCCCTCCTCCTCTCCCCTCCTCCTCCCTCCTCCTCCTCCTTCTCCTTCTTCTCCTCCTCTCCCCCTCCTCCTCCTACACTCTTCCTCTTCCCATCCTCCCTCTCCCTCCTCCATCCTCCTCCTCCCTCTTCCTCCTCCTCCCTCTTCCTCCTCCTTCCTCTTCCTCCTCCTTCCTCCTCCTCCCTCTTCCTCCCTCTCCCTCCTCCATCCTCCTCCCTCTTCCTCCTCCTTCTTCCTCCTCCTTCCTCCTCCTCCCTCTTCCTCCTCCTCCTACCTCCTCCCTCCTCCTCCTCTCATCCTCCTCCCTCCTCCCTTTTCCTCCCTCCTCCTCCTCCCTCTACCTCCTCCCTCCTCCTCTCCACTCTTCCTCCTACCCTCTTCCTCTTTCCCTCCCCCTCCTCCCTATCCCTCCTTCTCCCTCCTCCTCCTTCTTCCTCCCTCCTCCTCCTCCTCCTTCCTCCCCCTCCTCCTTCCTCCTCCTCCCTCTCCTCCTCCTCACTCCTCCTCCCTCCTCCTCCTCCCTCTACCTCCTCCCTCCTCCTCCCTTCACATTCCTCCTCCTCCCTCTTCCTCCTCCTCCCTCCTCCTCATCCCTCCTCCTCCCTTCTCCTCCTCCCTCCTCCTACCTCTACCTCCTCCTCCCTTCACATTCCTCCTCCTCCCTCTTCCTCCTCCTCCCTCCTCCTCCTCATCCCTCCTTCTCCCTCCTCCTCCTTCTTCCTCCCTCCTCCTCCTCCCTCCTCCCCTCCTCATTCCTCCTCCTCCTCTCCTCCTCCTCACTCCTCCTCCTCCCTCCTCCTCCTCCCTCTACCTCCTCCCTCCTCCTCCCTTCGCATTCCTCCTCCTCCCTCTTCCTCCTCCTCCCTCCTCCTCATCCCTCCTCCTCCCTCCTCCTCCTCGCTCCTCCTCCCTCCTCCTCCTCCCTCCTCCTCATCACTCCTCCTCCCTCCTCCTCCTTCTTCCTCCCTCTTCCCCCTCCTCCTTCCTCCTCCTCCCTCTCCGCCTGCTCCCTCCTCCTCCTCCCTCCTCCTCCCTCTACCTTCTCCTCCTCCTCCCTCCTCCTCCCTCTACCTCCTCCCCCCTCCTCCCTTCACATTCCTCCTCCTCCCTCTTCCTCCTCCTCCCTCCTCCTCTCTCCGCCTCCCTCCTCCTCCTCCCTCTACCTCCTCCCTCCTCCTCCCTTCACATTCCTCCTCCTCCCTCCTCCTCCTCCCCTCCTCCTCTTCACTCCTCCTCCTCCCCCTCCTTCTCCTCCTTCTCACTCCTCCTTCTCCCTCTTCTTCCTCCCTCTTCCTTCTCCCTCCGCCTCCTCCCTCCTCCTACTCTCTCCTCCTCCCTCCTCCTCCCTCTCCCTCCTCCTCCCTCTCCTCCTCCTGCTCCCTTCTCCTCCTGCGTTCTCCTCCTCCCTCCTTCTCCCTCCTCCTCCCTCTTCCTCCTCCCTCCTCCTCGCCTCCTCCTCCACCCTACTCCTCCCTCCTCCTCCTAATCCCTCCTCCTCCCTCCTATTCCTCCCTACTTCTCCTGTCTCCTCCCTCCTTCTCCCTCCTCCTCCCTCTTCCTCCTCCCTCCTCCTCGCCTCCTCCTCCACCCTACTCCTCCCTCCTCCTCCTAATCCCTCCTCCTCCCTCCTATTCCTCCCTACTCCTCCTGTCTCCTCCCTCCTCCTCCCTCCTCTTCCCTCCTCCACCTCCCTCTTCCTCCTCCCTCCTACATTTACCCAAGACAGACAGACAGTCAGACAGATAGTCGTGAACGGGATCTTACATGACTACTTATATAATTTAAATGAGATGCTCTCCACCATGGGCTGGGCCGGGTCAGACAGACAGATAGATAGATAGACAGACAGACAGACAGACAGACAGACAGACAGACAGACAGACAGTCGGGAACGCGAACTTATATGACTACTTATAAGAATTAAATGAGATGCTCCCCACCAGGAGTTGGGCGATGCCGGGCCGGGTCAGACAGACCGACAGATAGATAGTCGGAACGGGAACTTATATGACTACTTATATGAATTAAATGAGATGCTCCCCATCAGGGTCTGGGCGAAGACGGGCCGGGTCAGACAGACAGACAGACAGATAGACAGACAGACAGACAGACAGATAGTCAGTAACGGGAACGAGAACTTATATGACTACTTATATGAATTAAATGAGATGCTCCCCACCAGAGTCTGGGCGAAGCCGGGCCGGGTCAGCTAGTATATATATTATATATATATATATATATATATATATATATATATATATATATATATATATATATATATATATATGTCTCCTACCATAGGTCTCACAACCTGAGCTCGTCGCTTGCAAAAGTGATGGAAAGATGAGACACATATTCCTTCTTGCTCTCGGGCCTACAAACTGTGTTGGTGTTATCATATTACAGACACATATAAGCAAACAATGTGTTAAACTAAAAGACGATGAAGTGATCAATATATTAGATGATATTACAACTGATGGAAGAGATTTCAGAACAACGGACAATATTTACTGGAGACAAGTAGCAGCAATTATAATGGGAAATAACGTGGGCAATTAAGAGATAAAAAGCAAGAAGCCTGTGTTGTGTGATCACCTGGGTTTGGTAAGGGAAAGGAGGATAAAGCAAGAAGCGTGTATTGTGTGATCACCTGGGTTTGGCAAGGGAAAGGAGGATAAAGCAAGAAGCCTGTGTTATGTGATCACCTGGGTTTGGCAAGGGAAAGGAGGATAAAGCAAGAAGCCTGTGTTGTGTGATCACCTGGGCCTGGAGTAGAGGAGGAGGAGGATAAAACTAGAATTCTGTGTTATGTGATCATATGGACTTGAAGAGGGCAGGGAGCGCTCTGCAACAGTCACAGTGGAGAGGGTGCTTTGGTACCGGGTCGGATGAAATGTCTATACACCTGCCTCACTACGATAGATCCAACCTCTTCTCTGGGCACAGGTGACCTAAACGGCAATGCAATCGGACTTAAGGAGTTAACCCCTGTTTTTCATGGGAATCAAACAAGTACAGGAACTATGCTGCAAGAGTAGTTCTTATATTGTCTGCTTGTGGGCCAAGTTAACAGTATATGCTAAACATATTATCCAAAATGTTGTTGATAAAGAGGTATGGCTGCCGCAGAACTGATACTGGAGTTAGAATAAAAAGATGAAATATAATTAGGAAGGTCGACGAAAAGAAAATCACACACAGATACAGGTAGCTGGTGTATCAGCCTGGGGTTCTGAGATAAGCAGCACATTGTTTTATTTATTTTCTTTTAACTGTTATCATTTTATCTGTCCTTTCTTCTCATTCGGTTATTGTGCTTTAATTTAGTCACTGTAGTGTTTTCCCCGTGTATATATTTTGAGTTGTGTGTATTTGTTTGCTGATGAAAGCTAGTCGCCGCAACGTCCTATGTATTCCGTAACTGTATTCCATAAAGCTGCATTATTTCGTGTTCGTTTATATTGTTTACATTTCCACAGCTTTACCGCATTTCCACTAATTTCATTCAAACTTTACCAGGTATGGGCGAACGTTTCCACACACGTCTTTATCAAGAACCAGAAAAACAAAACAATACAAAGCGGATATACAAAACAATACAGACTGGATATAAAAACAATACAAACTGGATATATAAAACAATCCATATATCCATCCATCATGTGCCATGCCGGTAAGCGTGGGCGGTCATGTTCTGCCATCTCACTCGATCACCAGAGTCGTGGATTAGCTCCGTGTTTCTGTCTCGACCATGCCACAAGGCCATCCATGTACTTGCTTCTAGGTCTTCCCCTTGGTCTGTTCCCCTCGATCTTACCAGTTGTCACCAAGTTCTCCAGATCATTTCTTCTCATAACATGCCCAAAAAATTGTGACTGTCTACGTCTAATGTCTCTAATCAGTTTACGATCTTCATTTGTTTCTTGAAGAACTTGTTCATTGGTCTTTCTGACTGTCCATGGTATTCTTTGCATTTTCCTCAGAAACCACATTTCTACAGCCATCAGATGTTTTTCAGCCTGACTGCTCATTGTCCAAGCTTCACATCCATATAAGAGTACAGGTTCTATGTAGCATCTCAACACTCTTTTTCTCGTTTCAATTGACATCTTTTTATTGGTCAGTATGTTTTTCATCTTGCTAAAACAATACAAACCGGATAAAACAGGAGAATACTTAACTCCAGACCTGAAATGTAGCCCCATGGTGATCGCGCACAATAGAGTAGCATTGATGGAGTAATGCTGGTAACCCAGTCTATATATTACATTTCATTACTAGGAAAAAAACTATTCTTTCGCGGAACCAGCAGTTTTATATCTTGTCGGAATACAGGATGCGAAACACTGGTGGAATGTCATGATAGTTGTTACTGCGCGTTCGCATTAACCTTCAATCGTTTGAAGGCTTGTTGTGCGTTCATGCCTTACACGACATGGAAAACATGCGTGTCTAATATCGCCATGGGATGTAACATATGTCCGTGAATCAACACACTCGTCTTAAATTTCTCACTGTGAAATTTATGACATAAAAAGCATCCAATTTGTCATGTGACAGGCTTATCTTCAGCGATGATTGGTATTCTTATAGTGTCCGACTTTCACTGTAATTGTTGTTTTGTTCGCATCGATCAGATTATAATTAGTTCCACTTAAATCTCAGTTTACGCCTATGTTGTTATTTTGTTTGTATCGACCAAATTATCATTCGTTCCACTTAAACCTTAGTTTGCCTCCATGTTTTTGTAACGCCACTGGAATGTTTAATTTTATTAAGTACTAGCTGACCCGGCCCGGCTTCTCCCAGTCCCTGTTGGGGAGCATCTCATTTAATTCATATAAGTCGTCATATAAGCTCCCGTTCCCGTTCCCGACTGTCTGTCTGTCTGTCTGTCTGTCTGTCTGTCTGTCTGTCTGTCTGTCTGTCTGTCTGTCTGTCTGACCCGGTCCGGCTTCGCCCAGTCCCTGACGGGGAGCAACTCATTTAATTCATATAAGTAGTCATATAAGTTCCCGGTTCCTGTCTGTCTGTCTGTCTGACCCGGCCCGGTTTCGCCCAGCCCCTGGTGGGGAGCATCTCATTTAATTCATATAAGTAGTCATATAAGCTCCCGTTCCCGTTCCCGTCTGTCTGTCTGTCTGTCTGTCTGTCTGTCTGACCCGGTCCGGTTTCGCCCAGCCCCTGGTGGGGAGCATCTCATTTAATTCATATAAGTAGTCATATAAGCTACCGTTCCAGACTATCTGTCTGTCTGTCTGTCTGTCTGTCTGTCTGTCTGTCTGTCTGTCTGTCTGTCTGTCTTGTCTGTCTATTATTAGAAAGAGCACTTGAAAGATCTTTACATCTTCCCCCAACAATTAACTTGGGTAAATGGAGCGTCTCATTTAATTCATATTCGGCCCCTGCTCCTGTTCCCGTTCCCAAAAAAGATGACCCGGCCCGGCTTCGCTCAGCACCTGGCGGGGAGCATCTCATTTAATTCATATTCGGCCCCTGCTCCGGTTCCCGTTCCCATATAAGAAGCCCGGCACGGCTTCGCCCAGTCCCTGGCAGGAGCGTCTCATTTAATTCATATAAGTAGTCATATAAGCTCCAGTTCCCGTTCCCGGAAATATGGCGAACAGATTGGAAGTGAAAAATCTTCATCCCAATAACTAAATAGGGAGCATGGGAGGAAAAGGAGAGGGAGCAGGGGAGGAGGAGGAGGAGGAGGGAGGAGGAGGAGGAGGGGAGGAGGAGGAGGAGTGGAGGAGAGGGAGGAGGGAGGAGGGGAGGAGGAGGGGAGGGGAGAAGGAGGGAAGAGGGAGGGTAGGAGGAGGTAGGAGGAGGGAGGAGGAGGAGGGGGAGGGGAGGAGGTGGTGGAGGAGGGTGGAGGGGAGGAGGATGATGAGGGGGAGGAGGAGGAAATGGAGGAGGAGGAAATGGAGGAGGAGGGGAGGAGGAGGGGGAGGAGGAGGACGTGGATGAGGAGGAGGAGGGAGAAGGAGGTGAGGAGGAGGGAGAATTAGCAGGATGGAGGAGGAGGGGGAGGAGGAGGAGCAGGAGGGAGGAGGAGCGGGAGGGGGGAAGAGGGGAGCGGGAGGAGGAGAGGAGGAGAAGGAGGGAGGAGGAGGAGGAGGAGGGGAAGGAGGAGGGGAGGGGAGAAGGAGGGAAGAGGTAGGGTAGGAGGAGGGAGGAGGAGGGAGGAGGAGGAGGCGGAGGGGAGGAGGTGGTGGAGGAGGAGGAGGAGGGGAGGAGGGGAGGAGGGGGAGGAGGAGGAAATGGAGGAGGAGGGAGGAGGAAGGGAGGAGGAGGAGGAGGAGGGGGAGGAGGAGGACTAGATGAGGAGGAGGAGGGAGAAGGAGGTGAGGAGGAGGAGGGAGGATGAGCAGGATGGAGGAGGAGGGGGAGGAGCAGGAGCAGGAGGGAGGAGGAGTGGGAGGGAGGAGGAGGGAGCGGGAGGAGGAGAGGAGGAGAAGGAGGGGAGGAGGGGAGGAAGAGGGGAGGAGCAGGGATAGGGAGGAGGAGTGGTAGGGAGGAGGAGTGGTAGGGAGGAGGAGGGGAGAAGAGGGGGAGGATTAGGGGAGGAGGAGGAGAAGGGAGGAGGAAGAAGAGGAGGAGGGGTGAGGAGGAGGAGAGGGAAGGAAGGGGAGGAGGGGAGGAGGAGGAGGATTATAACGCATATGCCTGTAGATAACTGTAGCGAAAAGATCCACCTATTTGAGAAATATGCAACAATTTTACATATATAGCAATGCTATTAGAAGTTATGTCCCTCGCTATATATATATATATATATATATATATATATATATATATATATATATATATATATATATATATATATATATATATATATATATATTATAATGTAAATAAAATATTAAATAATATTAAGTAAATAACTGTTTGTACACTAAAAAACGATGACAGTTGGCAGCACGGGAATGAGACGAAGACGTGCAGAAAATTTCATCTCAATCGGATGGACCGTTCGCGAACGCATAAATAACATACATACAGACATACAAACATACATTCTTTTATATACATATTCCCGCCAACTCGCATATCCCGCACCTAATCACACACAACACCCGCACCCACCCACACATCCCCCACTTACACACATCCACCACCCACACAATCTCCCCGACCCACACATCCCGCACCCACACACACACATCGCCATCCACCCCCAAACTACACACACTCACCCTCCCACACATCCTCCACGCACCCACTCGCCAACCACCCACTCGCCAACCACCCCCTCCCCCGGATCTCCAATCCACAATCACACATCCCTTAACTACACATCTCACCACCCATACACTCACACACACACACACACACACACACACACACACACACACATCCCCACACACATACACACATCCCCACCCACCAACACATTCCTCATCCAAAAACACACACACCTCCCACCCACACACACCCACCACCCACATATACCCCACCAACACACATCCGTCGCTCACACAATCTTCTCACCCACACGCACACCCCCACCCACCCATACACTCATCTCTCACACACATCCACCCACTCACGTACTCATCCATCAACCACTCATACCCACACATCACCCACCCACCCATCAACGTATGCATCTCTCATCTACCCTCCCACCCACACACACCCAAACCACCCAGCCAAACACACATCCCCCATCCTCACGTACATCCTTTATCCACCTGCATATCCCACACCTCCCCCACCCTTCACACAACTCCCACCCCCACATAACACCCCACCCATAAACACATCCCCACACACACACATCCCCCTCATGCATTCCCCATAAACATCCACGCCCACACATCTCTCACCCACACACACACACACATCTCCCCACCCACCCACACATCCACCACCTACAAACATCCTCACCACCCACACATACATCCTCCACCTACTCACATTTACCCCATCCAAACTCACACACTCCCACCCACACAGACATATCTCATTCACAGACACACCCCCACACCCATCCCCCACACCCATCACACATCCATCCCCCAACCCACACACATCTCCCACACACCCATTCACCCACCCAAATACACATTCCCTACCCACACCCCCAACCCACCAGCACCCACATACTTCCAACCATCCTCCCAGATATCCCCACTCACACACACACACATCGCTCTCACACACACATACATCCCCCACCGACCACAATCCCTTCACCCATCACACATCACCCATCAACCCACACACATCCCCCACACACAACCCCTCCACACATCCCACACACACACACATCCCTCACATACACACACACATCCCTCACATACACACCCACACACACACAGGAAAAGATGAAAAGAGGAAGAGGAAAAGACAGAACGAGAGAAGTGATGATCAATGCTTCAAGACGAAGGCGTAGAGAAATATCGTTAAAAGAATTAATCCAGAGCGCCAAGGACCGAGATCTATGAACACATGAACGCTTACGTCACTTTGCAAGGCACATAATGTTAATGATGAAAGAAATGAATGAATTATTCTACTCACTTACATTCGGTATATCTTCTTGTTTAACAGCCAATCGTTGACGAAAATAGAAAATATAGATCCATCATTTCCCCGAGTAAATGGACAATACTATCGTTTCTCTTTCATCGTTGATCCACCGGCGGATGACATTTAGCGGTAACAATCATCCGTCACCAAGCGACAAGACAAAGAAATGCTGCAACATTTCTTAAACTTTATGTGGGTTTTTCTTGGTGCGGGACCTGCTGAATGCGCCCCTGCTGGACTGTCTGAACACGCCTTTGCGATGTGTCTAAACACGCCTTTTACTAAAGCGAATGAGCGTATAATACAGCTAGGGAAGCTCAATAAAAAAAAAAAAAGAGACAAATGGATTGTAAAAAAAAAATGAAAGTCTTTTAAAAACGACAACAGAAAACAAGAATACTTAGCTTGAAAACAGAAGTATGCGAATTTATTCACATACAGTTATAAGAGCATCACAGTGAAATAAAATAAACAGTTTAACTTCTTGAACTTCCAATCTGCTGTTAACAATTCATTTTATTTCACTGCCATGGTCAGGTAATTCATCATCATCATCATCGTCGTCGTCATCATGTCGATAAACTTGAATGTTCAGGGGTCGTCTTTTCACACGATCACTAGGGCTGGCCGAGTGGCTAGAATGCCGGGCTCTCATTCGGGAGACCCAGGTTCGAATCCTCGGTGAGGCGTGGAGTTTTTTTCTGTCCGGGGCAAATAGAAAACTCTAACCTGCACAGTTCGCGGCGACTGCACTAGCCATGCGGTCTTAATTCCTTAGGCTCAAGACCCCCCTGTCCTACACCGCCGGGTACTGTAGGCAGTAAATGACAGTTTTTTATGACTAGAGCTCTTAAATCAGGTCTATGTTTTTGTTTCCATAATGCCAAGTGGCCAATTCATCCAGCTATTATTTTCTTTAGATAAATGTCAGATAACTGCATGCGAATTAATTAGGGTAAAGTTGATTTCTAGGGAAGTATTCGTGTTTTCAATTGTTGTGTTTCTTGACAAAGACTCCGACTGAAACGCCCGTTTTTGTATCTGTTTGTATCTTTCTGTCTTTGTTTAGTTTCCTGGTTTCCACGGTAATTCGCTTTCGCCTCTGCTAAATAAACAAATCAATGAAATTTAAAAAACAACAACAATCTTACTTACTACGCCTACTGGCACCGTGTCGACAGAGTTACGGGTGCAGTTCGTAATCTCGCAAACCCGCGTTCGAAACACAGCTGCATGCGATTTGGCAGTAGCCCGCCCGGCGTTGATTTTTTTCTGAAAATCGTATGGATTTTTACCTTTAAAAATGCAATGGCAAACTACAGAACGTAAACTTGCCAAGAAATCACGAACAGCCAAAAAATACTGGGGTTGACTACGACGTCCTATAAAGGATATGCAACTAACTTTTTAACTTACAACACCGCACTAATTTACGGTTTCAGTGCTGAAGAAGTCATTGCAACGACATATTTTTATTTGTTGGTACAGCAGGGTCAAAATCATTTCAGCGTGTGTACTTCCTATTGCATTAGTTTCATTAAATTATAATCCGCAACAGCGAGAAAACGACCTTAATGACACGTATTAGTGAGTCATGTATCTATCTGTATGGATGTTTAGCTGCAGCACAACACAAGATGTAAGGACCCTCACCAGGCTGCGGGAAGGAAACAAACAAGCAGAGATCGGGCTAATTCTTGGAAACGCAAGCATAATTCGAATTCAAATTGGCTCCGGTTTGTTGACATCTTCTAGTTACTACAGACGGACGGAAGTAGTTGACAGGTGCCTTGTTTACGCCTGGTCAATGTTGTCTGTTTCCTCTTGCTTGATTACACAGAGTAAGGTATGCCAGTCCACATCGCCGTTTAACGTTAAGACTTAAACAATATGGACAACGGCCAAGGGCAATTCGGGGGGAAATCCTGGTGTGCATGCGATTGTTACTGGTCATCATCTTTCTGTATTAAACTTCCGGTTGTAGTGACACAGAAAAGAAAGGTAAAAGACGCTTTAGTAGCAGTAGGAGTGATGGTGGTGGTGGTTGTGGTGGTGATGTAGTGTTGGTGTGGTGGTAGTAATAGTAGTAGTAGCAGCAGCAGTAGTAGTAGTAGTAGTAGTAGTAGTAGTAGTAGTAGTAGTAGTAGTAGTAGTAGTAGTAGTAGTGGTAGTAATGGTAGTAGTATTAATAGTGGATGTAGTAGTAGTAGTAGTTGTTGTAGTAGTAGTAGTAGTAGTAGTAGTAGTAGTAGTAGTAGTAGTAGTAGTAGTAGTAGTAGTAGCAGCAGCATCAGCAGCAGAAGCAGTCATTGTGTTATCGGTAGTGGCACTATTAGTCATAGTAGTAGTAGTAGTAGTAGTAGTAGTAGTAGTAGTAGTAGTAGTAGTAGTAGTAGTAGTAGTAGTAGTAGTAATAATAGTAGTAGTGGTAGCAGTAGTAGTAGTAGTAGTAGTAGTAGTAGTAGTAGTAGTAGTAGTAGTAGTAGTAGTAGTAGTCGTAGTAGTCGTAGTAGTGTAGTAGTAGTAGTAGTAGTGTAGTAGTAGTAGTAGTAGTAGTAGTAGTGGTGATAGTAGTGGTAGTAGTGGTAGTAGTGGTGGTGGTAGTAGTAGTAGTAGTAGTAGTAGTAGTAGTAGTAGTAGTAGTAGTAGTAGTAGTAGTAGTAGTAGTAGTAGTTGTCGAGGTTGTGGTGGTGGTGGTTGTAGTAGTAGTAGTAGTAGTAGTAGTAGTAGTAGTAGTAGTAGATTAGTAGTAGTAGTAGTAGTAGTAGGTAGTAGTAGTAGTAGTAGTAGTAGTAGTAGTAGTAGTAATAGTAGTAGTAGTAGTAGTAGTAGTAGTAGTAGTAGTAGTAGTAGTAGTAGTAGTAGTAGTAGTAGTAGTAGTAGTAGTAGTAGTAGTAGTAGTAGTAGTAGTAGTAGTAGTAGTAGTAGTAGTAGTCGAGGTTTTGGTGGTGGTGGTTGTAGAAGTCGTAGTAGTAAAAGAAGGAGAAGAAGGGGGAGGAGGAGGCGGGGAAGGAGAAGAAGAAGATGATGATGACGATGATAAAATGAAATGCATGAGAACGTATCTGTCAAGGACAGTCAGAGACACAGCAAGACAGTCAGCACGGATGAGCACCAAATGTGACAATATCATGGTGACTTTGTAGACACTAATTAAACAGAAAAGCAAGTTGCACGTCCTTTACGAGATGTTGCAGTCGACCCCAGCGTTAATTGTCTGTTTCTAATTAACTAGGCAATGTTACGTTCAGTAGTTTGTCATTACTTTCTGAGCGACCGACACTTCATACCATCGAAATCACCGCTGAGCTATCTGCTTCCAAGTCGCCCGCGACCGACTTCTAAACCACGACTCGGTGCGTCGGGGAGTTGTAAAGCTGCGTATTACTAACATTTAAGCTACAGAGTGACGACTAAGTAGACAGAAGACGGCTAAGTAGATAGAGTGACGACTAAGTTGTCAGAGTGACCACTAAGTAGACAAGTGAGCATTAAGTAGACAAGTGATCACTAAGTAGACAGAGTGATCACTAAGTAGATAGAGTGACGACTAAGTTGTCAGAGTGACCACTAAGTAGACAGAGTGATCACTAAGTAGATAGAGTGACGACTAAGTTAGACAAGTGAGCATTAAGTAGACAAGTGATCACTAAGTAGATCAGAGTGATCGACTAAGTGTACAGAGTGATCACTAAGTAGACAAGTGATCACTAAGTAGATAGAGTGAGCGATCTAAGTTGTACAGAGTGATCCACTAAGTAGACAGAGTGAGCACTAAGTAGATAGAGTGACGACTAAGTTGTCAGAGTGACCACTAAGTAGACAGAGTGATCACTAAGTAGACAAGTGAGCATTAAGTAGAGAAGTGATCACTAAGTAGACAAGTGATCACTAAGTAGACAAGTGATCACTAAGTAGACAAGTGAGCATTAAGTAGACAAGTGATCACTAAGTAGACAAGTGATCACTAAGTAGATAGAGTGACGACTAAGTTGTCAGAGTGACCACTAAGTAGACAGAGTGATCACTAAGTAGACAGAGTGATCACTAAGTAGACAAGTGATCACTAAGTAGACAAGTGAGCATTAAGTAGAGAAGTGATCACTAAGTAGACAAGTGATCACTAAGTAGATAAGTGATCACTAAGTAGACAGAGTGACCATTAAGTAGACAGAGTGATCACTAAGTAGACAAGTGATCACTAAGTAGACAGAGTGATCACTAAGTAGACAAGTGATCATTAAGTAGAGAAGTGATCACTAAGTAGACAGAGTGATCACTAAGTAGACAAGTGATCACTAAGTAGACAGAGTGATCACTAAGTAGACAAGTGAGCATTAAGTAGAGAAGTGATCACTAAGTAGACAAGTGATCACTAAGTAGACAGAGTGATCACTAAGTAGACAGAGTGATCACTAAGTAGACAAGTGAGCATTAAGTAGAGAAGTGATCACTAAGTAGACAAGTGATCACTAAGTAGATAGAGTGATCACTAAGTAGACAAGTGAGCATTAAGTAGAGAAGTGATCACTAAGTAGACAGAGTGATCACTAAGTAGACAGAGTGATCACTAAGTAGACAGAGTGATCACTAAGTAGACAGAGTGATCACTAAGTAGACAGAGTGATCACTAAGTAGACAGAGTGATCACTAAGTAGACAGAGTGATCACTAAGTAGACAGAGTGATCACTAAGTAGACAAGTGAGCATTAAGTAGAGAAGTGATCACTAAGTAGACAGAGTGATCACTAAGTAGACAGAGTGATCACTAAGTAGACAGAGTGATCACTAAGTAGACAAGTGAGCATTAAGTAGACAAGTGATCACTAAGTAGACAAGTGATCACTAAGTAGACAAGTGATCACTAAGTAGACAAGTGAGCATTAAGTAGACAAGTGATCACTAAGTAGACAAGTGATCACTAAGTAGATAGAGTGACGACTAAGTTGTCAGAGTGACGATAAGTAAACAGAGTGACGAATCAATAGAGAGTGACGACTCGGTGACGACTAAATAGACAGAGCGACGGCTAAGCAGACAGAGTGATGACTAATTAGATAAAGGAATGTGACAGACCAAAAGTGTACTATGTATAAACGAGTGGGACGATAAATAAAATGGCATGACGAAGGGTAAAGTGACACATGTCAAAAAGTGAAGAGTAATCTAAAACATAGTTATCTGTATTATCAATAGAAACAGAAGACTGTTTCATACATTGTTATATATAAACAAGAAGAAAATCAAACGGTTAATCTTATCGCACAAAACTAGTTTAGTTTAGTCGACGGATCAACATCACGGCACACGGGTGTAACCCATAAGTGCTCCGTTCTACTCCTAACTCAAGCCTGAGTCCGGAGAATCTCAGCTCAGTGCACGAACTCCGTAGCACCGGCGAGGATCCTGAAATACTTTGGGTAGATTTTTAACTCGAAATTTTGCCCGGGCAGCGCCGTTAGGCTACTCTTTTTCGATTTCCAACTGCCAAGGGATTTTTTACGTGCGCAACAATACACACGGGCGTCCGATCTCACTACCCAGAGACCAGGGGAAATTTTGTTACTAGAAGTCCACGTGAAAAAATCCCGGCCCTCACCGGGGCTTGAACCCGGGACCTCCAGCACTCGAGGCGGACACCATACCTCGAGACCACTCATCCCCCTCACAAAACTAAATGATCAATACCAGTGGCTATGTAATTAATTCATATTTCAACCAAAGGATTTATTCATTTATTCACTTCCATCCATCCATCATCTGCCATGCCGAATAAGCGTGGGCGATCATATTCTGCCACCTCACTCGATCACCAGAGTCGTGGATCAGCTCCGTGTTCCTGTCTCGACCATGCCAAGTGGCCAAGCCATCCAGGTATTTACTTCTCGGTCTTCCCCTTGGTCTGTTCCCTTCGATCTTGCCAGTTGCCACCAAGTTCTCCAATTCATTTCTTCTCATAACATAACTTCATACCATATATAACTCTGCATGCAGGATGCACTTGACGAGATGCAGCGAAATATACCAGGCAAACAATCCTGCGATAATATTTGTATGGTGTCTGTGTTTGAAAACTAAAAGAAACAAACATAAGAATATAAAATATTGAAAAGGGAACACTGTAAGTTGAGTTGAGTTAATAATGGACAACACTGCACTCAGGACATTCCCATACATGCTCCGTCCCCTCGTTCAACAGCCAGCGAAGAGTCATATTACTAATCGTTCCCACCGCTATCTGATTAAAAGTTCTCCTGGTCTTCCTCTCAGTATTGAGTTTCTTCCAGAACCCCTGCCGATCCCGCGAAAACTCATTCTCTCTACATATGGGTTCTCAGTATGTTCCTCCGCCTTCTCCACCTGGTCCCACAAGCGCAAGACCACCCCCCCCCCCCTTTGCCCATAGGCAATCTACCACCAAGATGTGCATTCCCTGCTAGCCTATCAGCCTGTTCATTCCCCCCCCCCCCCCCCCCCCCACGGCACCTCCGTATGCCCAGGGCAAAATATCCATACAATTCTCACAATCTGTGTCCTCTGAAGCGACGAGAGCAATTCCATACGATACATTCCTTTCTCCACCTTGCTAAGCATCCGCTTTGAATCCGTAATGAATACAACGTGTGTTGCAGTAGTCTCCTCTAGCCATCGGAATGCTGTTGTTACTGCCTCCACCTCCATTCTCACGCTGGAGGTCTCAAATGCCAGACTTCCTTTTCAAGACTTGACCGTTAGTCTTTGCAATAAAGCCCCAGCCACTACGTCTGTTCTCACCACTGACCCATCGGTGTAGATGACTATGTCACCTTGATGTGTGTTACTCTGGATCAGTTGTTGCAATTCAAACTCAGTGCGGCCCGCTGCCCATTCCCTGCACTCACGACCCAGTGTTACTATTACATTGTACCAATCCGTCATGTCTTCCGGAACTTCAACCCACTCTCTTTCACGATTGATGGTCTCTAGATCACACACCTGACGTATAGAAATTTCTGCCTGTGCCATCCAGGACCTGCCTCGTCTTAGTCTATGACCCTTGACTATATCCATGGCAGCATGTACAGGGTGATCGCTATCTGCAGCCACTCTCAGGTACCATTTGGCCTGAAGGACCCTATGCCTATCCGTCATGTTTGGTAGCGCCAGGATATGCAGGGAACAGTGTAAAAGATACATCGTGTGTTTGTTGTACACGCCCTTTACTGTGACATTCTTAAGCACAGCGTAACTTCGATTTTTCTATCGCCCTCGGCGTGATCAACACTACCTGGGACAGCAGATGTCGAAGTCCACAAAACACACACAAGCCCGTGAATACATGTTTAAAAACAACCGTTTTAATATCTTGGGGCGCGCTCAGTGCTTGGTGCTAGGTCCATGTTTTAATTGTTTTATAGACCAATCGGAGCAAAGACGATGACGTGGTTAATATCTCGGTCGACCTGTAAGCCTAGGTTAATTTTTAAAGGTAATAATAATCCCTGTTTTAAATATTGAGCACAACCCACCACTGGCAACGCTGATCGCATTCTGGTATTAACATAAGGCCTATCCACGTCAATATGGAAGCACTATACTCGAGTTTCGCTCTCGTTTGAGCTCGTCAGTAGTGCATATCCCTGACCGGATCCGTAAACAAGACCCGGGTGTGTAACCACGGGTTTGTAACCGCGGGTGTGTAACCACGCGGCACATACTGGACACAGACAAATTATCATAACAGAACACTACACCGTCACCCATCGTATGCTATCAGAACAGGGATTCGAACATATGTAAGCCTGACTGGCAGGGAAGTATAGCTCTTATGTGTTGATATTTATTTACGACATTGATTTATCAAAACGCCGGTCAATTGTTATAACTGTATTTCTCTTTTCTGAACTATTAGTCATGTCGTCGCAAAATGGGAGTGGTGAACTGTGGGTATTGATTGGTTTGGTTTGCAAAGGCTTACTACCTTCACTGCACATGGATACTTCTATAAGTGTCCCAATTTCCTCCCCAAGATTACACAAGGAGAATCTTAACACGGTACACACATCCCTATCATCAGCGAGGATTCAGATGTGTGTGTGCCAGAATTCAACATATATAAACATTTTTTTTTTCGTGGGCTGGTTTCCTAATTTTGAAACTTCGACACCTTCCGTGCTGAAGTGGTTACGCCGTACGCCTCACGTTCCAAAGGTTATGGGGCTGATTCCGAGAGCATTCGGTTCACAAGTACAGTTTTCTCTTAGACTCCTGGTGGTTGTCGCTGGAGCTACGGAGCTTGTGCTTTGTGCGATGTTTTCAGCAGTGGAAAGAGACCGAGCTATATGGGATAAAACTCGGGACAATGAATTCGACCATCTTGCCTTTTAAACGTTTGTTGTTGTTATATTTTTAAAAATTTTTAAACTTAATCTGCCTACATTCTACAATATCCAACTGTCGAGGGATTGTTATCGTGTATAATGTGTACACGCGACCCCTTATTTTCACGGCCTTATCCAAGATGTATATGCGTACGATCTACATACTACCCGTGATAATCGGTGACGTTACCATCCGCGAATTTCTTCTTTGTGTTATTGTTCTGCCATGTATTTCTCATTGGAGCATAATAACCCAATCAACTCACTCCAAGTCGATCTATCTTTTGCTATCCTCTGTCGTTCCTTCCACGTCCTCCCCGTATTATTCATCGCTGTCCCTGGTTGTTGTTTTTTCCTCATCCCCGTGTGTGTTTAGGTCGCCCTCTATTTCGTTTACCTTAAGGGTTACAGGGAAAGACATTTCTAATTATGCTATTTTCCTGTTTTCTCTATGCTTGTCCTACCAAGGGTCAGAGTTTATCTCTCACCTCATAATTGACTGGAATCTGTCTGGTTATCTCTTTAATCACTACACTTGTTATTTTATCATATCATTTCAGTCCTTCTGTTCCTCACGGGCACCAGATAATGAATGCTTGTAATTTATTTGTCATTGTTTTACAGGGCGTATTTTTAATGACTGTGGGGTTTTTGAAAATATTGCCGGTCCAAGTTTTGTATTTACCTTGTATGTTGCATGAACTCTACAGAGAATGAATACAAAACTTGGAACTGCAATATGTTAAAACACCCCACAGTCATTAAAAACACACCCTTAGTAGTTCCAGTATTTCATATCCACACAGCAGTAATGACTTTAAATTGTTCAAACACGTTCGGTAGCAATGTTGTGAATTGTTAGAACCATCACATGATGTAGGCTTGATTGCACGGGAAAATATTGTTAGAACCATCACATGATGTAGGCTTGATTGCACGGGAAAATATGTTAGAACCATCACATGATGTAGGCTTGATTGCACGGGAAAATATGTTAGAACCATCACATGATGTAGGCTTGATTGCACGGGAAAATATGTTAGAACCATCACATGATGTAGGCTTGATTGCACGGGAAAATATGTTAGAACCATCACATGATGTAGGCTTGATTGCACGGGAAAATATGTTAGAACCATCACATGATGTAGGCTTGATTGCACGGGAAAATATGTTAGAACCATCACATGATGTAGGCTTGATTGCACGGGAAAATATGTTAGAACCATCACATGATGTAGGCTTGATTGCACGGGAAAATATGTTAGAACCATCACATGATGTAGGCTTGATTGCACGGGAAAATATGTAACCCGTCTTTCCCTACCGTAGCGAATTGATCCAAAACACCAAGGACAGAGACCTACACACACGAGCTGGCAAGGCATATGTGTATGATGATGATGGTAAATACCCTATCTCAATGTGTACCAATTAACACACAAGAATGTTTATTGTTGTTCCTACGCATGATATACTTTTCTAAACACCTTTATATTCTGCCCAGTTGTTACATTAACCCAGTCTATCATAATTGTCCCATCTTTGTAAACCCTGTAATCCTAAGCACGTGCTATTTAAAGTAAGCATAAAATTTGGTGGAACTGCGGTAAAGCTGTGAAAGTTTAAATAATATAAAATGACACAAAGTAGTGCAGCTTTACATAACAGAGTTACGACACATACAGAACGTTGCGGCGGTTAGCCTTCATCAGCAAACAAACACATTCACAAACACAACATACAGTCAAGGAGAACTCCTGTGACTACATTAGAAGGTGATGACAGGACGAGAGGAACAAATGCATGGAAAAATGGAAGCAATGAAGAGAAAATGAGAATTGACAAAATGTTAATTGAAAAGAATGTTAGTCGAAGAAAATGTTTAATAGAAAAACTGTTTATAGAGAAAAAAAAACTGTATACTCACCTCACGTACGGACCTGTGAATGACTACGGAAATCTCGGGTGTATTTGTATAACGGTGCTGGATGTTACGGTACAGTGAGCACATAGAAAGAAGGGGGCGGGGTAGGAGGCGTGTAAAATTGACCATGACCCCATTGTGTTGTTGGTCTGGGTGGACTGGTGTGCATGAACACGCGTACTTACATAGACACACTTCAACAGACAAAATGCTAGTGTATGTGGACATGCAAGAAGAGAGAGAGAGAGAGAGAGAGAGGGAGAGAGAGAGAGAGAGAGAGAGAGAGGAGAGCGAGAGAGAGAGACAGTCTCTCTCTCTGTCTCTCTGCACTGGTGTGCATGAACACACGTACTTACATAGACACACTTCAACAGACAAAATGCTAATGTATGTGGACATGCAAGAAGAGAGAGAGAGGGAGAGAGAGAGAGAGGGAGAGAGAGAGAGAGAGAGAGAGAGAGAGGAGAGCGAGAGAGAGAGACAGTCTCTCTCTCTGTCTCTCTGTCTGTCTCTCTCTCGCTCTCCTCTCTCTCTCTCTCTCTCTCTCTCTCTCTCTCTCTCTCTCCCTCTCTCTCTCTCTTCTTGCATGTCCACATACATTAGCATTTTGTCTGTTGAAGTGTGTCTATGTAAGTACGCGTGTTCATGCACACCAGTCCACCCAGACCAACAACACAATGGGGTCGTGGTCAATTTTACACGCCTCCTACCACGCCCCCTTCTTTCTATGTGCTCACTGTACCGTAACATCCAGCACCGTTATACAAATACACCCGAGATTTCCGTAGTCATTCACAGGTCCGTACGTGAGGTGAGTATACAGTTTTTTTTCTCTATAAACAGTTTTTCTATTAAACATGTTCTTCGACTAACATTCTTTTCAATTAACGTTTTGTCAATTCTCATTTTCTCTTCATTGCTTCCATTTTTCCATGCATTTGTTCCTCTCGTCCTGTCATCACCTTCTAATGTAGTCACAGGAGTTCTCCTTGACTGTATGTTGTGTTTGTGAATGTGTTTGTTTGCTGATGAAGGCTAACCGCCGCAACGTTCTGTATGTGTCGTAACTCTGTTATGTAAAGCTGCACTACTTTGTGTCATTTTATATTATTTAAAGTAACCATTGATAGAAAATAATGAGTTAAAGTAACAGATGCCTGGGGCGATACACAAGAACTAATTAAATAAACAACTGCTGAGGCGCGAAAGAAAAGAACTAGTTAAATAAACAATTGCTGATGGGCGATAGAAAAGAACTAGTTAAATAAACAACTGCTGAGGGGCGATAGGAAATAATTAGTTAATTAAACAACTGCTGAGTGACGACAGAAAAGAACTAGTTAACTAAATAACTACTCAGGGGCGGTAGAACAGAACTAGTTAAATAAAAATACTGCTTAAGGGCAATACAAAATAACTGCTGGGAGTGGGGCAATAGATATGAACTAGTTAAATAAACAACTGCTGAGTGACGATAGAAAATAACTAGTTAAAAAAACAACTGCTACGGGGGGGGGGGGGGGATAGAGAAGAACTACTTAATTAAACAACTGCTGGGGACGATAGAAAAGAACTAGTTAAATAAACAACTGCTGGGGACAATAGAAAAGAACTAGTTAAATAAACAATGGCTGGGGGGGGGGGGGGGGCAATAGAGAAGAACTACTTAATTAAACAACTGCTGGGGACGATAGAAAAGAACTACTTAATTAAACAACTGCTGGGGACGATAGAAAAGAACTAGTTAAATAAACAACTGATGGGGGGGCGATAGAAAATAATTAGTTATATATATACAAAGCAAGTTAAACTTCGCACCAATCTTAGAATTGTTAACTTCAATGTTAAGTCGGTATTACTGTATGTGTCGGAAACTGTTGTGTGACGACAGAAAAGAACTAATTAAATAAATAACTACTCAAGGGCAGCAGAATAGAACTAGTTAAATAAACAACTGCTGATGGGTGATACAAAAGAACTAGTTAAACAAGCTACTGCGGGGACTACAGAAAAGAACCAGTTAAATAAACAACTGCTGAGTGACGATAGAACAGAACTAGTTAAATAAACAACTGTTGGGGGAAGGGGCGATACAAGAGAACTAGTTAAATAAACAAATGCTGGGGGACGATAGAAAAGAACTAGTTAAACAAACAAATTCGGGGGGGGGGGAGGATAGAAAAGAATTAGTTAAATAAACAACTGCTGAGGCGTGTTATAAATGAACTCGATAAATAAACAACTGCTGGGGAGAGGGGTGCTAGTAAAGAACTAGTTGAATAAACAACTGCCGAGGGGCGATAGAAAAGAACTAATTAAATAAACAAATGCTGAGGGGGCGATAGACGAGAACTAGTTAAATAAACAACTGCTGAGGGGCGAAAGAAAAGAACTAGTTAAATAACAACTGCTGAGCGGCGATATAAAGAACTAGTTCAATTAACAACTGCTGATGGGCGGAAGACAAGAATGAGTTAAAGTAATAACTGTTTAGTACAGAAGAAAAGAATGAACTGAAGTAAAATCTTCTTGGGACGGAAGGAAAGAACAAGTTTAAAAAATCGATGCTTGGAAGGTTGGAAGGAAGAAAGGAATACGTTAAAGTAACAGCTGCTCGAGATGGGGCAAAAAGGACGAGTTAAGTAACAGCTGCATGGAATTGAAAAAAAAAAATAGAAAGTTAAAATAACCACTCTTGGGAGGAAAGAAAGGGATGAGTTAAAGTAAGAGTAGAATTGCTAGACGCCTCGGTTTTCTTGGGCAGTTCTTGAACAGTTTTATAACGTAATTCACTGTCCCGAAAATTGTTTTCGGGACAACCGTTTGTCTCGGTTTTTTTTTTAAATTATTAAACCGGACTCTTTCTTGATTTATAAAACTGTTTCATTTTAAAACCCACGCTTTCAGACGTTGTATGTGAGACCCTGGAGGTTAAACTTCAGAAAGTATTAACAGGCGCCAAATTACTGAGGTTTATTATACAGTGTCACAGAGAAATTAAAATTAGAGTACAAAGGTCAAGATAAGCTTTCATAGCTATAGGAAACTTGTGGCAGTCAAAGCAAGTTAAACTTCGCACCAATCTTAGAATTGTTAACTTCAATGTTAAGTCGGTATTACTGTATGTGTCGGAAACACGGAGAGCAACTAAAATAATTACTAATAAACAACAAACATTCACTAATTGATGCCTGTGGAGAACAGTGGAAATAAAATGGTGTGACAGAATCACTAATGTAGAGCTCACGGTGAGAACTAAACAAATCTCAGTGAACCATGTGTTGCCCATGCAGCATGATCCCTCTCTCGGCCTGCTTAGTTCACTCCAGAGGAATGGTAACACCAATATATCTGCAACAAGACAAGCTGCAGAAGCTGCCGGATCAGCAAAGGATTGCTCTAACTGTCCGCCTGTCGGAGCTTCGATCCTATACCAGCTGCCAACCAAGGCTTAGGGCCTGGTCTGCCCTGCCATGACATTTTGTTATTATTATTATTATTATTATTATTATTATTACTGCCAATAGTGACAATATTAATTTGTGTAACATTTTATGTTCTTCTTTTGCTGATGAGAAATGTTCCGGTTTTACGGTGACATAATTTTGCAAAAGATCGAAGAGAACAGACCAAGAGGAAGACCGAGAGGAAAATACCTGGATGGCTTGGCCACATGGCATGGACGAGACAGGAACACTGAGCTGATCCACGACGCTGGTGATCGAGAGAAATGGCGAGTCATGACCGCCCACGCTTTCCGGCATGGCACATGATTGATTGATTGAATTTTGCAAACCTACGTAAAAGCTGTTTGGTACGGATATAGTTAGTGAACAGCGAAATGATAAGGCTTGCGTTGACATATATTTTTACAATGCTAGATAGTATAGGAAAACTGATAACACTTGTATTTGCTTTGCTTTCTTCAAGGCTTATATAGGCTAATAAATATACCAATCCGGGCACTGCAAGATATATCCACATTGTTTAATCAAGGCTTCCATGTGGTCCTAAAAGGAACCAACACTTCATGCCCGACTTTATATTGGCTCCCTTGCTCAAGAATTCATCATCATCATCATCGTCATCATCATCATCATCATCATCATGAGCTGTGCCAAGTGGCTTAGACTCTAGTGTCTCTTCACTGGAGCGTGCATACTCAAACTCACATGTGCTGTAATATAAAATGGAGTTTTGGCAAAAGACATACTGAATTTGTAAAGATTTAAAACGGAATTATCATACGGTGGGCCCAGGCGAGTCGTGGGTGAATATTTTCATATAAATTACATATTTCAACGCTGAGACACATGTACATATTTTGTGAACTCGTGTATTCGATTGAAAACAGTCTTATTTTCAAGTTCTTTTTGGCGAGAATATCTCTGATAAAAATGTGTAGTAACAATTTGAATCTTATTACTTCAGATAGACTTACAAGGGATAATTCTGTCACGTGTCGACGCATAGATAACCTAAAATGACTGGTAAAAATACTGCAATGGAATATGAGCCACATATGTTATTTAATTTTGGTTTTAATTGATTGACTAATAGATTCATTGATTCATTCATTGATTGGTTCAGTCATTGATAAGTCCACGTATAACATCAGGGATTAATTCCAGAGAGGCTCAGTCTTTCCCATCAAATTTCCTCAAGGTCTAAATGCTAATGGCTACACTGACACACTGGTTTTAACATGTTGATTTCCTTCTTTCTTACGTACCTCCCTACCAGACTTATACTTCACTCCTAGTCCGAGCATTCTTGAATATGTGGTTTCATCAGTTACTGTGTCGTTCACTATTAATTTGTATTTATAGATAGAAGTAGATGCTTGAAATATGTCAAATGACCTGTGAACCATTGTGCTATGGTCATGGATGGGACAACACCCAAATGAAGGTTAACATTTTGAGACATTAATGTTTCCTCTGGCAACACAAGATGCAAGTCGTGGACAATTTAACCAACACTAAAGAAAAAAGAATTGAGGCTTTTGTACTTGAATATTACAGAACAATTCTTAGAATACAGTGGAAAAATAACAATTTAAAAAAAAGTCGCTTAAAAGTCGACAGGGTCGACTTCATTGCACCGGGTTTATCCCATATGGCTCAGTCTCTTTCCGCAGCGCGGAAAGCGTCGCACAAAGCACGAACTCCGTAGCTCTAGCGACGACCCTCAGGAATCTAAAAAAAATGCACTCTTGAACCGAAGGACATGACCCGGAATCGAACCCACAACCTTCGGAGCCCGAGTCAGACGGACAATAACAATACAGTTCAACAAGTTCTGAACATGGAAGCACACTGGCTTACAAACAGTGTCGTGTTGGAAACTACATTACTTTTGCCGCATCACACACCCCCATGGTTTAGAAAACACAGTAATGGAACGATGATTTCTGGAAGAGGAGGAAGGGGCGACACATACCCCGATAAACATGGGACATTAAAGACATCTTGGGCATGATAATACATGAGGCGAGGGGATTTTCCAAGAATCGCGTCATTACAGGTAAAGAAGGTAGAACAGTTTATACCAGTCATCGGTTAACTGCGGCATGTTAAAGTGTTCGAGTCGCCCCAGTGACTTATGAGAGTATGGAGCCGGTCGCTCAGAAAGTCGTGGCGTGCTGATGAGGGTAATCTAGCCTAGGAATCAACATACAGCTGATAGATGCTGGTGTTGACCGCAATATCCTGAAACATTATGGAAACGCGGGGAAAAAAAATCATGTTAAAGTGTAAAATAAACAGAAGCATGTAATTCGTACTGATTCAGTGCCAAAGGAAAATTTATCACCAAATGTGGCTACACCCCCTATCTCAATGGTTCGCAACCCGGTGGGGAATTTCCTCGGGGGGGGGGGGGGGGGGGGAAGGCCGTGTTAATACAAGAACCGATTACTTGATATTGTTTTTCCCTCCATACTTGGCGGTTCTGTACTTCTCGCCCTTCAGAAATTCGTTTTATAATGTACGTAGACCTGCATGCATATCACGTTTTATGTAGACGTCTCGACTTGTTCTTGTATGTGTTATTAAATTTAGCTTCCATTTGTACGTATACTGTTAAGGGGCGGGGGAGGAGGGGGATTTATAGGGAGGAAATAAGAAAGGGGGGATGTATTCTGAACATGTAGTGAAGGGGTGCAATGAGCCAAAAAAGGTTGAGAACCGCTGCCCTATTCCCACTTTGGACAGACGAACGATATATCGCCATACTAAGGTGGTCGTGTTATTTGCTTTGTTTCATGGTATCTTCCGCAAGTTCATTGCTCAGTTTATGGAAATTTGCATTATAATGCTTGCTCAATTGATTATGTACCGTGTTTGGTCCAAACCTACTTTGTGTTTAGCGCTGAATAAATTAAAGCCATTCATGATTTGACATCTCTTCAAAACGAAAGTTATTAGACAATAAATTAAAGAAAGCGTGATTTGATGCAAATAAAGAGAGTGAATGTAGACCACCACTGACCGACCTTGGTGAAGTTCTATTTCCATTCTATTCTTCACATCTGTCTCGACCACCCCCACAACCTACGCTATAGAGATCTTCCTCGTTTTTCCATAACCTCTTCCCTCTTCAACTTCAGAAGAGAAGTTATAATTAGCCCATCCTAGCCTCAGATTAAATCTCGTGTGACCGAATCAGCCACATTTCGGACACTTGCTTGCTTGCGTTCGCTGGTTGTGAACTCCAGCGTGAAGTCCTGTATGTCGATGAAGACATCCTGTTGTCCAACATCAGTGTGATGTCATACCAGACCTGAGGTTTGCGTGAGTATCCGTTGTCCCATGTCTGGCTTATTGGTGTGCAGACTGGTGGTTCATCGCCGTGCACTTCGGAAGAGTCGGCGATCCTACTACGTTAGCCAGGACCCCGAAAAGACCTGTTGCCCAGGACGCACGACTAGGACGTGTTAGTAGGTCTTGGCCAGTATAGAACCTGGCTCTGGTGCCTTGGGAACACCTCTGCGTCCTATTTCAGATACTAATTTGAAAGGGATTATTGTTCATAGAAGGTAATGCTATTGATGAAACGCTATAAACCTTTCGGCTACCTATACTCATGATAGTACTGTAGCACAACGGTTGGTGTTGTGATTAAGTAATACTATGCAGATAAACTGACTCAGAAAAGACCAAAAACATTATATATGCTCGTTTCAAGACTTTTTGAAAAACGAATATGAATTAGATCATGGTGGATTTAGGTTGTCCTCTAAACATACTGGAGAGTTTTAGTCATAGACCATAACTTTAGGAAGAGAAAATCCCACCTGCACCTCCACGTGGTAGAGGATGGAAACAACACCACGGTGTGGCTAACACAGCTCTGGGGACCGAGTATCCACCGGAATAAGTGGACAACTCTGCAGCTGAGCAGAGCAGGGCACTCACTTGTCCTGACAGTTGGAAATGGCTGTCACAGGCAGAGGTAAAAGATTACCATTTGGATGTGGAAGGCAAGGGAAACCACGACATTATCTTCCCAAGATTTCATGACAACACATATTTCAGAGATAGTGAACAACGTTAATGGCTGTCTTATGACATCCTCGTCCCGCAGGGACAGTCATGAGCCACAGGTGACACCAGACCGTCATCCAGCTACTGATGGCAAAACCATAAAAAAAAAAAAATAAATTTAGAGTAGGAACATGGAATGTTAGGACATTAAATAAGCTAGGAAAGTTAAACAATGTCTAAGAGAAATGGAAAGCATGAAAATGAATATACTAGGCATAAGTGAAATAAGATGGAAGGGATCTGGCAAAAGTATAACGGACAAACACACGGTAATTTATTCTGGAGGGAATACACATGAAAAAGGTGTAGGAATAATATTTGATGAAAAAACAGCCAAGTCACTTAATTTATACTGATTTATTTCAGATAGAGTTTGGTCAAAATCAAAGGCAAACCAATAGATATAAACATTATACAAGTATGTGCACCAACAACACGCAGTAGTGATGAAGAAATACAACACTTTTACGATGAAATAGAAAGGGCAGTAGCTCAAATTGGATCGCAAGAAATAAAAATAATACTGGGAGATTTTAATGCAAAGTAGGAAAGGGAAAACTAGAGGATATAGTGGGGAATTACGGTTTAGGCTCAAGAAATGAAAGAGGAGAGAAACTAATAGAATAAGCCAGTGGTTTCTCAACCGGTGGGGAATTTCCCCCCCCCCCAGGGTGGGGGGGGAGGGATCTTTGAGTTTCCTGGGGGGGGGGGGGGGTGTGAAGATCATTTCAAGATCGCGTTAATACAAGAACCGATTACTTGATCTTGTTTTTCCCTTCATACTTTACGGTTCTGTATGTTTCACCCTTCTAAAATTCATTTTATAAAGTAAGTAGACCCACAAATCACGTTTTATGTGGACGGCTAGACTTGTTTTAGTATGTGCGTCCATTATTACGTATACTGTGTAGGGGCGGGAGAGGGAATTTTTAGGTAGGAAATACGAAAGGGGGAATGACGTTCTGAAAATATGGTGAAGAGGGGAGGGGGGTGGGGGCACAGGCCACATTTTAGGTAAGAAATGCGAAAGGGGGGGGGGGGGGGGGAATGACGTTCTGAAAATATGGTGAAGGGGGGCACGGGCCAAAAAAGGGTGAGAACCACTGGAATAGGCAAATGTAAATATTAATGATATGATAATTGGAAACACATGGTTTAAACACCATTAAAAAAAACGACTATACACATGGAAAAGCCCTGATAAAAAAATACGCAACCAAACTGACTACATACTTATTAATAAAAAAAATTCAGAAATGCGTTAATTAATGTAAAGACAATGCCTGGTGCTGACTGTAGTAGTGATCATGTACCATTGCGTGGACATATACAAAAAAAAAAGATTAAAGAGAAGGGGATGGTTAAGAACATGCGACTTAATAAAGAGGTTCTGAAAGTAAATAAAGAAATTCAAGAACAATACAGAGTGACTGTGATTAATAGGTACAATGCAATACCTAAAATACAGAGTATAAATGAACAATGGGAAGTGTTAAAGGGGCTCCTTCTCGAAATAGCAAAGAAAAAATTACCGGGGAGAAAAGAAGGGCAATGAAAGAAAAAAATGATGAATGAAGACATCTTACTGTTGATGGACAACAGGAAACAGAATAAAAATGACAAACAAGAATATACTAAGATAAATACAGAAATATGAGATAAATGTGTGAAAAGAGGGGGGGGGGGGGGGGGTTGGTTAAACGAGCAATGCAAAAAAAATTTAATTAAATTCCATTAAAAAAACCAAAAATATGCATAGGGCAAATCGTGGCTCAAGGGAAGAAAATTAAGAATAAATACAGGGTGTTTGAAATCAAAAACAGGAAAGATATTATTGGAGGAATGTGCTATAATGAAGAGGTGGAATGAGTATATAAGAGAATTATATGATGGAGAAAAGGAAGAATTAACAGAAGAAAGTAACTTAGAGGGTCCACCTATTCTAAAAGGCGAAATCGCTGACGCTATCAAACATATGAAGAAAGGAAAAACAACTGGGCCAGATGAAATCAAAATAGAAGAATTAGAAGTATTCGGAGAATTTGGAGTAGATATATTACGCTACGCAGATGGCACAGTATTGGTGGCGGATAATGCAACAGATCTACAACAATTGTTGGACATTGTAGTAACAGAGAGTGCAAAGAAAGGACTCTCCTTGAATATCAAGATAACAGTAACAATGGTGATATCAAAGAAAATGGTGACACCAAAATGTGACATAGAAATAGAAGGAAAAATTATTAACCAAGTAGATAATTTTAAATACCTCTCGTTCTTAATGTTGCATATCCCTTGCAGGACGTTGAAGTCAAACCAGCATTTTTTCATGCTGCTGTTGATGTAGTAGGCAAATTTTTACGTTCAGTAGTTTCCCATTGCTTTCTGAACGACCGATTCCCATACGAACACGTTATAACACAACGAGACACTGTCTGCTGCACAAATCGGTCGCTGGCTGCGTTTCGAACGCCTAGTAAGCGGCTCACGAACCGTGTTCTCAAGCCTTTGGCCACGGAGACCTAGGGGCATTTATAACATCAGATGGAAGATGTACAACAGAGATTAAGAGCAGAATAGGGCAAGCAAAAGCCGCATTTCAGGAAATGAAGAGTATCTTATTCAATACGCCACTATCAATGAATGTAAGAAAGAGAGTGCTGAAAAGCTATATAGAATCAGTTTTGCTGTATGGCGGTGAATCTTGGAATGTAAATGAACAAATTAGGAAGAACTTAGAAGCAACAGAAATTTGGATTGTGTGACGCATGTTGCGAATTCCTTGGACTGCCAGAGTAACTAACAACGATTTCCTGAAAGTGGCTAATGAAACTAGAACAGTATATACAACAATAAGAAAGAGACAAACAGCTTTCTTTGGTCTTGTGATGAGAAGAAAGACATTGGAGAACATCGTGACAACTGGAAAAATCAACGGGAAGAGAGGCAGAGGCAAACCAAGAGAAATTATGCTGGATGGATTGAGACGGAGGAATATCATCAGTAGAATTGATCCAGAACACCAAAGACCGAGATCTGTGGAGAGCCATGAACGCCTACGCCAGCTGGCAGGGCACTTGATGATGATGATATTTAGGGTGGCGCGCTGCGTGTCATTGCAACGCACTTAGACAGACATTACAAAATATTAGAAACAGCGCTCAAAAAGGATTTAAAAGACAAGATTATCGACTTTGTTACACCAGGTTTTATCCTTTATGGCTCGTTCTCCTTCCACGGGGCAGCCTGTTGAAAGCTTCGCACAAAGCAGACAACCCCCAGGAGTCTCCAAGAAAATTGCACTTCATGAACCGATCGACGTACCCCGGAATCGAGTTCACGACCTTCGGAGCGCGAGGCAGACGGCGTAACCACTTGGGACAGAGACTCCCTAGAAACCGCGCTCTTTGGTCATAGATGAGAGGAGCATTACAGAACTTCGTGTAGCCTGATGAAATTAGTGGTAGAAGGGACAGAGGCAGACTAAGAGAAAGTATTCTTGATGGTCTGAGATGATGGGGTGGCGGAATATCATCACTAGAAATGGCCCACAACACCGGGGGCCGAAATCTATGGAGAGACATAAGAGCCTATGCAACTTGACAGGACAGCACTATGATGATGATGATGATGATGATGATGATGATGATGATGATGATGATGATGATGATGATGATGATGATGATGATGATGATGATGATGATGATGAATTGTTTAACGAGGAAGCCAATATAAAGTCGGATATGAAGTCTTGTTGCACTTTCAGAATCACTTGATTGTGAACCGCTGGGTATCTGTGTTGAATGCAGGGCGACCAGAAGACTCGATGGCGTTAAGTGATATCCGTAGGTCGCATAAAAGTTATTGTCTATTAAGACAGAGAGATTGCCATATGTTTTGCCGTATGCGAATCGTGTGTTTGAGTATTCAACGAGTCAGTGTACTGTTAAACCTGCGTTAGATCAAGCTGTTTATCCTTTCTGTGTATCATTCAGCCTGTGTTAGATCAAGCTGTTTATCCTACCAGTGTATCCTTCAGCCTGTGTTAGATTAAGCTGTGTATCCTACCTGTGTATCGTTCAACGTGTGTCACATCAAGCTGGTTGTCCCATCTGTCCTCAGTCACGGTCTAATGAATGAGAATCTATCTGCTACTGCCTCCTGTGAGAAGAAAACCTTCCCAAACAGAGCCTCACTACACTAGGTCATAAGTTATTGATATGAGGCTACCATCCCCTATTGCCGTATTAAATTTCTGTCATATTTGCTGGAGTTGGGTTGTGTTGTATTGTGTTGTGTTGTGTTGAGTTTGTTGTATTGTGAGTTTACAGGAAAACAGAAGGTGGAAATGGCCAGCTTAGAAAGAACATGATCACAGATAACACCGCAGACGTTGCGGCGACATAGGTTTCAGCAGCAAACAAACCACAAGAAGACAAACGTATACCGACATGAGAACAGTAATACAACACAATGCAATACAATACAATACAATACAATATAATCTTCTTCTTCTTCTTCTTCAGCATTCCGAGCCATTGAGGTTCTTTGCTGCAAATACAATCTGTCTCCATTCGTCTCTCTGGTGGACCTTCTCTTGCCAGTCGTTGATTCCAAGTGCTTGTAGGTCTGTATGTATATTATCTCTCCACCGCCTTCTTGGTCTACCTCGGGGTCTACGGTCATTTATTTCCTGAGTGTAAGCGAGTTTTGTTTCCCTATTATCTTCCATTCTTTCTATATGCCCCAGCCATTGTAGTCTATTAGCCTTCATGATACCAGTGATTAGCGGGGACTTAAACAAATCATAAATGTCTTTGTTACTTCTTCTTTTCCACTCTCCACTTTGTGTATCCCTAATGGGTCCAAAGATGCGTCTTAAAATTTTGTTCTCAAAGGTTTGTAACAAGGCTTCGTCTCCTTTCGTTGTACTCCAGGCTTCAGAGCCATACAGCACAACTGGTCTGATCAGTGTTTTGTATATTGTGATTTTGGTGTTACGAGATAGCGCCTTTGATTTTAGTAGATGTTGTAGTGCATAGTATATCTTATTTCCAGAGTTGATTCTAGTTGTTTGGAGCAGTTGAAGATTGTACCCAGGTATTTGTATGTTTCCGTTCTTTTAATGGTCATATTATCTATTTGTATGTGGCCAGAGTTTTTAGCCATTCCGTCTCTTGAAATTACCATATATTCTGTCTTATCTTGGTTGATAACCAGCCCCATCTGTTGGGCTTTTTCCTTTAAGTGAGTCAATATTTCTAATGTCTTTTGTTCACTTTGCCCTATAATATCTATATCATCTGCATAACCAAGCAGCTTGGATGTTCCTCCAATATCACATCTCCTTTGTCTTTATTCCATTTTTGATACTTGCCCTCCATGCAACACGTTAAGCGGTGACTTGCTCCCAATGTGCATTATCAATGCCTGTATCAATCATGTCCCGCTTACACACATCTTTGTATCGTAGTAGAGGCGACCCTGCGATCTTTTACCCATCTGTAATTCACCAAATAAATGTCATTTTGGTATTCTACCATCATCCAAATGCATCCATACTTCAAGAGTTGAATATTGAGGAGGGATGGCTATTAAAGACGATAAAACAAAGAAAATTGAAGTTTTTTGGTCACTTGAAACGTCACGACAGTTTGGAGAGAACAATAATGGAAGGGTATATGCCTGGGAAGAGAGGAAGAGGAAGGCCAAAGAGAAGATGGGTGCAGGATGTGGCGGATGATCTCCAGATGGGTGTATCAGACGCGGGACATCTTGCTTGTGATCGAGAAGTTTTCCGGAAGGTTGTTATGGGAGCGAGGTTCTGCAAAGGACATGCTACTGAATGAATGAACCATCATCCATCCTCCTGACGTGCCCTGTCCATCTAAGTCTACGAAGACTGAGCATGGAATAAACCGTCATACAGCGTGATCTTTCCACCACTTCAGTATTTGTGATTTTGTCTTGCCACTTAATACCAAGTATTCCCTGTTTAAACGTTTCTCTTGGTGTTAGTAAGTTGTCCAGGCTTCACTGCCATAAAGAAGAGTACTAAGGACACAGGCTTGATAGACAAAGACTTTTGTTTTGGCAGTAAGCTTCCTGTTCTCCCAGACTTTGTTTCTTAACCTGTTCATTGTTGTTGCTGCCTTACCAATCCTGATGTTGATTTCCTGATCTAGGGATACGTTGCTATTTACCTCTGATCCTAGATATGTAAAATGGTCTACTATCTCTAGTTCGGCTTCGTCAATAAAGATAGATGGTACCCCATGTGCATCTTGTAACATAATCTGTGTCGTCTTTTTTGCTAATTGTTAAACCACATTCAGAACAGACTTTATTTTCAAAGGGTAACAAATTGTAGGCGTTGTAATTCTTCCCATGCAGCATCATATGCAAAAAGCAACCCTCTGATTAGTACCCTCCTAATTTTGGTTGTGGCCTTCACTCTCAGAACACTGTACAGGCCGCCAACTGAGCGTTAGTCTTTGTAGTAATACCTGGTGCATTGGTTTTACAGCCTGCGATTCAGATTTTCTCCTAGCCCCAAGCACCCATTGAAGCAGGCAGGCTGTGGCGGATCACCACCCAACTGGCAAGGGGGCTGCCCAGCTTGAGGCTGGCGGTAGTTGATCAGTGACACCTGTAGGTGTCTCCCACGGTCAGAGGCAACCCGTGGCGTCCCATGTCTACGTCATTTGACAAGGACTTATAACCCGTAACTGCTACCTCTCGCTTTGATTCCGAGACCGGTTAAGACCAGGGATGGAGTTATACCTCTCCATAGCACAAAGCATGGGCTAAAATACAGAGACCATGTGTTGCCCATGCAGCATGATCCCTCTCTCGACCTGTCTAGTTCACTTCAGAGGAAAGATAACAGCAATACATCTGGAACAAGGCAAGCTGCAGAAGCTGCCGGATTAGCAAAGCAATACTCTAACTGTCCGATTGTCGGAGCTTCGATCCTAGACCAGCTGAAAACCAAGGCTTAGGGCCTGGTTTGCCCTGCCATGACATTTTGTCTTTAGGTTGCATTTCCTCGCACCAGGATAAGGCTTGTCCCTCCCAGTTGCGCTCTTCCGACAGAAGCCGTTGGCACAATGTGGGGTGTCGGGTTTGGTAAGCGACACCCAAGATTCGCCGCTAACAGAAAGTATGGTAGTACCGTCTGCTGCC